>CM071876.1:15806946-15823875 GCA_036759665.1 Gynandropsis gynandra | reverse complement strand
CTCGGGCGCTGAATGTGCCCGCTCGGGTGCGGCTAGGGCATAACGCGCGAGTCATGGCCTGCAAGGGATGCCCGATCGGACATGATGAGCGCCCGCTCGGGTATAAGGCAGCTGGTCGGGCATTTCCTTGCCCGAGTCGTGCGTGAATGCGCACCAAAATTCGTCGTAGCCTTTGCCCGATCGTGTATGAGTTGTGCCCGACCGGGTGTAGGCTTTTCATGCTAAATCTCGTCCCGTTTGTCCCGTGATGATCCCCGAAGTTGCTCCTTAGCTCCGTGCATGTACTTTTAGCTCCGAAATGATCCAAATACGCGTAAAAACCTGTAAGAACATGAAAACACGAAAACAAGTAAAACGGATACGGAATCATACGTAAAGCAACACCATATATATCAAAAACATCTCTTAAATCGTGCAAAAAATACGTATGAAAACGAGATGATCAATATGTCGTACCATCTTCACTATTCTTTCTCCGTCCAGACTAACTCAATCACTCAAAGGCAAAGGCATTAGATCCAAAGGTTAGGTGGGATTGGTGAAAATTTGGAAGCATAATGTACAGCATGATTGTATGCAAATTCATCATGTGGTAAACATTCTTCCCAAGTCCTCAAATTCTTTCTAACAATTGCTCGCAACAAAGTTCCTAGGGTTTGATTCACTACCTCAGTCTGACCATCCATTTGTGGATGACAAGTTGTGGAAAAAACTAACATAGTTCCTAACTTGGACCACAAAGTTTTCCAAATATAGCTAAGGAACTTTAAATTCCTATCGGAAACTATCATATTAGGCATGCCATGCAATCGAACTACTTCCTTAAATAAAAGATCAGTTATATGTGATGTATCATCAGTTTTGTGGCATGCTATAAAATGAGCCATTTTAGAGAACATGTCTACTACCACAAAAATTGAATCTTTGCCATTCTTAGTCCTAGGCAACCCAATCAAAAAATCCATAGATATATCAGTCCAAGGGTGAGTTTGGATAGGAAGAGGAGTATACAACCCGTGAGGTTGAGCTTTAGACTTAGCATGTTTGCACGCGACGCATCGCTCACAAATTTGCTCAATGTCCCTCTTAATGTGCGACCAGTAGAAGTGGTCATGTAATATCATAAGAGTTTCTGCAACTACAAACTGGCCCATAAGTCCACCTCCGTGAGCTTCTCTAACAAATAGTTCTTGCATTGAACAGTTAGGCACACATAATCGGTTATTAAAATAGGAAGTCATATTGCCTATAATAACGTCATGAGGCAATCTTTTCATTGTTTTTATACTTCTCCGAATTCCAAATCAGATGTATATAATTCATTAAGTTGTTCAAAACCTAGTAACTTCGCATCTAAAGTGGTCAACAATGCGTACCTTCGGGATAGGGCATCAGCCTCGACGTTTTCCCTACCTCTCTTGTACTTGTTGACGTAAGGAAATGTTTCAATGAATTCAACCCACCTCGCATGTCGCTTACTGAATTTGTTCTAACCCTTTAAATATTTGGGCAATTCGTGGTCAGTGTGTATCAAAAATTCCTTTGGCCACAGATAATGTTGCCAAGTTTGTAACGCCCTCACATGCCCATATAACTCCTTGTCGTAGGTGGCATAATTTAGAGTTGCATCTCTGAGTTTCTCGCTGAAATATGCAATTGGCTTCCTTTCTTACATCAATACTACACCCATTCCTACACCAGACGCATCACACTCGATTTCAAAAGTTTTAAGAAAATCGGGAAAAATCAGCAAGGGAGCATTAGAAAGCTATTCTTTCAAGGTTTGAAACACTGCCTCTTGCACTTCTCCCCACTTGAATCCAACATTTTTCTTGATGACTTCGATGAGAGTGGCGTCTAAGGTGCTGAAATCCTTTACAAAGCGTCGATAGAACCTCGCAAGTCCATGGAAGCTTCGAACTTCCCCAACATTATTTGGACTCGGCCATTCCCGAATGGCTTTAACCTTTTCTTCGTCCACCTTTACACCTTCTGCACTTACAACAAAACCTAGAAACACGATGTTATCTGTACAAAAGGTACACTTCTTAAAGTTTGCATACCTTTAGGACTGATTCTAGGCGTCCAATGTGTTCTTCTAAGTTTTACTGTAAATCAATATGTCATCAAAGTAGACCAGTACGAATCTACCTATATACTCCCGAAGAACATGGTACATTAGGCTCATGAAAGTAATAGATGCATTTAACAATCCAAAAGGCATTACTAACCATTCATACAATCCATGTTTAGTTTTAAATGACGTTTTCCATTCATTACCTTCTTTCATTCTAATTTGATTATATCCACTTTTAAGGTCAATATTAGAAAATATCCTACTTCTATGCAACTCATCTAGCCTAGGAATAGAATGTCGATACTTCACCGTAATGTTGTTGATTGCGCGACAATCAACCCACATGCGCCAGCTGCCATCTTTCTTTGGCACGAGTAGAACGGGCACGGCACATGGGCTCATGCTTTCTCAGATGTGTCCCTTGGCCATGAGTTCCTCCACTTACCTTTGTAGTTCCTTGGTCTCCACAGGATTGGTTCGGTAAGCTGGACGATTTGGTAGCGTGGCTTTGATAATGAAATCGATTTGATGTTCAACACATCATATCGGGGGCAATCCCGTAGGATTATCTTCGGGAAAACGTCTCCATAATACTGCAATAATGAGGTAATCTCGCTCGGCAGCACCGGTGGAAGGTTGGCTAAGCTCGAGAGTGCTTCCTTAAACACAAATAATGACATGGATTGATTCGAGTGAAGAGATTTCTTGATCTCATCCGATCTCGCGTAGAAGTTCGAAGACTTAAGTATGCATGTGCCTTGTTGTTTTAAGTGCATTGATCTTGCAGCACTTCCTTTGGCGTCAACGGAATAAGAACGATTTTACCTTTGCCATGAAACTCAAAATAATGTTTGTTAGTGAAACCGTCATGTTTTACCTTGCGATCCGATTGCCATGGTCTGCTGAGAAGGCGCCTCCATTGGTAGGACATCACACAAGATTTTGTCCTCATATTTTTCCAATTGAAATAGGTACGGTCACTTGGCTAGTTAATTTCATCTCGCCGTTTTCGTTAAACCACTAGAGCTTATACGGCCTCGCGCGCTTTTGAACCTTCAACTCGAGTTTTTGGACCATGGTAGCTGATGATCGGAAATCAGAGTTTTATATTTCCAAGACCACTCTACCGCAAGTATACGGTTCGTGTAGCATAAGGGTCGAACTCTGGGGACTAGTGCAGCGTTAGAACTAAGATGTCACGAGAAGAAGATCGATCAATAGATGAATAATGAACTAGAAAATAAAGATAAGTAAAGATAACGAAGCTAGACTCGGCAAGATGGAGCATCATGGGTTTCGGAATACCGGAAAATGCAATGGATGTTTCTATAGATCATGAAATCGATTTGTATCAATCGATAGGAACTAGAATCTAATCCTCTACCTAGGACATCAACGTCACTCATCTTCCGATGTAGTGCGGAACATCTAGATCCATGAAGAATGATAGGGAATTCAACCTCTAATGCTGGAAATGACTCTTCCAAGCCTAAATCCTCTACCTAGGGAATCAACGTCACTCACCTTCCGATGTAGCGCGAAACGTCTAGATGCATGAAGAACAATAGGGAATTCGACCTCTAATGTCGGATGGGAACTCGGCCTCTATAAACGGAAATGACTCTTCCAAGCCTAAATCTTCTATCTAAGATATAAACGTACTCACCTTCCGATGCAGTAAATCTACAACCTAGATGCATGATGAACAATGGGAATTCTACCTCGATTATTACTGTTCCTAAATAGATTAACCGATCGGTTAGATTCTCATTAATCTAAATAATTCGAAGGTTGATTCATGAGACTCAAGTCTGACTCTTCCAAGCCTAGAAGAATCTCTAATCTCCCTCAAACGTGCCTAATATCAGTCGAATAGATCTAGTCTTATTCAAGCATGAAATCAACAACATAAGAAGGCATTACGCACATATCTATAACCTATCGAACCATTCAATTGAACAAAACCGAAATAAAGCATTAATGATTCAAACTATCCATTACAAGGGAGAATCAAATCTATACATATTACTCACAGATCTACTCAGAAGACATAGAGAAACAAACACAAACAAAGTAAATGTTCATCTTCCCTATCATCCCGAGCGGTGGCTTCAGATGAATCCTTTGGGTGGCGAAAGTCTTCAACCGTGTTCTCTCCTCTTTCTCCTCTGTCTTTCGGGTCCCTTTTGTGGTCTGTGCTTCGTCCCCTTGCCCTATATTGCTTCTTTTCTATTTATTTGCCCGTTCAAAGATTCAAACTAGGTTGTTGCGAGATAGGCGGCCCGCGCGGGCACATGTTTCACTCGGTCGTGCATCAACCAGCCCGAGTGTGTAGAGGTTTCAGCCCGAGCGGGCAAGGCTACCCGATCGTGTGCTCTTCATGCCCGAGTCATTTCAAGTTTTCTGGAAATTCTGCGCAACTTTAGCCCGAGCGGGGCCTCTTCCTTGCCCGAGCGGGCTATGTTCACTTGCTGTTTCCGCTCCTTTCGCTCGATGCTTGGGTGTTCCATTTGGATTCGTGGTCATGCACATGTTGTATGTTGTCACTTAATAACTTTTTTCGGGGTGGATTTGCCGTAATCACTCGTGTTTTGCTTCATGTCTTCGTTTCCTACACAAAACACGAAATGGTAGATAAAATCCTCGAATAAATTCAATAAGTCGGTAAAGTTCAAGAAATATAATCAAAACTAAACCAAAGAATCATGAAAATACTATGACGGATTACATGTTATCAGTAGCGCTTGCAATGTTCGTGCAATTTCCTCCGTCTATAATCACACTACATACTTTTCCGTGAACAAGGCAGCGGGTGTGCAATAAGTTTTCTTGTTGTTTTTGTTCGTCGGCCTTAGGCTGCACGCTCAAGGATCGTCGTGCCACCAACAACTCTCCTTTGAGCGGTTCTTCCTCATGTGTTTCCTGTGAGTTTTCAGCTGCTTCATCCTCGGATTCGAACTCGCCATCGTCACGAATGATGACTCTCTTGTTCGTGCATTCACTTGCATAGTGTCCTCTTCCGTGACACTTGAAACATTTCACATCCCGTGCCCCCGAGGTAGTGGCCTCAGTCTTTCCCTTGTCTCGTGGTGCCGTTGAAACCACTTTGGGCATGTCTCGGGTCGCTGAAACTGTGTTGTCTTTCCTTGGATAGCTTGGTTTTTTCCTCTCGTTGATGGCTATATTTTCCAGCCCCAAAGTTAGAACGAGAGCTCCTTCGCCGCTGGAGTTGTTGTTCGATTAAAATCACATTATGGAGCATCTCCTCAATCTCCACATAGTGTTGCATCTCCAAGTTGTCCTGAATTTCCATATTTAAGCCTCCGAAGAAACGAGACATTAACGCCTCTCAATCCTCTGATATATCACTCCTCAACATCAGCAACTCCATCTCCTGATAATATTCCTCTATGGTTCGGTTCCCTTGGGTAAGTTTTCTTAGTCTTCGATGTACCTCTCGGTGGTGATGACTCGGAACAAGCCGCTTGCGCATGATGGCCTTCATTTTCAGCCACGTCGCTATTGGTTCCTCACCATTTTGACGCCTAGAAGTAACGAGTTGATCCCGCAAACTCAAGGCCTAGTCGTAGAACTCCGTGGTCGCAACTCTAACCTTCTTTGCCTCGGTGTAGTGTTGACAACCAAACACAAGTTAAATCTTCTTCTCCCATTCTAGTAGGCGTCCAGGTCGGCCTTGCTGTAAAACGAACGGATTTTCAGCTTAAGACCAGCAAGGTCATCCCTCGGGTCGTCTCAGTGTTCCCTCACTCATCGCCTCCTGTGACTACTTCCAGACGAGGATGAACTGCCTCGTTCCTAATAGTTATTTTCTTCCTCATGTTGTTTCCTTTCTCGTTGCTGGAACAGATGATTGTCTCTGGGTCGGGTCTGATTTCTGTGTTGAAACTCTTGTCGAAACTCCTCCATTTTGTTGCTAAGACTTTGCTCCAATCGAGCCGCGAGAGCCGCTATCAACCTCTCGTTTACTCGGTTGGTTTCGGTTCCCTTATCTTCCATTTTGTTGATGATTATAATACTGCAAATTCATGCTCAACCTGAATTATAGCACACCAGAGCAGCCACAAGAGAAAACCAAAAGAAACGTACGAGCAACCAAGACTCGTAACACAAAATATACGAAGTGATGAATAGACACTATGCACGGTTCAACTCTG
The DNA here is from genome assembly GCA_036759665.1 of Gynandropsis gynandra. NCBI lineage: Eukaryota > Viridiplantae > Streptophyta > Magnoliopsida > Brassicales > Cleomaceae > Gynandropsis > Gynandropsis gynandra. The sequence continues at coordinate 15,817,623 of CM071876.1, read as the reverse complement.
GCTACGGTCTAAACAACCAAAGAACCGAGAATGAACCAACCTTTGGTAGAACGAGCTCTGATACCACTTTACACGATCCCCGTTGGAATGACGCTCTAGACGAAGGTTAAACGGATAGGCCTTGCTGCAACCGAGTCACACGACTCCTCGCACAAGGTGGGTGGCGAGAATGGTCACACGAGAGTTGCGGAAAAGCTTTCGATTTACCGGCTCGTCTTTGAGGATATTACATACCTACAAAGAACGAACGTATCATTGGATATTAATCACCAACAAGTTTTACTGGATATGACACATCAACAAGATGATTTTTTCAAAGAAATTCAAGATTAAAATAAAAATCAAAGATTGTTCTACTCCAAGCTCATGGCCGGCCATATGTAGTTAAAGTAGCCGTGCAAGGCCTTAAATGCGACATAAATGCTAGGTAGCATGCAAGGCTAGATGTAAATGACCTAGAAAATATCCAAAGTCATAAATAAGATATAATCGTAAAATGTGTCTTCGATATGTGGACTTCTCTTGAAGCCTCGGTTCAATAAATAGGTTGCGGAAGTGAGTCGCTGCCTCATTAAAAACTTGTCGTTGGAAAACCCTGTGGGCCAAAACCAACGACGGGAAAAGAGTACACGCGAAGCACTTACTCGTCTTGAACTTAGACGGCCGTGAGAATCCCAATGATCGCCTCCGTGAGCTTCTTAGCTGTAGCTCGGGTCACGGGTCCTACTGGTAAGTTCAAGGCCTCCTCCTCCCTAGCCCTAGCACGGGTCACGGGTTAATGTCTTCCATTCGGGCCATGTCCACTTTCCGTTGTGCTCAGGTCGTTTCTTCCACGACACGGGTCACTTCTTATGCGGTGCGGCACGGGTTAATGTCCTCCTCCGCATTATAGGTCCCGTCCTCGACGTCATCCGGGATCATATCAGTCGTAGAGGGGTACAAGGCATGCACAGGTGCAAGGGTAATAGAGGGATACAAGGGTGGCAGGGGTGCAAGGGTGACAATTGGATACAAGGGTCAAAGAGGTCACAACAGTCACAAAAGTCATTTTTATACCCAGCCTTCAAACCATCAAATAGCACTTCAAATTCGTTCATTGTGTATGATGCTGCACATTTGAAGAACATTTCCGCTACAGTATCACCCTTTGAAGTCTTTCTACCATGGCCTTTATTGACGTAGTTCTTTATATTTTGCGATATATGACGTGCACGAAAACCATGATCATCTTGTTTATTCACTTGTTTGACTACTTTGATCAAGCTTTTATGATGATCAGATATCACAACGACATCACGTCTGTCTGGTATCACCTCTTTCAACCTTGACATAAATCACGTCCATGATTCGTCCTTCTCTCTGTCGACTATTCCCCATGCAATAGGATATTGGTGATGTTCACCATCTTGCGTGGCCACCACAATCAATGCTCCCTTGTACCCTCCTGTCAGAAATGTTGCATCCACAACAACCACTTTACACATGTATTTCCATCGTCTTATAGCCGCTCCGACAGCCATAAAAAGGTATTTGAAGCTTTTCCCATCACTATCGAACTGAAGATTTGCGACAGATCCAGGATTTCAATCTATAAACATGTGCAACCACCCGAGAAGCCTCCTATAGTGTTCAAACTCATCACCACGAATCTCTTTTTGAACACCGCATTTGCCTCTTAATGCCATCAAATACGATACATTGGCACCATACTTTGCTTTTACACGCGCCATCAATCCTTTTGCTGGAGGTGTTTCATAATTCCCAGCATATTCCTCATTCAAATAATCCTTAACCAATTGTGTTGTACTATTTGTAGCTTCGGTCCATTTAGATTCATGTGAACAGTTATGAATAGGATGGTGTGTTCTCACACTATACCGTTTGGAATTCAGGATACCTGTCACGCGTAATTTCCATTTACAACCACTTTCGGCAAACTTGCATCGTACTTTTCACAGCTTCGAATCAGATCTCAATGTTGTATATCTAAAACAAGCTTCAATTGAACCCTTCCTTACAAATGCATGTACATCCTTCTTGCTATCAAACTCTTGCCCAATTTTAAGATGCAATCCATCTTCGAAATCGAAGATATTATTATCGTTGCCTGCCTTCTCGTTAACTACCATTTCCAAGTTGTTCTCACCACCACCGTACTTATGCTCTGTTGGCACATCAGAATCAACTTTATTACTGCCACAAACAACTTCATCAACTACAACATTCATGGCACATCTACCACCTTCCCTTAACCCGCTTGTATGTTCACTATCAGAATTATCCAAATCCAAAATATTTATTGTTTTGGATTCCTCTCAACTCTACTTTTGTTATTGGCCTACAATAACACAGTCATCATAATCTACAATACCTCCATCCTCACCTTCTTTAGCAATACTTCCAAAAGCAGGAATTAGAGGCTCATTTTCCCTCTCAAGTTCATTTCACACTTCACACTTGTCGATTCTATCTCCACATATAACAGTGGTCGAATTCCTCTTATGCGATCGAACAAATAACAAATAAGGTGTTTGTCATTCAGTATATGTCGGCTTCCTATTTTTACAAATATTGGGAAAATAGCTTAACTTCAACTTCGTTGTATTATTTACCACCATCATCTATGAGCATAACTCATCAATCAATTGCTGGTATGTCAGACTAACCGGAGGACAATAGAAAAATACTCTCTGGTTTTCCTGAACTCTACCAACCCATTCAGATTCTCGTTTTGGGGGTTTTCCCATTTACCATCATACAAATAAATAAATCAGTGTGATTTTCTCATCCACCGAATCCATTACACCTGTAACAAAAACATAAAAAAGGGTAAATTATGTGACCCACTACGACCGTGCGACTCGATGAGACTCTCTGACCCAGTGCGACCGTGCGACCCTTGTACCTCTGGTCCCTTGTACCTCTTCGACCCTTGTACCCCTGCGACCCTTTGAGCCCCTTTGCGACCCTTGTACCCATGCAACCCTTGGACCCCTACGCCCCTTTGACCTTTGATCCCTTCAACCCCTTGATGAGACTCTTTGACTTAGTGCGACCGTGCGACTCTGTGACCCAGTGCAACCTTGCGACTTTGTGACCCAATGCGATCGTGCGACTCTATGACCCAGACACTCATTTCGATCATTTGAAATTTCAATAAAAATCACTCGATTTGACTCGTTTCAAGAAACGAGTCTTATATTGGCCCAGCGCAACTATGCGACCACATCAATAAAAGACTACTTTTCATAAAGGGAGAATCAAATCTATACATATTACTCACAAAAGAAACAAGAAAAACACAAGAGAAACACAAAAAACTCATTATACATACCTTGTTTTTCTGTGGAACTTGATTAATTACAAGTTTCTCTGTTGACAAAAACCGATTTCAACCTTTTGGCAGCAGATCTGATGCAGATTTGAAGCTACTCTTGTCGAATCTTTTGTGGTGTGGGAGAACAGTAATTTTCGTGCCACAGAAGAGAGACAAATCGAGGTGCTCTGGAAGAGAGAGAAAAATTGTCGCCTGATTAAAGGACAAAGATCATATGGGGTTATCAATATTTTAAGAGTAGATTTGAAGTTGAAAGTTTTTTTTTGCAGTGATTAGGATATTCCTCCTCAATTGACTGAAGTTACGGTTCTACCTCCTATGCTGGCTGAAAAAAGGCAAAGCGGGAGGCCTAAAGAAAATCGTTATCCTAGACCCGGTGAGACTCAGAGAAGTACCCCATCTTCATCGAGACAAACTCCCGTCTACTTCGTCGAGACAAACCATATCTTTGTTCAGACAAACCCCATCTTCTTCGTCGATACAAACCCCATTTTTATCGAGACAAACCCCGTCTTCTTCGTCGAGACAAACCCCATCTTCAAAAGCCAGCATCACTGACAGTGTTTGGAACGTGAAAACCGAGACAACGTCGACTTAAAAAAAAAGTTTGTTAGTTAGTGATTGTGTCATACTATATTATTTGTATTATTTTCATTAAAAACCTTTTGTGACTTTCATCATTATAATTCGATAAATTCTTCATTATAATTCAACCCATGCGACCCTCAATTGGATTAAATTAGAACCCATCCGACGCATGCGACCTCACGCGAACAAATACGACTAATGCGACCAATGCGACCCTTCCGACCCATGTGACCCTTCCGACCCATGTCTAATTTAGAATCATTATAATTCGATAAATTCTTAATTATAATTCGACCCATGCAACCCTCAATTGGTTTAAATTAGAGCCGATCTAACGAAAGCGACCTCATGCGAACAAATATGACTCATGCGACCAATGCGACCCTTCCGACCCATGTGACCCTTCCGACCCATGTCTAATTTAGAATCAATATAGACAATAAAACAATATTATCCCTTTTGATTGGTTTTTGACATTTTATCATTATAAACCCGTAAATTTATCAATTTTGCATTTTATGATCCTTATATGTGACCGTGCGACCCATGTGATCCATGTAACCCTCAATTGGCATGAATTAGTTTGACGTTGCAAATGTATTGTTTTGATTGGTTTTTGACATTTTATCATTGTTAACCCGTAAATTCGTCGATTTTGTATGTATTGATCCTTATATGCGACCATGCAACCCATACCATTATCAATATGCCATTATCAATATGTTTGAGTTGTGTATGTCTAATTTAGAATCTATATAGATAATAATATAAATAATATCGACATTTGACAAAAATGTTGAATGTATTTTTGAAATTTTTTCAAACTCATCCGACGAGTTCTTAAAACACTACTATCGCTTTTGAAGCACATGCATTGGTTATACACTACTCAACTAGGGACACATTGGTCATAATCTGTTTTAACCATTGATTGACGTTGTAAATGTTTTGTTTTGATTGATTTTTTACATTTTATCATTATAAACCCGTAAATTCGTCGATTTGGCATTTCCTTATATGTGACCGTGCGACCCATGCGAACCTCAATTGGCATTAATTAGTTTGACATTTTAAATGTATTGTTTTGATTGGTTTTTGACATGTTATCATAATAAACCCGTAAATTCGCCGAGATCACATTTATTGATTCTTATATGTGATCGTGCAACCCATGCGACCCTCAATTGGCATTAATTAGTTTGACGTTCTAAAAGTATTGTTTTGATTGGTTTTCGACATTTTATCATTATAAACCCGTAAATTTGTCGATTTCGCATTTATTGAACCTTGTATGTGACCGTGCGACCCATGCGACCCTCAATTGGAATTAGCTAGTTTGACGTTTTAAAATGTATTGTTTTGATTGGTTGTTGAAATTTTATCATTGTTAACTCGTAAATCCGTCAAGTTTGCATATATGCGACCCATGCAACCTGCCGAAAATTCCGTCACCAAAATTCCCGCCAAACTTTTCACCAAATTTGATAAAATTTGAAAGAAAAACGTAACGTCTGCGACCCCTGTACTTCTGCAGTCATGTCTTTTTGAATTACATCTGACGGTGATTTGATATCAGGGTCATGTTCCATCAATTTCCTTTTTTATAATAACGACACACTCTCTCTTTCTCTCTAATCTCAACATCTTCCATCAAATTTTCCCGAAAATGCCACATTTCCCTCATTTTTTCAGAGAGATTTTTCCGCACTTTATGGAGAACTACATTGTAATCTTCTTCATTTGTCGGTATGTTACATGTAGAGAGTGTACATATTTGACTTTGTTGTTCGTTTTTTGTTACAGGACATCCCGAAGATCTTCTTCGATGATTATATTTACCGGAAAACGATGGACGAAAACATGGCGATGCTTAAATGGAATGGGTCTAACAAAACATGGGAAGTCAAGTTGGATGGCACCAGATTCACTGATGGGTGGAGAGATTTTTCCAACGGCCTACACTTACATGTTTAGGATTACTTACTTTTCTGTCAGGAAGGTGACAGGGTCTTTCACCGTCGCCACTCCTACTCAGAGATGGTCATTGTTGTACCAGTCACTGTTCGAATCTGGTCGTGACGCATTGGTAAGTGACCTCAATATGGACTTGGGTGATGTCGTGACTTGGGTAAGGATTTTCACAATTTTTATTCCTTTCTACAGATGTCGCAGACACTTTCGATAGGGTTTGTCGAGAGGTCTTTTCCATAGATGATGTAAGATATATCTGATGATAGGATACGTAGTGCCATGGGAGGCATATCTAAGGCCCGTGGCATGTGGTGGTGCTACCATCAGAAGGGGTTGGAGAAAGTTTTGTCACGATCATGGACTGACCCAGGGTTGTACCCTCGAAGTCGAACTGTATTCCGATAGACCAACACCAATGCTTCAGTGTTTCCCTCAACGAGGGCCTAACAATAACAGAGTTTAATTCAGTTGTATTTTGATTGCTCTGAACCTCCTTTGAACAAGAACATTCTTTTGAATTGCACTTCATGTTTGTATTTGTTTGGTGTTTTTTTACAACTATTCAATAGTAAGTATCATTGTTAGTATCGTTGTTTTTGTGGATTTACTATTATTGTAACAAGGGTCGCGGATGGACAAGGGTCGAAAGAGGACTAGGGTCGCAGGGGACCAAGGGTCGCAGGGGTTCAAGGGTCACAGAGGGACAAGGGTCGTAGAGGGACAAGGGTCGTAGTGGGACAAGGATCGCAGATGGACAAGGGTCGCAGAGGGACATGGGTCGCATGGATTCGAGATTCACAGATGGATACGGGTTGCAGAGATTTGAGTCAATTATTTGTAAATAATGATATTGGTAAATAATAAATAATAAAGTATTCATATTATTTGTAAATAATTTTATTTGTAAATAATAAATAATAAATTATTCATATTATTTGAAAATAAGTGTATTTGTAAATAAAAAATAATAAATTATTCATATTATTTGTAAATAATTGTATTTGTAAATAATAAGGGGTACGAGGGTCGCAGAGGTACAAGGGTCGCAGAGATAAAGGGGTCGCAGGGGTCCGAGGGTCGCAGGGTCAAGGGTCGAACGGGTAAACTCGTCGAACGACCCTTGCATCTGTGCGACCCTTGAACCTCTGCGACCCTTGTACCTCTGCGACCTTTGTACCTTTGCGACCTTCCCCTGCGACCCTCGGACCATTGTACCCGTTCGACCCTTGACCCTGCAACCCTTTTACCATTGTGACTCCTTTTATTATTATGAAGAAATTTTAAAAAAATAACAATGTACCAAATAATAAAAATAACAATGTACCAAATATTTAGAAATAACAATGTACCAAATATTTTAAAAATAACAATGTGGCAAATATTTAAAAAATAACAATATACCAAATATCAAGTTAATCTCAGGATGGAGGGATACATTTTCCATTACTAAATACCTCAGCCGCAATCTTCTCACGCATGGAAGGAATATTTTCGTCGCAAATGCAGTGCAAATCACTACATGCTTTCATTACCGAGGCTTCTACGAATTTGTAGGAGTAAACACCACAGCCATTCCCGCTTTTGTTCTGTGTCATACCGTCATTATACTCATATTTCCATTCATCTTCTCTGGAAACCAAAGTAGGAAACCCTCCGAGAATGAACATCTGGGGGATAGCTTTTCTTAGATTCTCAATCACCGGCTCGATATGCTTTTCCTTAAGCCTCCGCTGGCAGTCGTATACCGTGATGCATCGGGTTTTGAAATCCGCTTTGATGGTTACCCAATGACATCCTACATATATACTCTTGAGCAATGGAATGTTTAGAACCGAGAGAAAGTCTTCGAAATCACTCGTTGGTTCCGTACTTCTGAATGGATACTTGCCATTCAAACAATCACTAAGAAATTCCGGAAAAGTGTCAATATCATCATACGACCACAGCTTGAGGATCTGCATGAAAACAACAGGTCAAACGTAAAGTTTCTTAAATATCGCGGGGAATGTCTTCATGCGATAATACTGCATCAACAACGCCTCCTCCAATTGCTGCAAAAAAAATTAACACACATGAATAATCTGACACAAAATGACCTCTGTGACATCGGGTTTAAAAAAACTTACATCATCTTCAAGCCATACGTCGGGCTTTAATATAATCTTCCAAAACTCTGGCTCCCGGGGAGTATCTAGATCAGATTTCGTTAGGAACATATATAGAGCAGTCAACCTTTCAGCGCTTGCGTCAATAAACGAAGGTTCTCGGGTTATCAAGCCCTTTTCTAATCCCTTGGGCTTCCACCAGAACGAAGGTTTTTCATCCACCTTTTTATAGGGTTCTTGAACCACCTTTTTTCCGGGTTCTTGAATAATATTCTTTTCGGGTTCTTGGACTCCACCAACATCGTTCCCTCGCCCTCTCCCTCGCACTATTCTTGCTCTTTTCGCCGGTGGAGGTTCAACATATGTCGTCTGTGGTCTTAAAACTCGTTGAGGTACCGGCAGAAGTTCAACATATGTCGCAGACTCCTTCGATAAAGGTCCGGCACCTGCATAAAATTTACTTCATTAAACATATGGCGACCAATGCAATCCTGCAACCTATGCCACCTATGCAAACCTACGACCTATGCGACCTTTTGTGATCCATATGACCCATTCGACCTTTTGTGACACATTCGACCCATACGACCAATGCGACCTTTGTGACCCAAAAGACCGTACTTACTTGGTGGAACCTCTTTATCCTTATAGGGGACCGCTTCGAGAGGATCCACTGTAGTATCCTTGCAAGGAACCTCCTTATCCTTAGAGGGGGCCTCTTCGACAGGATCCACTATAGTTTCCTCGGAAGGAACCTCCTTATCTTTAGAGGGGTTCGATAGGACCGACTATAGTTTCCTCGGAAGGAACCTCCTTATCCTTAGAGAGGGCCTCTTTGAAAGCACCGACTATAGTTTCCTTGGAAGAAACCTCCTTATCCTTAGGGGTGACCCCTTCGACTTGACCGACTGTAGTTTCCTCGTCGGCGACTTTCATCTACAATAACCACTGGAGCATCTACATAAAATTACTTCATTCATTAGATGCGACCCTTACGACCCATGGGACTTATACGACCGTGGGACATATGCGACCCTTGGACTTATATGACCGTGTGACTTATGCGGCCAATGGGATTCTAGCGACCCATCGAGTTATGCGACCCTTCGACTTATACGATCGTGTGACTTATACGACCGCGCGACTTATGTGTCTTTTGCGACCTATGCGACCCTTGCGATCCATGCCCACTCTCGATGGAAATTGACTCAAATGAACGTTTTCACTATTTATTATTTACTTGGTGGAACTTCATCAGGAGCAACGACTGTAGTAACCTCTCCAGAAACGTATTCAGCTAGAGGAATGGTGGCGGAGATGCGATATTTTCAACTAATCTCGAAATGTTTGCCAAATCCTCTTCTGAGCCATCTCTAGAGTCATTTTTAGACTCTGACTCAATCGGCTCTTAGCTTGGCTCTTTTCTTGACATTGGATATGGACGTTGAAGGAATTCATCAACCGACTCTTTGCTTGGCTCTTTTCTTGATACTAGATATGGACGTTGAAGGAATTTAAAATCATCATCTCAAACAGTGCCGGAAGATTTGTTTGCAATGCTCGCATATTTCTCGGCTGAATTTGATTTTGCCTTTGCAGCACCTTTGGGATTTGTCGCCTGTGCTTTTGGATTAGACAAATGAAACTTGCCATCCCTTAGAAGATCTCTTATGGCGTTGATGATTCTTTTCTCTGACTTCTTTATTTCCTTCATTAATTTCTGCTCCAGTGTCAGACGGACTGTAGCTTCTTCTCATTCAGCTTCATCATCACCTTCTCTTTCAGCTTCCGCTTCAGCATCAGGTTCAGCATCACCATCTCTTTCTTCAACAGCTTCAGCAACACCTACCCTTCCTTCATCTTCTGAGTCTTCATTCTATATCATTTTTTCGCCCACGCTCTTTTTCCTCTTAGTCCCCTTCCCTTGCCCCTTCTTTTTATCACCAAGAACTGCTTTTCGAGTTAGCAAATCTTGCTTAGGGATGTCTTCCCAACAAATACCCTTCGGATTTCTACGAATATGTTCCATCCATTTCTGAACATCGGGATCGTGGCATCCCTCATAATCGTCTAGATCAAACCTTGCTCTTCGTGTTTAGGACGAAAAATAATTCAAATATCCTGAAAAACAAAAACTAACCATTATCACCCTCTGTGACCCTTGCTTTCCTTGTGACCCTTGTGTAATTGTTACCTTAGAATCTCCGATCAGCCTTATCACATCTACATACTTCAGGTTAATACTGGATTTAACCATCTTCTTTCACATTCTTGGGCATGATGGATCTGCATCCATAACATCAACATACCATCCCTTTCCGCCCAAACTAATGATGGTTTCGAATGGAAGTAACATAAACATTAAAACAAAATGATAAGAATGCAAAAATTACGAAAACATTCAAGTTATTCGAATAATATATACAACTTACCATTAGTGGGATCATGAAACCGCCTAATACCATTTTTGTTTCGGTGATTCCCCGCTAACGTGCTTGCGGCAAGTATCCACAATATTCTCGAATGTGTAACGCCCCCATGGAAAGTCTTCACAAAATTCCAAGTCATCAACCATGTCAATGAGATCATGGCAGATAGAGTTGTGTAATGAAGGCTTGTAAGCCATAACTTGCGCTAACAACATCAAAGTTGCCAACCTCGTCCAGTCCTCGGCAA
>CM071876.1:15789716-15806902 GCA_036759665.1 Gynandropsis gynandra | reverse complement strand
TCGGCATTCTTCGCCTTCAAATGCTTTCCAATGATTTATGCGGGGGTCACATTTCCACGGCCGAAATTCTTCCACCTGAATGTATCACCCCTTTTGGACTCTCATCCTTTGGGATATGGTCCGCATTTCAATCCGAAAATTAGTGAGTGCTCCACTATAGAGTACCGGATAAGAACACCGTTTAAGACAAACCACAACTCCTTCTTGTCTACTACAATCACGGAGTGATTTAGGAGGATAGACATTTGAACCTTAGTCAATGTGGAGTCACATTGGAAATAGAATAAATTCTTAAATTGTGAATCCTTCTCGAAGTAATGCAACTCAGATTCATCTAAGATTCCTTTCAGTTGCGTTATTGTCTCGTGAGGATAACACTTGGTGGTGATCTTTGGCATTCTGTCCATGTGCTTGAATTCAAACACAAACTTCGGCTTTGGCGCCAAGTGCAGAATGACCAATTAATTAAAAATACATTATACTTCTACCGCCTCAAGCGACCCATCCGACTCAACCGACCAATGCGACTCAACCGGCCCATATGACTCAAACGACCCTCGGACCCTCTGCGACACTCAACCAACTCACTGAGACTCATGCGCTTCAAGCGAAAAATGCGACTCAACCGACCAATGCAACTCGACCGACCCATGCGACTCAAGCAACCATTGCGAATCAAATCTACTCACTGAGACAACCGACTGAAACGACCCTTAGACCCCCTGGGATGCTCAAGCGACCATTGCGACCCAAACCGACTCACTAAGAGAACCGACTCAAACGACCCTTAGATCCCCTGCGACGCTCAAGCAATCATTGCGACCCAAACCAACTCAATGAGACAACCGACTAAAACGACCCTTAGACCCCCTGCGACGCTCGAGCGACCATTGCGACCCAAATCGACTTACTGAGACAACCGACTCAAACGACACTTAGCACCCCTGCAACCCTCAAGCGACCATTGCGACCTAAACCAACTCACTGAGACAACCAACTCTTGCGACTCAACAGACTCACTGAGATTCAAGAGACTCACTGACACTCACACCATTTCAAATCAATAAACAATTTTGCGACTCGACAACCTGCAAAACCTTAGAAATCGATCTACTTACACTTATTGACGCCATTGAAGATTGACTCGTGCTCTCTTCTTCATTGTTGCGGCTGATTCTAGCCATTTCCTTGCCATTTTCAAATCGATCCGTCTCAAGTTCGAAATCACTTATTATTTCTTGCTTTTTACACGATTTGACAGTTTTTCACGTCGAAAAACTGCAGAACGTGGATTTTTTCACGTTCGAAATTAAGGGTAACATTGTCTTTTCTCCAGTTTTTTTTCGATTAAATAATTATTTTAGGGAAAGGTATTTTTGGAGCGGTTTAGCCCTATGAGGGTATATCTGATATTCCGCTTGTCTATACATTATATATATATATATATATATATATATTGTATAAAAATATTAAAATTATTTTTAATAATAGTGTAACACTTCTAAATTATTATATCAAAATTAAGGAATAAAATTTTAAATATTTTGAAAAGGCTTTGTTGGTGTTGTAACGAAGATCATGATGATTTTGCGATTCTTTATTTTTTCGATCAAATTGAAAATTATTATTTTTTTTTGAAAAACTATACGATAATTCTAGAAAATCTCAAAGTAGACAAAAATTAAATTAACTGTTTTTCACGTATTTATTGATACATATTGGTTCACAAAATATATTAATTATTATTTTATTTCTAGAATAATATAAGGATTTTTTAAATATCCTAATTTAATCCACGACCACAAATATCGTAAAATTGATCAAATTAATCGATCTGTTAATTTTAAAAGTTTATATATTATTTTGAAAGTAACATGTTAATTTATATGTTATTGTGAAGTAATAGACAAATTTATGAATATATATATATATAATATTAATATATTTTTCTTTCGTTTAAAATAAATTCGACAAGCCGACAATTGTTACGACATTTTTCTTACTTTTTCTCTTTATTCTCTCCTCATTCTCATTTTCTATTTTTAATATATTTTATATATATAATTATTTATATATATATATATTTTTGAATTAGGATGTGAAAAGTTTTTAATTATTAGAATTAAATTTATTTTAAGAATTTTATTTATTGATTTTAAGTAATTAAAATTGATTTTTTGTAATCAATGATGGGATGTATATTTATATTTAAAATTTGATGTGAAAACATTTAATTATAAAAAATATACTAGAAAAATATTTTGTGCGATACACGGGCGATGATTTTTATAATGTAATTTGTTTTTAATAAATTTCAATTATACTATAAATTTATCTTTTGTTTTGGAAGATATAGATTAATTGAAAACAAAGTGATATCTATGAAAACAGTGACTATAAAAGAATTTAAAAAAAAAACTAATCAAATATGGTGGATAATATATAAGTACATATTGTCTGTGGATAGTAAAGAAAAAAACACGTTGATGATTTGTTTTGTGATGAGTGCAATTAAGTGAAATGGATTGATCCATAGAATGAATGTAGGTGTGCAATATCTCCTGAAACAGTCTAAGCAAAGAAAATGTTATGACAAAAGTAACGATCAAAAAATATAATTACAGGTAATGATGTATATTATTTAAAATGTATTAGATCTAATTGTAAGTAATAATTGTAATAAACTAATGAGAAGTTTTTTATATGATGTCAACCTGCATTAAAATGCCCATGATCAATATGATTTATGACAAAATAAAAATGTATGATTGAAGATAGCCAATGTGAATTTAAAGAAGTATATTTTACCTACATATCTTGTGATTTTAGGAGACCGTTAAAATTTATTAGTAGACAACATTTATCACCTCTAAAGTATCTGTTAAGTTGTCATTTATATCTACTCCATTTGCCGAAATTACTCTTGAAAGTGCAACATAAAACTAGCCGTGGTTGAAAACAGGTTTTGGGAGATATAATCTGATTTACGTAAGACTTTGTTATTGTCTAAAGGGATCGTTCCATGTGAAGTTCTATATGTGTTTTCATAGTGCTCACTTCTCGAGAAGGAAAGCTAGACAAGTTAAAATCCTTAAGATAATTATAGGATAGCACGAAGTTTACAAAGTGATGGTATTGAGTGCTTTTAATTCCTGTAGGATGATGATGAGCGAGTTTTGATAAAAATGAGGAATCAAAGCTGCAATGAAGGATTAGCTCGATAGTCCGAAGTTGAAAGATAAGAGGGTGAAGGACGTTCCAAATAAATTAAACAAAAAGAGTTGTGGAGAAGAAAAAGCATTTCATGGGGATGATGCACGAAAACATTACTCCTCCGACCATTAGCTTCATTTGGAGGTTCTGCAGCCACATCTTCCGCCTTAGCTGCCTTCCTTACCTCTGAAAGCTATATGCCTATCATGAGAAAAAAATGTTATCAAATCAAATTGTAACGTTGTCCGCATCTATGAATGCTATGAAAAGCATAAGGTTACAGATAAATGTACCTGGAACTGTATGTTTTCTGTTTTGCCAACCAGAAGTTCGATCTTCTCTCCTCTTTCTAGAACCTATGAGAAAAGAACGTTAAGTTACTCTATTATCATCTAGTGGATTCATATATTGAAACGACCGTAAAAAGGCGCAACACAAAGTTGCAAGAATGACTATTGCATATTTTTTATTTGAGGACTTCAAAAAGGTCCTATTCGGTATCTCTTGCTATCCTTCCCGTTACTAGACATCAACGTCGTGGATTTTGTTGACAAATGGCCTATTGGTCTCCTATTCTGTCATCGATTAAGATTCTCCCAAGAGCTACCATACTATATCCCATTCAGGCATTCCATCTCTAGGGTTTAGAAAGAAGGATTCTAATCCATTATTGAGTGAAACCAAGGAGAGGAATAGATGATGGATCAAGGTCGAGTGAATGTTCACCGACGGTAGAATTGGAATTTGAGAGAAAGCCAGGGGTTGTCCCATCGCTTTCTCGCGAATCACCTGCAAATTTTTGACAACGTTCTCTCCATCGTTCTATTGCATTGTTACTCGCTATCTCTTGCTATCCCTCCAGTTACCAGACACCAACATCATGGATTTTGTTAACAAAGGGCACATCAATCTCCCATTGTGTCGTCGATGAACATCCTCCCAAGAGCCATCATACTATATCTCACTCAGGCATTCAATCTCTAGGGTTTGGAAAGAAGTATTTCAAATCCATTGTTGTGCGAAACCAATGAGAGGAAGAGATGATGGATCGACAGGGAGATGAACGGATTAAAAGACGGAGGTTGAAGAGAGGAGAAGGCTTTAATTTCTAAAAACTGAAAATAACGAACGTGAAAGGAAGGAAATGTGGTAGAAGAATGGTGGAAACTTTGACATTACATGTATAATTATCAATCAATTGATTAATTAAATTGCTAATAAATAAAATTATAAATAAAAAGACTTGTTGATGTGGCTTCACCTGTAGCCTCATTTTGCAACTTGGGCACACACAACTCAATGCACCCAACTCACTTTACTCCCACACTTAAAAATGTGAATTCTTTGTCTTTATCGCATAAAGAAATATACACATGCAATATAAAAATTCAATTATACACTTCGACACACATATATGCATACATACTTATCCCAAGATCTAGATGAGTGCACAGATGAGCGATAATACCAGAGCTATCAAAACGAAACACAGCTCTAACACAAAATTAAATTGCATGCATTTTCCATCGAAACCACAATCAAAATTTATAATATATAAGAGAGTTCATGAATCGAATCCACAGTCAAAAGTGAAAGAAAAAAAACCTTAGAAACCACAATCAAAACCGAATCAATTGCATATCTCCGTTTCTTCTATTTCTCCATCTCTCTTGCATATCTCCACCATTATCGGGTCTTCTCAAGCAAACAGAAAGACCAACTCAGAGTAACAAAGGAAGTGTCTCACCGTGCAAGCATAAAGTTAACACATATATATGTCAAGTTACATATGTTCACATAAAGCCATTACCAACTATGTCTAAACAATTTATCAAGATATATATGTTCATATAATTATTATAAATTGAAATAAAAAATTTACAACTAACTCCCTCTCTCTTTTGCATTTAGAAAGCCATTACCAATTCTGTGTTAACACATCGTGTAATGTGTTTGCAATGTCAAGCCTTTGCTATATTGTAGAGGAACCTTCAGTCACGAGTTCAAGGTATTTGTCCAGAACCTACCGGGACATGACAATGTAACGTGTTTAAATAGTTGAGGTTTTGCCTGCGACAACCAACCATATGAGACTTTGTTCTCAATAAGTACCAAGTGTATGAAATTAAGAACAAGGGGACTTACACAAGTGTTGGAGCTTCTCTTTGATAAAGCTGTCATCGCATTTGGTATCACAGAGATAGTCGTAGACGAGATTCTCCTGGGGAACAACTTGGTTGGGGAAGGCCTTGCCGAGAGCCAGCATTGTTGCTTTGCGGGGGTTTGCCACACGCCTCATGGATACGTTGCTGCTGCCTTCCGTCTGACCACCAACCATTCAAGATTTCAACATCATTTCAGGACGAGTTAATTTTGATAAGCTGTGGATGCAGTAACATTGACGAAGTGAGAGGAATTTAAAGGAAAGCTAGAGATGTTTCTTGGGAAGAGTTTATTTCTTATGAAAAAAGAGGGGACTACTTACACTTATTTTTATTAGGATTTGGTCTCCACAGGTTGAATGACAGGGAAAGTTCCGAGTTTTGTGCACTTCAGGAACAAGCCGGTTTCGCTCCGTAAGTTTTCATCCTCTATTGTCTTAATTTTCAATCAAAATCGAATTGGGGATTAGGTATTGGCGTATGATGCTTGGCGCAAACTCCACTCCGACCCTCTGCTCCTCATCAGGCAACGTGAGCAGGAAGCCCTTGCGCAGATTAAGAACAACCCTGGAAAGATGGATCTCATCCGGAAATCTGTAAGCTCCTTTCATCCCACTTCTTCTTCATGTGTGTCTACAGTTCCGTAACCTTTAAACTACATGCTCACCACCATATTCTACAGGTTCTTTGAGGAAGACATAGAAATTAAGGATGAAAGGAGGAAGGCTAGGCCATACCTGCGAGAGCTGCAAGGCTGGATATAGCGGAGGCGAAGAAGTTATGTCGGAGGCGAAAAAGCTACAATGGCGACGAAGAAGCTCGTGACAGAGACTGCAGAAATGGGTTCAGATTGTTGAAGGTTTGATGTTGTGTGAAGGAAGAGCATGACAAAGGCTTGGAAAACAAGTCTTTTGAGCTTCTAGCCACAGAGACGAGTGGAAGCCTCGGTAATGACAATTAAATGCACTTCGTTTTCGTTGGAACGTGGGAGTGGAAATGAAAATTGAGTGCACTTAATTTTCTAATTTATTATAAATAAATAAAAATATTAAAACTTTTTAGTAACAATTAGAAATGAAATTAACAACAATTATAATTATAATTAAAAATTATATTAAAAAATGTTTGATGAGGTGGCTTTTTGTGTCTTTGGTCGGCCAATAAGAATTTCTTCATTAACTATGTTTGTAATGAGCTTTTTTCTATGTAAACTTGATTTAGATCTAATATTCGCAGTCTGTTATATATGGAATAAAATTTTGTTTCCTTTTTTTCTAATCTTTTGCATTCTTTCAAATTTATAAGCATAATATCATAACAACTTGATATTGATATAATAATAGAAAATCAAACGGATTTATTTTTTATATAAAAGAAAACATATAAACATCTCTTGCATTAAAAATGCATGTCAATCCGAAAGTTTTGATTTAATTTAAACAATAATTATTCATATAAAAAACCAATATTATATTTCAATATAAGCTACATTTATACAAAATTTATAGACTAACTCAAGAAAATAAATATGTCATCATCATGGTCAAGACACAGAATATATAAAGTTGTAGATAAGAAGACCATGTAAGAATCTGTGATGAGCTGCAATGAGGTCCTTGGCGCATTCTCGATAAACTCGTCCAAGTTTAGAAATTGTGCTTCTGTTTCTAACCAATAAGAGTCGCGACATTGATTGACCATTTTGGCCGGGGTAGGGAAGAAATAAGACATATGGAGAGCATTCACATATTGCAAAACAAGATGAGATATCAGAATCCATGGCTCGATAGCGACCAACTGAATCAAGTCATAAGAGATGATAAAAACGGAAAATGACAGAAAGACAGGGTGTAACCTCCACTTTGCATTCAATTTCAATTTCCTCAACAACGCTAACACCAATCTTTTTCTCCTAAAACTTCTTCATCTTCTTTTTCTTGTGTTTCATCTTCTATGTCAATGGTTACTACTTTCTATCCACATAGCTTGTAGTTAAAACAAAAGTGACTTCAAGTAATCTGTGGCTTTGTAAAAAATCGATGCTTCATATGTGTGCGAGACACATAGATTTTCCCTTTTCAGTGGATCTTAACAAAATATAAAGGAAATAGAACCTATAATGAGTAAAATGACATGGTAAAGACATCAAATATCTGACCTTCTTATTCCAGATAATTTATATTGAAATTCAAATCAACATTACAACATGTAAATCAAAACTAACCTAAAGAAGTAAATTATTCGATAAAACTACCATTTACTTGCAAATATGGCGACTCGCCCGAAACTTTAAGCTTATATAATTCCATCATCTTGAGCATACATGATCTCGTTCTATTCCTTAAAGCCATCTTCTTCCTACTTGCTTGCTCTTGCGACTGCGTCTGCTTGGCAGAATCTACTTTTTTCTTACTTTTGTTCTACTCCTTGAAACATTGCATCATATCATCAAACATCAATCACATGAAACAAAGATATTATCATTTGAATTTCAAATTGAGTGAATTATCAAACAAACACATCTCAATTCTAGACATGGATTCGATCATTGAGTGAACGAATGAGGGCATCATCTAACAAAATCATATTATGTTATCAAATTATGTTTTGAATCTAATATCAGAGAATGAATATGAAATTTTACTAATATTATTAATATTAATACAATTATCTTTTGAAAAGAAAAGAGAACATAAAGAAGAATACACCCATGAGACCTAACTCGAGGATGAGCACGTTGATTTGAGCCATGAAAACAGAGCGAGACATGAAGTTTGAGCCCCACTACTTCCAGGTAACTTGACCAGTTGTATTTCCACAAGGCTTCTTTCTCTTCCACTCCTAGAAAGATTGGTAGGTCAACGCCTTCCACACCAGTAGTTTCGGAGCTCTAAGTTTAGCAACAATGGCTTTAGCTTGATTCATGGCGTTGCAGACTAAAACCCTGTCCCTACGAATAATCTAAAGTTCTCTAAATGCTTAAATATCTAATGTAAAAATCATGTTGCAACAAGATTGGAGATTCTAATTGTTTCACTAGTTCATATATTAGAATTAAATAAACTGAAACAAAAACAAAGTAATCAAGAGAATACAAATCCAAAGAACAGCTAAATTCAAATCTCAACCAAGAAACTCGAAGATTAATTAAAAAACTTTATATGTTTGTAATAGGCGAGTCAAGCCAAACCAGGGAAAAAAGAAGTAAAAGTTGGCGATAGAGAAAGTTGAGGTGGAATCTCGAGAAAAGCTCAACGATGAAGAAGGAGAGATTCTCCTCAGAGGGGAAGGTGGCCATAGAATAAAAGACCTAGAAACTAACGAAAAAACACTCCTAGCATGCTAATTAATTAAAAGATGAAAACTTGTCTAATCCCGACATGAAGCACCTTTCTTTTTCCTGGAATGCATCATCTTCCGCTACTCCACATCTGGTGAGTATCTGACACAATCCTCCGATGATAAGGATGACACCTCTCATCCTTCCACTCGAATCCCCAAATTCACAGTCGCAGCTTACCCTTGGGTTTCGAATAACGAAAGAAGAATAATATATTTCATCAACGCCAAGCCTAACGTGGTCCTCTGATGATAACCTTGACATCTTTCATTCCTCCACTGGAATCTCGAAATTCACTATCGCCTTCTGAATAAAAAAAAGAAAATAAATCTTCTTTGAGATGCATAGTGATCACCTTGGTCTTTATCTAGTGTCTCTGACGTTTCTGGTGGATCTTCGATCCGCAACTAGATTTATCAATGAAACACATCATCGTCATCTAATCAAGGTTACATAAAACTATCTACTCCACTAATGGAGAGAGTGGTTGCAAGCATTGATGGAAAGATAGTGACGACATAATGGAAATATGTATATTAAGAGAGACATAAACTAAAGTTTGATATTTTTATTAATAGAGAGAGAATAATGGCTGATTGAAAATGTAAACATTAAAAAAGGTAAAGTATTGTTTGAAAAATCTATATATTAAAAAGGCAACATTTTCTTAGCCTGTGAGGGATTCTCGCCTCTCAGACCTCCACATCACGCCTTCTGTATTTATTAAAAAAAATTTCATTTACGTTCTCTCCTATGATCTCTTTCTTTCTCTCTCCCACGAAGAGGAATATGGAGAGTCCCTAAAAACTGAATACGGAGAGTCCCTAAAAAACTGAAGCCAGCCTCTCAAAATCAATACCACCCTGCGAAATCGGAGATGGAGGCAGTAGATGATTTCTGAAGATGGAGAAAGTCAATTTCTTCTGGATTTTTCGGTTATCTCGGTCTTTTTTCCCCTCCACTGCCCCGGCCTCTTCACTGCACATCGAGTTCGTGCTCTCTCGCTCCTCTCTTTTCTTCTCTTTGTGTTCTTCTACGCTTTATTAGTCGCCTTCGTCCGCTACTTCAAGGAACCTCTCCAAACCATCTTGCTGCCACAAACCATCATTGTGAGAGAGACGACATGTCGGTTTAGAGAGGCTCCAAGCTCCACTGAAATTCCCATTTCTCCTTGATTTTGCTTGGATTTTGATTATTCCCATTCCATATTCATTTTATTTCGAATTCAGAACCCAAACCCTAGCTCTGGGTACGAGAACGGTGGAACCTTTAAGGAGAGAGAAGGGAGCATGGATTCCATTGCCGTCGGAAGTTGGCGGGTCAAGAGGCGGGTCGGGCCATTCGTCGGCGTGACTCATCGAGGTTAATAGGGGGTAGGATTTATGGGCCTACACAAACCTACACCAAGGATGGAATCGACAGGATGCTTTTGTGAGGAAAACATTCCTTTTTTTTCGTTTATCTTTTTGCTGGTGTCTGACAATGTAGCAGAGAATGAAGATACCAATCATCTCTTCAATGGGGGAAGGCTTCGATTTGGCCTCATTCCAGCGGGTTCAACTGATGCAATAGTTATATGGTATTTTTAACACCATCATTTATGTGTACTCTCTTTCAATGGTAAAAAAGTTATCCTTTGTCATATTACACAGCAAGGATTTTTCTTTGGATCAGATCAAGTAGAACAAAAGCCGATCCAATGAAGAACATGTTGCAATATGTAATCCTTGTCTTCAGGTCCAGGAGGAGTTGTTTACAGTATACAGAGACTTAAAGTTTGAAACTTTAAGCAATGAGACGGAATTAGAAACACCATCATTTATGTGTACTCTCTTTCAATGGTAAAAAAGTTATCCTTTGTCATATTACACGACAAGGATTTTTCGTGGGTATTGTTTTTTGAGCTTTTTTTTTGTTATTTAGTGGCCACTTCATTTACATTCTTGATCATGTTTCTATAATTATATATATATATATATATTTATATTTGAGATTTTCTGTCGTCGTGGATGAACTTTTGTCTTAAGGTTTAGCTTCTATGCATAGAGGATGTATAAACAGCACCACTTGAGCATGGAATGAGAGGAAAGGGGTTATCGGGACGAGCGGAAAAGAAGCCACATGTAGGCGTTCATGGAGGATATGAACGAGCACTGGCATTTTTTTACTGAAATTTCTATGTATGCTTGACTCTGGATTGTGTCTTAGTGATATATTGGAGGAAACTAATGTTGTACTGATCAAATTGTAGGCTAAGCGAGAAAATACTCATCGTATTCTGTCAATGCAACTCTGCAACGGTGTCGTGTCCGGAAATTACAATTGGCTTTGGTCAGTAATGAAACTTATCTTCAATTTTCGTCTATGAAATTTCCAGTGATATTTGTATTGTACTTACTTGCATCCTACTGCATCGAAGCATTATGATTAGATGTTCTTTTTTAGATTTGATCGCATCTGTGAAATCTCTGTTCGAAGGTGTTTACAGACTTTGTTAGCTGATCCACAACAGCTTTTAATGGTGATGTCGTCAAGGCACTGCCAGAAATCAGCTATGAGGTATAGATCATATATGTGTTTATGACTGTTGTTATCAGTTTCACAAGATGACCCAAATGTTCTTCAACCCTTGATTTGGCAGGTTTATTCGATCAAAGATTGTCATGTTGGAGGCATCTAGCTGAAATTAGGAGTGCCAATCACGATTCTTGATAGTTATCACGCATCAAATTGTGTCATCGACCCGTTATCGTATGCTTTGAATTAGTTAACCATGAAAATACTCTGAGCTCTTCAAACTGATATTAAATACTTCTGTAAGTAGAGCCTCTGAAAAAGGATCTTATAGGTTAAATAGATCAATCTTTGAATTGGAACTATTTTGATATGAACTTGATTGTAATATGGTTGCCTTGATTTGGCCAATGTGTTCATTTCTTAATATACATATTTTCTTTAATGCAGCTATGATGGCATGGTTGTGAATAATAATTGCCTAGTACTTTTAAATAATTTAAAAATGGTATGGATGATGTGGCACCCTCACAACGGTATGAATTGTAACAAAAAATCTAAAAAAACAAAAATTTCAAAATAAAAAATTTTATATATGTTGCTCAGGTGGTGCAAGGAAAATGTATCATTCTATTCTCCCTTTTATATATAGATTTTTGTATTTGACGAGGTGACTTCACGAAAAACCACCAAAACATTCTCCTTTTATATATATAATCATTGTAATAATTTTATTTATTATTTGTTAATAATTTAAGTTGGTTCTTTTTTGCCAAAGAATTGTAATTATTAATTTTTTATTGTATTGTGATGTTATAAATTATTATAATCAATGATACGATTTATTTTTAAAATTGAGAGGCGAAAAGTTTTATATTGTTAAAGTTGTATTTATTGTATTATTTGTATATATTATTTTTTTTTAATTTTTAAAATAGATTCTTTTTATTTTATGAGGTGGTTTCACTAAATAACACCAAAACATTCTTCTTGTATATATAAAAGTTTTTTTTATTTGATGAGATGAATTCACCAAATCACAAAAATATTCTCTTTTTATTTATATAATTCTTCTTATCTCATAGATGTGTATTAGGTGAAAACTTTAAAACTTTAAAATCATAAAAATATGGTGGCTTTCATTACATAGAATTGTTAATATTATTATTCAAAACTAAACTAAAATTCATAAACAATTATGCTATATTAACTATTTTTGTAATTAAATTATAATTTATACATTGGAAATATATCAAATCTATTGGTACTTTATCATACCAATAAATTTTCAAAAAGATAAATTTTCAAAAATCAATAAACCAACAAAATTAATATATTATATTTATTTTGAAAATATTTTAAATAATTAATTGTAATTAAATTTGTTTTAAGATATTTGTATTTGTTAGGTGTGCTAAAATGGATTATCAACACATATTAGCATGGATTAATATGTTTATAATGACAATTAATAATAATAATAATAATAATAATAATAATAATAATAATAATAATAATAATAATAATAATAATAATAATAATAATAATAATAATAATAATAATAATAATAATAATAATAATAATAATAATAATAATAATAATAATAATAATAATAATGTGAATATCTTTTGAGTTTTTCCAACTCTTCATCTTCTCTATTTACTCTATCACTTTATCACTCTTTAGTTCTATGAACTATGACTATCTTATCTCTTCATCTATTTTGTTTGTCTCTTCATCTACGTTATACGCCTATAAATAGAGCCAACTCCATTTGTGATGTAAACTTGAGAATTTTTTTTTTGAATTAAGAATTCTCTTCCTTTACCTCTTGCTATCTCCTCTAACATATTGTTCAATTTTATTTTGCAACATGTTATCACCACAAAGACTATGTCTTCAATCGTTGAGGTTTTTTTCTCACTAATCATTACAATTATATTCTTTTTTGTTATTATATTTATGATCTAATAGTAAGATGACTATAACTAAGTATGCTCTACACTCGCTATTTATATGGATCTTATGTATCGGAAAAGTTATAGTTTGATATGATATTTCACATTGTTTTATTCATATTTTTCTTTTATTCATACAGTTCATCATCTCAAACCTTGTCAAACTCGAGTTTGAGGCTCTTGACATTACCGACAAAAATTATTTGTCGTGGGTATTGGATGTGAAGATCCACTTGGATGCAAAAGATCTCAAAGAGACCATTGGTATTTCGAATCAATCATCGAATCAAGATAAAGTGAAAGCCATGATCTTTCTCCATCGTCATCTTCATGACGAATTGAAAATCGAATACCTCACGGTCAAAGATCCCGTAGATCTTTGGAAATCGCTGCAAAAGAGGTATGATCATCAAAAAACTGTGATCTTTCCAAAAGCTGGTTATAATTGGATGCATCTACATTTTTAAGATTTCTAAACTTTGAGCAAGTATAACTCGGCAATATTTCGAATAAGTTCACAATTGAAACTATGTGGTGAAACCATCACTGATTCAGATATGATGGAAAAAAATTATTCATGTTTCATGCATCTAATGTGCTCTTGTAACACCAATACCGTGAAAAAGGATTTACAAAATATGGGGATCTAATCTCTTGTCTCCTTTTCAATGAGCAGAATAACGAATTATTGATGAAAAGTCATGAATCTCATTCCACTAGTTCTGCTCCATTTCCTAAAATGAATATTGTAACATTTAACAATTATCATGGTCATGGTCGTGGTCGTGGACGTGGACATGGACGTGGACGAGGAAAGGTAGAGGACATTCTCATAGTGGACCAATCAACTACAATGCTAAAAAAGAATTTCGAGAGAATAATGATGGAGGCAAGAATAAGAAATAAAGTATTTGCCACTGATGTGGGATGCATGGACATTGGATGCGCACTTGTCGTACTCTTAAGCATTTTGTAACCCTCTACCAAGATTCATTGAAAAATGGAGGAAACGATGTTTAAGCTAATTTCGTTGTTAATGATTCCAACAAGCTTATTTAATGATTAGATGACTACAACAAGTTTATGGAAGGCATAGTCATGTTGCCGATTTCCTTATCCATCCTGAAGATGAAAATGATGAGATGTGATCAAGAAGTTTATCATTTCTATTATGTGTTTTTTTATGTTTTTCTATGGTATGTTGAACTTGTAGTCCTCTTTATTTTTATAAAATTTTATGCAATAATATATGTTTCTTTAATATAGTGTCTATTTATTCGTGTTTATTTTTCATTTATATAGATTATGAATATGAATCAAATGAAGATCCAAGATAAGGATCTATTTCTCGCGGACAGTGCTACTACACACAATTTCTAAAGAAAAGAGATATTTTTCAAATTTAAGAAATGATCAAGCACATGTCAATACACTATCGGGACGTGCAAAAATTGTTGAAGACTCCGGAAGAGCAAGTTTTATGATGCTAAAAGGCACAAAGTTTATAATTGAAAATGTATTATATTCACCAAAGTCTTCAAGAAATTTGTTATGTTTCAAGGATATTCGTATGAATGGATATCACATTGAAACTATGAATGAAAAAGGCATTGAATACCTTTATATTACCTCAACTATGATGAGTAAGTGGTGTGTGTTAGAAAAGTTACCCGCTTTCTCATCTGGTTTATATTACACATTTATTGAGATGATTGAAGCATATAATACGGTAAACCCGAAGTTTATAAATAATTTCAAAGTTTTGCATGACCGGTTAGGCCATCCCGATTCAACGATAATGCAAAAATTTATTGAGAATTCATGTGGTCATTGATTGAAAAACCAAAAGATTTCGCAATCCTATAAACTTTCTTGTGTTTCATGCCCAAAGGGAAAGCTAGTAACAAGGCCTTCCAAAAATATAAGAAATGAATCATTATCATTTCTAGAATGAATTCAGGGTGATATATGTGGCCCTATTCATCTACCGTCTCAATCATTTCGATATTTCATGGTATTAATTGATACATCAACGAGATGGTCACACGTGTGCTTATTACCATCTCGTAATTTGGCTTTTTCGAGATTACTTGCACAAATAATACGATTAGGGGGCACTAATCATCTCGTTTTCATACGTATTTCTTGCACGATTTAGGAGACGTTTTTGATATATATGTGTTGCTTTACGTATGATTTCGTTTCCGTTTTACTTGTTTTTGTGTTTTCATGTTCTTACAGGTTTATATGCGTATTTGGATCATTTTGGAGCAAAAGGACATGCACGGAGCTAAGGAGCAACTTCGGGGATCATCACGGGACAAACGGGACGAGATCTAGCAAGAGGAGCTTCCACCCGGTCGGGCACAATTCATACACGATCGGGCAAAGGCTACGGCAAATTTTGGTGCGCATTCACGCACGACTCGGGCAAGCAAATGCCCGACCAGATGCCTTGCACCCGAGCGGGCAGACATCATGCCCGATCGGGCATCCCTCATGAGCCATGACCCGCGCGACATGACCTAGCCGCACCCGAGCGGGCACATTCAGCGCCCGAGTGGGTCGTGACCCGAGTAATCAGCCAAGTTAAGTAAAATTAACTTAAAATAAAAGGGAACTCGTGGGGGAGATTAAGGAAACTTACAGACCGATATAGGGGACATAAAAGAGGCCAGAGGACGACATTAGAAGACGCATTCATTCAGTTCGTGATTGAGGAGATTCTTGCGAGGAAGCAAGCAGGGAGCATTGGAGATAAAGCCCCGACACTTCGGTTTTGTTTGGTTTTCATGTTCCTTAGACTTTCTACTTTGTTTATGTTTGTTTACAGACGCATGAGCGAGTAGTTTGTTTGTTCTAGGAGAAGGGATTAGCCCTTAGCTATCCCGGAACCACTTTCGATCTATTTTGAATGCATCTTCCCGTTTTAGTTTATCTATTCTCTATCTGAGCGCTTGAATTTACTTGTGTTTACGATGGCCACGTAGATGCATGTGTTAGGAGTTAGGAGAAGGACGTTAGAACCCAAGTAGTTTAGTTACTTTCAGTATTTCATTCCTTATTCACCTTCTTTCGTTAGCAAGTTTGATTCGTAGTTCGGGTTTAGGTAGTGTTGCGTAGTCTCTGTGGGATCGACACCTAAAATACTACACACGTGTCGTGCACTTGCGGGTAGTTTAGGTTATTTTATTTAACTTTGAGAACGCATCAAGTTTTTGGCACCATTGCCGGGGACTATTGTCAATGCGTCTTAGATTCGAACCTAGAGTCCTTCTTGCTTTGTTTTTATTTTTGCTTTTTACTTTCGATTCTTTCTACCAGATTCCTTTCGTTCGTTCTTTGTCGGTTTATGACTAGGTCGAAAGGCACTTCTAGTCTACTCCGAATCGATCGAGAGATCGAGCGAACTTGCAGACTACTGAGAAAGGGTAAGGAACAAGATAACACAGAGCCGTCAGATCAACAAAATATGGATAATCAGAACGGCCGTGAACATGCTCAGTTACGTCTCGGTAATTTGGGCAAATGCAGCAACAACCACTCGTGCCTCAACCACGAGAACCACAGGCTCTTCCACCACATCGTCTAAGGGATTACGTGGTGCCGAACATGAACAACATGCAAACAGCCATAAGGATGCCTGTTGTTGCAAGAGAACAATTTGAGAGTAAGCCAGCGATGATCAACATGCTTTATCAGAAGCAATTCATGGGTGGAAACCATGAGGATCCCCATCAGCACCTCAGAGACTTCCTCGAACTTTCAGGTACGTTCAAAATTCACGGAGTCTCAGAGGATGCGATCTTGTTGCGTCTCTTCCCTTTTTCAATTGGGGGACGAGCGAAAACTTGGCTGCAATCACTCCTCGCTGGATCTATCACCACTTGGGATCAGCTCTGCACACTGTTCCTATCACGCTTATTTCCTCCGAGCAAGACAATTCAGATGAGAGGGGAAATCACAACATTCAGATGCAGAGATGGAGAGACTTTGTTT
>CM071876.1:15753931-15778730 GCA_036759665.1 Gynandropsis gynandra | reverse complement strand
TACCCATAGGTACGTTTCCTCTTGTGATAGATGTCAAAGAACGGGAAATATAGGTAAGAGGAACGAGATGCCACAGAACTATATCCTAGAGGTAGAATTGTTTGATGTTTGGGGTATAGATTTCATGGGACCTTTCCCATCATCATGTGGCAACCAATATATTTTGGTAGGTGTAGATTATGTGTCTAAGTGGGTAGAAGCCATAGCAACGCCAACTATTGACGCTAGGGTAGTGATGAAGTTCTCTAAGAAGATCATATTCCCTCATTTTGGAGTTCCTAGGTTAGTCATTAGCGACGGAGGTTCACACTTCATCGCACGACAATTTGAATCCCTCCTTAAGCATTATGGCGTGAGAATGACAAGAAGATCCTACCTCATGACTTTCAGCCAGGTGACTTGGTTCTACTATTTAATTCTCGCCTTAAGCTTTTTCCGGGAAAGCTACGATCCCGTTGGTCTGGTCCTTTTCAGATACGAGAGGTGTTCCCGCATGGAGCAGTAGAACTTTGGAGCGAGACGAGTTGCGCATTCAAAGCCAATGGACAGCGGCTAAAGCTCTACCAAGCCGCTCAACCGATCGAAAGTGGAAACTCCATTTCCCTTTCCAATCCATCCATCGCGCACGCATGAGGAATGGAGACGTCAAAGCTTAAAGACGTTAAATAAGTGCTTTTTGGGAGGCAACCCAGCTGTTTGTTTTTTTTTCTGTTTAAGACTCGGTTATTTGCTTTCATATAAAAAAACACTACAAACGTGCTTCACTTCCTTTATCCTCCTTCGGAGCATTACGTCGAGGACGCCGTTCAATTCAAGTCTAGGGGAGCAGCTCACATTTGTGAGGTGATTTCGTTTCATTTTCTTTCATCTTCCTTTTTACTTTGTAGTTTTTAGGTTATTTCGTGGTTTTCAGTTGTTTTTGAGTCAGAGTCGTCCTAAGACACCTGTCCACGTTTTGATTTCGTGGTTTTCAGTTGTTTTTGAGTCAGAGTCGTCCTAAGACACCTGTCCGGTGCCACGTTTTGAGATGAACCCTGAACTTAGGATGCTTAAGAAGTTGACCTTTTCCGTGAGATTTTCCTAAGCGTTAGAGCTTATTAGTCGACTGAAAAACAATAGGTCGTAGTTCTTTGGGAATCCTAGTGTTGCTTGTGGGGAGGTTTAGACGAGGTTGCTAGGATAGTTTATCGTTTATTCTCTCTATCCAGATGGTCATTTTTCGTGTAGACGATGCTTCACTTCTGTTCTATTGAGGATTATTGGATCATATAAAATTGAGCTTGTTTTGCAGAATAAAAGCACACACTAACACTCCGTTGTCGATAGAAATAATGCCTAAAAAGCATGATCAAAAATCGATATGAGTGCATCGACCTTGTTACTCCTTCGGTGGCTCGGGTCTAAGTGGTGGGTTGGCGATCATCTTTCTACGTCCTAAGGGCATGGCACAAAAAGCCGCCTACTCCGCTGCACTCTTAAACGAGATGCATGAGTATACCGTCATCGGTAGTCTGGGTTTAAGTAGAGGCTGGATCCCTTCAAATTCGACGTCCTAGAAGCCTAGTGTGTATGCAAAGAAAAAGAAAAAAAAGAAAAATAAGAGAAGAATAAAAAAGGGGAAACAAAAGAAAAAGAAGTCATAAAAGAAAATAAAAAGAGAAAGAAAAAGAAAAGAAAAAGAAAAAGAAAGAAAGAAGCTCGGAAAGAAAGAAACAAGTATCCTCGGTTGATCTAGGTTTAGCATTGTTTGAAGTCCTGTTTGGTGGAAGGAGTTACGGTAGCATGTCTAGTTTCCTTTGATTTACTTTCTCATGGGTAACCATGGTGGACCTAGGATTAAGACTGAAAACTCGATTAGGCCGGATTTGCTCTCGACATGCTAGTTGATCGGTTAGGTTCACTTTAGCGGTATTTCTAGGAGAAGGGGAATTCTCGTGTTTTTATACCCCATGTATTCCACGTTTACGTTTTCTTAGGGACAAGCAAACATTCAAGTCTGGGGATTTTGATCATCTCGTTTTCATACGTATTTCTTGCACGATTTAGGAGACGTTTTTTATATATATGTGTTGCTTTACGTATGATTCCGTTTCCGTTTTACTTGTTTTCGTGTTTTCATGTTCTTATAGGTTTTTACGTGTATTTGGATCATTTCGGAGCTAAAGGACATGCACGGAGCTAAGGAGCAACTTCGGGAATCATCACGGGACAAACGGGACGAGATCTAGCAAGAGGAGCCTCCACCCGGTCGGGCACAATTCATGCACGATCGGGCAAAGGCTACGGCAAATTTTGGTGCGCATTCACGCACGACCCGGGCAAGCAAATGCCCGACCAGATGCCTTGCACCTGAGCGGGCAAACATCATGCCCGATCGGGCATCCCTCACGAGCCATGACCCGCGCGACATGACCTAGCTGCACCCGAGCGGCACATTCAGCGCCTGAGCGGGTCGCGACCCGCGGATACGGAATCATACGTAAAACATCACATATGTATCAAAAACGTCTCCTAAATCGTGCAAGAAATACGTATGAAAACGAGATGATCACGGGTCGCGACCCGAGTAATCAGCCAAGTTAAGTAAAATTAACTTAAAATAAAAGGGAACTCGTGGGGGAATTTAAGGCAACTTACAGACCAACTTAGGGGACATAAAAGAGGCCAGAGGACGACATTAGAAGACACATTCATTCAGTTCGTGATTGAGGAGATTCTTGCGAGGAAGCAAGCGAGGAGCATTGGAGATCAAGCCCCGACACTTCGGTTTTGTTTGGTTTTCATGTTCCTTAGACTTTCTACTTTGTTTATGTTTGTTTACAGACGCATGAGCGAGTAGTTTGTTTGTTCTAGGAGAAGGGATTAGCCCTTGGCTATTCCGGAACCACTTTTGATCTATTTTGAATGCATCTTCCCGTTTTATTTTATCTATTCTCTATCTGAGCGCTTGAATTTACTTGTGTTTACGATGGCCACGTAGATGCATGTGTTAGGAGTTAGGAGAAGGACCGAAAGGAGAATTCTAGTCCTAGAAGATCAGGTTTAGAACAACCGAGGTTAGGCCACGAAAGTAGGGTAGCAACGGTTGAGGGTAAAAGGGATGAATCATAGAGCCTATGGGTTTAGTTCAAGGTGTCAGCCACGAAAGTAGGGGGCAACTTGTCTAGATCACGTATCTATGCCTCGAGAGAGGGTAGATATCATGTTAGGATCGTCTGCCTTAGATAGCTTTAACTGGGATTGTATGATAGATAGATTGATCGTCGGTTTCGGTAGTCTTGTGGTGAAACTGGATTCCTAGAACGTTTGTCTTATCGTTAGAAACCAAGTAGTTTATTTACTTTCAATATTTCATTCTTCATCCATATTCGTTCGTTAGCAAGTTTGATTCATAGTTCGAGTTTAGATAGTGTTGCGTAGTCTCTGGGGGATCAACACCTAAAATACTACACACGTGCCGTGCACTTGCGGGAGTTTAGGTTATTTTATTTAACTTTGAGAACGCATCAGGCACATGTTGGTGATTTCATGTCACAGTCTTTTGTGACTTATTGTATGTCGATTGGTATAAGAGTAGAATATCCTGTAGCTTATGTTCATACTCAATATGGTCTAGAAGAATCATTTATTAAACGAATTCAATGGATTCCGAGACCAATACTTATGAAGTCCAATATTCCTATTTGTGCTTGGGGTCATGTTGTTCTGCATGCACCACAACTTATTCGCATTCAGCCAACTAGTTATCATGATAATTTCCCTTTACACTTAGTTTATGATCGGGAACTAAATATTTCTCATTTGAGAATTTTTGGATGTGCGGTATATGTCCCAATTAATACACCACAACGAACAAAAATAGGAACTCAAAGGAGATTGGGAATATATGTTGGGTATGAATCTCTGTCTATAATCAAATATATTGAACCAATGACAAGAGATGTTTTCACTGCAAGATTTGGAGATTTTAATTTTGATGAGTCATTATTCCCAACATAAGGGGGGAAAGTAACAAGTAGTTGGAGAAAGAGATATCATGGAATGTATCAACATTGAAAAATTTAGATTCTCAAACAAAATAAAGTGATCTAGAAGTTCAAAGGATAATTCATTTGCAAATTACTACGAATCAATTGCCAGATGCAT
Organism: Gynandropsis gynandra; assembly: GCA_036759665.1. Taxonomy (NCBI): domain Eukaryota; kingdom Viridiplantae; phylum Streptophyta; class Magnoliopsida; order Brassicales; family Cleomaceae; genus Gynandropsis; species Gynandropsis gynandra. The sequence goes on along the minus strand of CM071876.1, from coordinate 15,774,584 downwards.
TCACTGACCTAGAAAGAATTACAAAATCTCACATTCCAGCTCTGAATGCTCCAATTAGAATAAATGTCTCCGAAGGATAACCTATAATTGCTAATGAGTCTAAGGTACGCTTGAAGCGTGGTAGACCATTTGGTTTCGAAGATAAACTTCCTTGAAAAAGAAAAGGAGCAAATAATCATGATGGTGGAAACAATGATGTATCTCAAGAAGAGATTGTTGTTGTAGTTAATAATAAAAGTAATCAGGTACCTGAAACCAATGAAAATAAAGAGATCTCAATTAACTATATCAATATAGCAAGAAGAAGGAACCGAAAAGAAATAATTGTTGATGATGTTTTTCCCTGTAAATATGTGCGAGTACTGTGCTTATCAAATACAAGCGAGTTTGTTAGAAGGGGTGACAATTATAAATGGAGGGAGGTTATTACAACAAATTACATTGATGCTTACATTATGGTTGAATATGAAAGAATATGATGGGCTAAAATAATAAAAAGAAACTATAATATGATATTTACAATAATGGTTCTGATGTGGTTGGGAAAGGTGATAAAAGTGAGAAGTTTTATGGGGAAATAGGTTATATTGTTACCATGATTTATGGGAGGACCTAGATACGTGTTGAAAACTATCACAATGTGATTATTATAGGAAGAAGTTATGGTAATCTTAGTTTATTTGAATCCAAAGTGGAATGAGATCTCGATTAGCCTTGAATCTTATGGCGGTGTTACTGCAAGTTATAGGTCTAACATTGAATGTTAGGTATTTAAGCTCAAATTAGATTCTTGTATGGAAGATATCAATGACGGTGTTTTCCCCAAACCTATATCATGCAATCTTTTTCTTCCATCTGTGCAATTAATTCCTCTGCATTATGATAATGTTTTATGAAACAAATTAATTACATCTAAAAATTTTGTTTTTGGCAATCATACATACCATCGTGTTCCAAAAGTGTGGTCTTCTACATGCTCATATTTTGAAATGGTTGGAACCTTCGTTCAGAAATCCTATGACAAATGAAATCGACAAGTACATTTAGGCAGAGTTGCATGATAATGAGTATGATAGTAAGTTATTCGTACTTGGTGAACAACATATTATGCATGGTATGTATTATTTAGTTAGATCACGATCCCCTGTATGAAAAATAGTACATGCACCAAAAATTGTCTGAGATAATTCATGAAATACAGTCACATTGATCATACTAGTTTTTTCATATACAAAAAGAATGAAGGAAACTTCTAGATTTATGATCAAATAAACATAAAATTTGATAATCTTAATCTTATTCCACATAACATAGATATTTTGAAGAAGGTAGGGCACATATAAACATTTAGCGGTTCACCAATTCTAATGCAATCATGTATGTATTCATAAATATCACAAAGAGAGTGGACAAAGTAACTATGTTAATAAGAAATGGAATTAGAGAAATAAATGACATATCGAACTGCCTTAAATGACAGTACCTATTTTCATGCGAAACCGTTTGGAAAATATTTGCATTTCACATACATCACTTGAAACCACATGTTATGAGGTTATCGGTTCATTTGGAAAACGAACAATTCGTGACATTTGACGACGCACCAATTCTAGAAAGAGTCTTGGATGAAGGCAAACATAATGTACAATATTTCAAAGCAATTAACATACATCCAGTTTTAAAAAATGTTTGGTTAGGACAAAACAAAAAAAATGATCTCTAAAATCATGGGATCCACATTGGGCAGAATAGGTAACAACATCCATTTTGCAGGCGACGAAATTGTATTACCTTAAGATTTTACATAATGTGGTGAAATGATCTTTCAATTATGTCGACATTAAAACATTTGATGGTATCAAGTATTCAACCTAGAAAGAAGTGTGGGTTGCGAAAGGGCAATTAAAAAGTGGATGAAGGCGAACATAATGTATGAAATTGCAAAGCAATTAACATACCTCCAGTTCTAAAAAATGTTTGTTTGAAACAAAATGGAAAATTTTTGGTCTCTAAGGAAAAGGGTATCCACATTATGCGGAATAGGTAACATTCATCTTGTAGCCGGTGAATTGTATTATCATAAAATATTACTTAACGTCGTAAAATAAGCTTTCAATTATGTCGACGTCAAATCATTTGATGATATCAAGTATTTAACCTGCAAATGAGTATATGTTGCGAAAGGTCGGCTAGATAGCAATAAATGACACTAAACTATGAATGAAGCTGCAAGATGGGCCATGCCACACAGTTGCAACGTTTATTTTTCATGTTGTTATTATATTTTGAGGTTAGCAAACCTGGTGATTTATGGAACAATAGCTGGAAATTTTTTGCCGATAAAATTTTGATAGAAAGAAAAAAAAATTGATTTTTTAGGCTGCAACTGAGGGAAAATGATGTGGTTAATCTCAAGTAATAATTTACCTAGACTAACACTTCCACAAGAATACGGATTATATAGTACCAGGGTCGAACACAAAGAATTGATGTTACTCTAAAACTACTAAACTAATAAATAAGACGTTGAAAATCAATAAATGACTGTAATGCGAATAAAGATAAACTAACTAACTGACTAACTATCGGATTAAACTCAATAAACTAGACACCACAGGTTTCGAGAGATGCACGATGATGCAACGAAGTTCTAACAAGATCATTGGTCTTAGATATTATCACATATTCGGGGATTTCAAGCTCTTTCCCAGGAATGACTCTTCTGATGCCTAAACCCACTATCTAACGTGCGTACTACCAATCTTTCAATTGTGTAATCTCACATAATAAATGCACTGAGTCTGCTATCCTAATTCCTATGTCCAATTAACCGACCAGTCACGGTTCTAAATCAATTGAAACCTGATATCATGGTTACGTTCCAAAGTTCAATTCATCTTACAATGCAACCAAACTTTTATGATCAATCATTCAAGTGGCATTCAAGAACGAAAGCATTGAGAACAGCCAATCAATCCGAAAAACGATCAAATACCAAAATCATTCATTCAAGTGGCATTCAAGAACGAAAGCTTTAAGAATCACCAAGCATTAAGAACTAGACTTTGTTACATATCGGCAAAGCTCTCTAACCTATGGTTATGGACCTACTCGACATGAACTTAGAATACGAAACGTAAAAGATAACCATATTCAACACGGATCAACAACGAGGTTCGTCCCTGTTCTATTATCGACGTCTTCAATAGCTCCTCTGCGTCTCGGCTTCGTCACTCCGTCCTTTGTCCTCGTGTGTGTTTTGCTCTCTCCCTCTACTATCTCTCTATGTATGTCTCTCTGTGTATGTCTTCTTCGTTCCCCCTCAGCCTGAATCACAATCGAATCCTTTTCTTTCCTTTTCTTCTTTTTCTCTTTTTCCGAGTCTTTTCATTCTTTCCCGTGAGTTTTTCTGTTATTTTCCATCGTCCGAACCTTTCTTTTTCTTCATGGCGGCCACAGGTTTAATGTGCTCGACCGGGCACAAGAGTGAGCTCGGTCGGGCGCTTCAGCTGATCCAAGTCCGGTCGGGCTTCATGGATGCCCGGGTTGTGCTGCACATTCAAGGATATTGTCTATTTCATGAGTCCGGTCGGGCTAAGAGGGACGCACAATCGGGCTGTTCACTGCATGGTCAGGCTGTGGGTTGTTGCACGGTCGGGCTTGCATTGTGGAACGAGAGCACTGGCGGGTCGTGGACCATGCACGGTCAGGCTATGGTTATCTTCAGCTGCACGGGCAGGCTTGAGTGGCTGCACGGTCGGGTTGTTCACTTCCTTTGTGTGCCCGGTCGTGCTAGGGAATGTGGTTTTGGACAATTTCTTGTTTGTGCTCGTGTTTACTCGTGTTTGCTCGTATTTGCTGAATTTAGACCCCTATCCATCGAAAGCCACTAACCGTGCAAACCTACACATATCCTGAGCTCATTTCATTAACCCCTAGATAACATCCAAGCGATCTCCATACCTCTTCTAATGCGCAAACAGTTCGATACCATTCTTAAGACAATTATTTTTCTTCGCTTTTTTCGGTTCTCTTTTTCTTCTTTTCAGTTACCACACATTTTTTTTGAAAATTCGCACTCGATTTCTAGGACGTTGGAGTTAAAGAGGATAACCTTTTACTTAGACCCCGGTTGCCAATTGACACACTCATAAGGCCTTGTAACCTAAACGGAGTGAAGAGGTTACGTCATTGCTGATTTTTTTTCTTTTGATTGAACTATTGTGATTACGCATCGACTCTAACCCTTCGGACGTAGAAAAACTGCCTCGACCCACCACTTAGACCCGAACCATCAATATTGATGCACTCATGTTAATGTAGGGCTGAAATAGTTAAAGAACTTATTCTATTCACAGCGGAGTGTAAGTGCATGGAAATATAACGATCGAAACGAAACAAAGAATGAAAGGTATGCTCGGAGATATAAGTGCTTGGGATTGAAGCCTAAGCGGAGGAATACAGTTATAGGCTATGGTTCATGCACGAACACTAACTAATCGATATCTAAAGGTATGTTTTAGCAAACCTAGACTTTTGTTCCCGATTCGACAAAGTTGCATAGAGGTGACTAAAGTTCGAAATTTTTTCGTTCTAGATATCTGTACGTGTAATCCTTAAAAAAAAATAACGTAAAAGAACAAAATAAACGAAGAACTCAACATCTAATTCCTAATCACAGTCATGACATTCGAAGAGCACCCCTCCTGACTTGAACGAAACACCGTCCCGGTGTTCAATACCTAAGAGAAGGACAAACATGCAAAAATTCGGGGAAAATACGATAAATAGGAACGTATGCACCTGATAATTGCTTGCTGTCCTGAGTTGATGCAGCTGGGTGTACGCGTCTTTCCTTATTTTGTGGATGATTTCGAAGTGGAAAAACCTGTAACAAAAGTCACACAATCCGAAGGACACAGTACCATACATCGGGATTGATGGTAAGGAGCATGCTTGTGAAAAGAATAAGAGCTGAATTCTAAAAAAACCTAAAACGAAATGACTAGAAGGATATGGGACTCAAGTTGCCTCCCGAGAAGCGCTTGCTTAAAGTCGCGAGCCTGACCAAAACGTGCTACTCATTAGGTGGACGTTCTCGACGTCTTCGTGTGCGTAGCGTCTCGCATGCATAGTGTGCTCGATTGGGTATAGCACGAGGAAAGTTGGATTCCTTACACGATCAGTCATGTCCTCCCTAAGCTCAGTCGTGTTGTTACCTATGTTGAGAGCTAGATCGTGCTGTCCAAAGAATTTGGTTGAGCTATCCATAAGTCCGGTTATAAAATCCATGAAACCGGTTAGGCAATCGTCTTTTGTTTCCTTCAACGTTTCTGGAATTTGTTGGTGCGTGAGCCCTTGTGGTAAAGGCTTCATCTTCACCTTGGGTGTCTTATCAATGCCCCAATTAGGTGCTGGACGTTTGGCGTGGCTGTTAGGCGTCTCAGGAGTGGTTGAACTTGCGCTACCTGCTGTTTGACATACGCTGGAATCTGCCTTGGATGCGCGGAGGTTTGTGCACTGATTTAGGAAGTTTCCATGTTCAATCGAGCTGTGCTTATGTTTTTGTGGGTTGAGCACTCATCTTGATAAGGATTGTCCGAAATTTTATCTTTAGTTTGGGTTACGACCTGTTGTGCTCGAATCACACATAAATCTGCTCGGAGTGCGTCTAGCTCAGTGTTTGGGATCTCCTTCGTCTTTTCTTCGTCCAGCAGCTTAGTATAGTGTGTTGCATTGTTCGGGTCTTTATACATTTCTTTTTCAGCTGCTAAAAGATCCAACTCAAGGGAATCCATATTCCCGAACTCGTCAAAGACTTCTTCGGCTAATCTCTCTAGGATGTCGATGTGGAATACCGCATCCACCATACAAGGCTACTTGAGTGTGTCGTTCAGATTGAACTCCACTTCTTCATCTTCTAATTTAAGTGTGAGTCTACCTTTAGCACAATGTATGATTGTATTTGCCGTATTGAGAAACGGACAACCGAGAGTAATTGAAATTTTCTTGTCCTCCTCCATATCCAAGACGACGAAATCGACCGAGACGAAGAATTTCCCAACTTGTAAAGGCACGTCTGCCAGCATGCCCTCGGGTATTCTAACACTTCGATCAGCCATGGTGAGCGCCATTCATGTAGGTTTAAGATCCAACATGTCCTTAAGATCCAATTTTTCGTATAACGGCAATGGTAGCACGCTCACGCTTGCTTCGACATCAATTAATACATGGTTGATTTCATAATCACCTATTTTACAAGGGATCATGAATATACCTGGATCATGCATCTTCGTAGGTTTGGCTGCAACATCGAGTTAGTCACCATGACGGTTTCCATCTCCACGTTTCGTTTGTTTGCAAGCACCTCTTTGAAGAACTTAGTGTGTGAAGGCATCTTCTTCAACACTTTATGGAATGGAATGGTGATGTGCATCTTCTTTAACATCTCAGCAAACTTAGCAAATTGAGCATCCTCATACTTTTTGCATTGACGTTGAGGACACGGCACAGGAGGCGGACTTGGATCGGGTATTACGTATTTCGGCTCTTCCTCCTCTTCGAGTTTCTTTATGTGCTCTTCGACGCTACTGCCCTTTTCTATTGATGTACTAGACGTTTCACCTTTATCTGATATGATCCCGGAGGACGTCGAAGATGCGACCTCCAATGCGGAAGATGACGTTGGTCATGTGACCCGAGCTACTGCTAAGGAGGAAGAGGCGTTGATCCTACCAGCTGGTCCCGTGGCCCGAGCCAAGGCTGCGAAGCTTAAGGACACAAGTATTGGAATTCTCGCGGCCGTCCATGTTCATGAAGATTATTCGAGTCCATGTGAACTCACGACCCTAAGAAATGTTATCCAAGCGGAAGCCCGCCCCGCAACGGTTATTAATTAGGTAAGTGACCCGCGTGAATCAAACAAATTGAATTTTTATCTTGAATTTCTTGTGAATTCTTGACTTGTTGGTGTGTAATATCCAGCAACCTCGTTGGTGTGTAATATCCAATGATTTGTTCGTTCTTCGTTGGTGTGTAACATCCTTCGGAGATGAACCGATGAATCGAGAGCCTTCCGTAACTCTCGTGTGCGACTCGTTGCAGCAAGGCCAATCCATTCCTAACCTAGTCTAGAGAATCGTTCCAGTCGGGATCGCGTGAAGTGGTATCAGAGCTCGTTCTAGCAAAAAGGTTAGTTCTATTTGGTTTTGATCTTTTCAGTCATATTTGGTTAAATGTTACAAAAAAAATACATATATACATTTCGTACGTTTAAGTATCTATCTTGTGCGTGTCTATCTCGTGCGTATCTATCCCGTACGTGTCCTTGTCGAGGGTTTTTCTTGCTTTCCGCTTGTGGCTGCTCCTTGTGTTCGTGTGCAGGAACTTGTGAGTAGGTACACGCAAGGAATCGTAGGACGTCATGGGAGAAATTGGTGCCGAGAACAGGCGGATGAACGAGAGACTCATTGAGGCTCTCGCGGCTCGTTTGAAGCAAAGCATCAACAACAAGATGGAGGAGTTTCGGCAAGAGTTTCTGGCCGAACGTCCCATCCGACCGAGAGAAGCTCATGCGTTCCAGCAACGTGAAAGGAACCAGCATGAGGAGGACAGCAACAACTATAAACGAGGCAGCTCATCCTCGTCTCGAAGTAGTTACCGACGGCGGCGTGCGCCAAGGGAACGACGAGACGAACCAAGGGACGACCTCACTGGTCTCAAGCTGAAGATTCCGGCGTTCCATGGTAAAGCCAACCCAGAAGCCTACCTAGAATGGGAGAAAAAGGTGGAGCTCATCTTTGGTTGTCAAGCATACCCCGAGGCCAAGAAGGTTAGGGTGGCAGCCACGGAGTTCTACGACTATGCCTTGAGTTGGTGAGACCAACTCACGATTTCTAGGCGAAGAAATGGCAAAGAACCAGTAGCCACTTGGCAGGAAATGAAGACAATCATGCGCAAAAGGTTCGTGCCAAACCATCACCATCGAGAGGTGCATCGGCGGCTACGGAAACTCACCCAAGGAAGTCGTTCCGTGGAGGAGTATTTCCAAGAGATGGAGCTGCTCATGTTACGGGCTGATTTTACAGAGGATTGGGAGGCGACAATGTCTCGGTTCTTTGGAGGACTCAACTTAGACATCCAAGATCAACTTGAGTTACAACACTACGTGGAGATCGAGGAAATGCTTCACAAAGCAATTCTCATCGAGCAACAACTCCAGCGGCGAAGGAACCCCCGTTCGGGCTATGGGGCTGGAAAATATGGTCAATCAAGAGATGAGAAACCTAGCTATCCAAGGAAGGACAACACGGTTCCAGCGGGCCGCGACACGCCGAAGGTGCAGACAGCGGGCCTCGACGCAACGAAAACTGGACCAGCCATGCCGCGGGACAAAGGAAAGGCCGAGGCGACGACTTCGAGGGCTAGGGACATGAAATGCTTCAAATATCACGGAAGAGGACACTACGCCAATGAGTGTACAAACAAGAAGGTCATGATCCTTCGCAACGACGGAGAATTCGAGTCCGAGGATGAAGCGGCCGAACAGTCGGATGAGACGCAAGAGGAGGAACCGGCCACGGGCGAATTGCTGGTTACACAACATTCTCTAAACGTGCAACCTAAGTGTGACGAGCAAGAACAGCAAGAAAATATGTTCCACACCCGCTGTTTAGTTCATGGCAAAGTATGTAGCGTTATCATCGATGGAGGAAGTTGCACGAACATTGCAAGCGCTACGATGGTTCGAAAACTCGGATTGAAAGTCCAAAAACATTCGAAGCCATATAAGCTTCAATGGCTGAATGAACACGGCGAGATGAAGGTGACGAACCAAGTAACCGTGCCTTTGCCATGGGAAAATACGAAGATGAGATTTTGGGCGATGTGCTGCCAATGGAGGCGAGCCATATTCTACTCGGTAGACCTTGGCAATCGGATCGTAAGGTAAAACACGACGGTTATACTAATAAACATTACTTTGAGTATAATGGTAGGAAAACCGTCCTCGTTCCAATTGATGCCTAATGAAGTGATGCAAGACCAATTGCATTTGAAGAAGCAAAGCGCGCTCGAACTTAGATCGTCAAATTTTAACGTAAGATCGGGTGAGATCAAGAAATCTTTTCATTCTGATCAGACCGTGTTGTTATTTGTTTATAAGGAGCTCTCTCGAGCTTAGCTAACCTTGCACTGGTTCTGCCAAGTGAGATTTCTAACTTATTGCAGGAATACGGCGATGTCTTTCCCAAGGAGAACCCCACCAGATTGCCACTGATAGGTGGAATCGAACATCAAATTGATTTCATTCCCGGAGCCACGTTACCAAATCGGCCAGCGTCCCGAACCTATCCCGTGGAGACTAAGGAGCTGCAATGGCAAGTGGAGGAGCTCATGGCCAAGGGACATATTCGCGAGAGTATGAGTCTGTGCACCGTACCCATGCTACTCGTGCCAAAGAAGGATGGCAGCTGGCGCATGTGCGTTGGTTGTCGCGCAATAAACAACATACGCTGAAGTACCGACATCCTATTCCTAGGCTAGATGATATGCTAGACGAATTACATGGAAGTAGGATATTTTTGAAAATTGATCTTAAAAGTGGTTACCATCAAATCAGAATGAAGGAAGGTGATGAGTGGAAAACTGCGTTTAAAACTAAACACGGATTATATGAGTGGTTAGTTATGCCCTTTGGGTTATCAAATGCACCTAGTACTTTTATGTGATTAATGAACCATGTGCTTAGGGAGTATATAGGTATATTTTTGGTAGTCTACTTTGACGACATCTTGATCTATAGTAAGAATTTGGATGAGCACCTAGGACACTTAGAATTAGTGTTGAAGGTACTTAGGAAATAAGAATTGTATGCCAATCTAAAGAAATGTACCTTTTGTATGGATAACATTGTCTTCCTAGGTTTTGTAGTAAGTGCAGATGGCGTGAAGGTCGACGAGGAGAAAGTCAAAGCAATTCGGGAATGGTCGAGCCCAAAGACCGTCGGGGAAGTCTGGAGCTTCCATGGACTCGCGGGTTTTTACCGGCCATTCGTAAAGGACTTCAGCACCTTAGCCGCCCCTCTTATGGAAGTTATTAAGAAAAACGTGGGATTCAAGTGGGGAGAAGCGCAAGAAGCAGTGTTTCAAACGCTGAAGGAGAAATTGACTAACGCCCCTTTGCTTATATTACCCGATTTTCTTACAACGTTTGAGATTGAGTATGATGCATCCGGTGAAGGAATTGGTGCATTCTTAATGCAGGATCGGAAGCCGATTGCCTACTTCAGTGAAAAACTCGGAGGAGCAACTCTCAACTACGCCACTTACGATAAAGAGCTATATGCACTTGTGAGGGCATTGCAAACTTGGCAACATTATTTGTGGCCAAAGGAGTTTGTGATACACACCGACCATGAATCGCTCAAGTTTTTAAAAGGCCAAAACAAACTAAGTAAGAGACATGCGAGGTGAGTAGAATTCATCGAAACTTTCCCTTACGTCATCAAGTATAAGCAAGATAAGGAGAACGTAGTGGCTGACGCCCTGTCCCGAAGGTATGCTCTGTTAAGTAAACTTCTTGGTTTTGAACAAATTAAAGAACTGTACACAACTGACCTAGAATTTGGAGAAGCTTATAAGAATAGCGAGAAGTTTGCTTCAAGACATTTCTATAGGCATGATGATTATTTATTTTACAATAATCGTTTATGTGTGCCTAATTTCTTTATGAGAGAGTTATTTGTTAGACAAGCCCACGGTGGTGGACTCATGGGCCATTTCGGAGTTGCGAAGACTTTGAAAATTTTGCAGGATCATTTCTATTGGCACATATGAAGAGAGACATGGAACGTATTTGCGAGCGATGCGTCGCATGTAAACAGGCTAAATCTAAAGTTCAGCCTCACGGTTTATATACTCCTCTCATTATCCCAACTCATCCTTGGACAGATATATCTACGGACTTTGTGATTGGGCTGCCTAGGACCAAAATCGGTAAAGATTCAATTTTTCTGGTAGTGGATAGATTCTCGAAAATGGCGCATTTCATACCATGTCATAAGTCGGATGATGCATTGCATGTAGCTAAACTATTCTTTAGAGAAGTAGTACGTTTGCATGGCATGCCAAGCACTATAGTCTCCGATAGGGATACCAAATTTCTTAGATTTTTTGAGGAAGACCTTGAGGTACAAGTTAGGAATGAAACTATTATTTTCTACGAGTTGTCATCCACAAACCGATGGTCAAACCGATGGTCAAACTGAAGTAGTGAATCGAACCCTAGGAACCTTATTGCGTGCAGTTGATAGGAAGAATCTAAAAACTTAGGAAGAATGTTTACCACATGCTGAATTCGCTTACGACCATGCTATACATTCCGCATCAAAATTCTCTCCTTTTGAAATTGTGTACGAGTTCAAACCTGCTTCACCCCTGGATGCCATTGCCAACAAGTGACGATTTAGCTTGGATGGAGAAAGAAAGGCCAAGATGGTCAAACAAATTCATGAAAAGGTGAGGAAAAACATAGAGGAGAAAACAAAGTTCTATGTTAAACAAGCAAACAAAGGACGAAAGAAGTTGACTTTCAAGCCCGGCGACCAAATTTGGATTCATCTACGAAAAGAACGATTCCCGAAAGAGCGAAATTCAAAATTAATGCCCCATATCGATGACCCATTCTCAGTGACCAAGAAGATAAGCGACAACGCCTACCAACTCGATTTGCAAGGTAAGTACAATGTGAGTACTCGATTTGCAAGGTAAGTACAATGTGAGTTCTAGTTTTAATGTCACTGACTTGGTTCCTTTTGTCGCAGATTAAGCGGATTTGAAGGCAAATCCTTTCCAAGAAGGGGGCATGATATGATCCCGGAGGACATCGAGGATGCGACCTCCAATGCGGAAGAAGACGTTGGTCCCGTGACCCGAGCTAAGGCTAAGGAGAAAGAGGCGTTGATCCTACCAGCTGGTCCCGTGACCCGAGCCATGGCTGCGAAGCTTAAGGATGCAATTATCGGAATTCTCGCGGCCGTCCATGTTCATGAAGATTATTCGAGTCCACGTGAAGTCATGACCCTAAGAAATGTTATCCAAGCCGAAGCCCACCCCGCAACAGTTATTAATTAGGTAAGTGTCCCACGTGTATTGTTTTCCCTTCGTCGGTTTTGTCCCAAGGAGTTTACCGACGACGGGTTTTTAACGAGGCCACGAGTCACTTGTTCCCGTGACGTAATTAATGACCCGAGGGTTCCAAGAAGAGTCCGCGTCCCAACATAAACGTCCATCAAGCTTGTCTTAATGTTTTTATGTTTCCCATGTATTAATGTGTAGGCTTGCATGAAGACTATCCATTAATGTCTCATTTAATGTTTGCATGGCCTTGGTATTGTATATGGCCGTCCCCCCCCCCCCCCTTTGAACAATCAACTTTTTTTGTTTTCCTTTGGATTGAAGCATTTAATTCTTGACTTGTTGGTGTGTAATATCCAGCAACCTCGTTAGTGTGTAATATCCGACGATTTGTTCGTTCTTCATTGGTGCGTAACATCCTTCGAAGACGAACCGGTGAATCGAGAGCCTTCCACAACTCTCGTGTGACCATCCATCCCACAACCCTTGTGCGACTCGTTGCAGCAAGGCCTATCCATTCCTAACCTAGTCTAGAGCATCGTTCCAGTCGGGATCGCGTCATTATCAAATGTCGAGGGAGTGGATTGATCCATCAGTCTCTTATATTGACGTTGTGGGAATGGCAGAGGAGGCGGTCTTGGTTCGGGTTTTATGTATTTTGGCTCTTCTTCCTCCTCGACTTTCTTCTTATGCTTTTCATCGGTGCTGCCCTTCTCCATTGCTGCACGAGGTGCTTTATCCCTTTTAAACATCGAAGGAGCGGGCTGATCCACAGTCTTACCACTACATAGATATATGGCGTTGACGTGCTCACGAGGATTTGCTTCCGTTCACCCAGGTAGCACTCCTTGTGGTTGAGAGGAGTTCGCAGCGAGTTGTGCAACTTGAGTATCCAAGATCTTTAGGTGCGTCTTCATCCCCATAAATTGTTTCTTTACCTCTTCATGTTCTGCTCTCATCCCTCTAGACTCATTGTATAGATCTTTTTGTCCTTGTAAGAGTTGAGCTAGCATAGACGTAATATCAGTGTTAGCTTCTTGTTACAGAGGAGGAGGGGCACGTGGCTGGTAATTCTAGGTTTGGGGCTGCGTCCTTGGCTGAAAATTCTAATTCCTTTGCATCACTCGTGACTGAAAGTTTTCTGATAGTTGTTGTGCATTCCATGAACCGTCGGAATTCTTGTATCATCCGGGATTGTATGTGTTTCCCATAGGCTGGTCGTTGCTCACGTAGTTCACTTCCTCGTACCCTTGAACTTTATGATCCTCTAATTGCTTGAATATTGTGGACGACGTGATTCGGATAGAAGATTGTAAATTCCAGCGACTTGATCCTTCATCTCAGCTAAACCGACATATAGAGCATGTGTGTCGTTCACATGAGCTACCCTTGCTGGAGCGTTGCGATTACATTCTCCAGCGGCATTGGTGCCTTCATCAACCATACGATTGATTAGGTCCTTGATCTTTGGAAACGTGAGGTTGCTCAGAGAACCTCCAGCTGCGGCTATGATTAGAATTCTTGTGTTGTCCATGAGTCCTTGGAGAAAGTTGTGTATAAGATAACTCTGGTCCATGTCGTCATGTGGGCAAAGGCGTTGATAGCCTTTGAATCGTTCCCACGCTTCGTATAAACTCTCAGCTTCTCCTTGAAAGAATGTGTTAATTTGATTATTGGTGAGCTGAGCTTTAATCTGAGGGAAGAATCGCATCATGAACTTTTCCTCTAACTGCCCCCATTATCGTATAGAATTCGCAAGTTCAGAATACAACAAGTCTTGTGCTTCATCGTTCAGTGAGAATGGGAAGGCAGCGAGCATGACGTCCTCATCCGAGATTCCTTTTCCAGTTCTAATGGTTTGGAAAATCATCTTAAAATAAGTAAGATGTTGATTTGGATCCTGGGTGGGTCTCCCTCTGAATGATGCGTTACCGAACATCTGAATGAATGCTGGTTGTAATTTGACGCGGGCATCCCTTCTGATGATGCAAGACAAGAGTTGCGTATGCCTAGGAACCATGTATGTTCCATAGTTAACGTGGCTGGAATTTGTGGCGCGTTAAGGATGCGACGTTCTGCCATGTGTTTGGTCTCGCACGATAAAGTACCTCACACAAAAGAAACACAAGAAACAGTTAGGCTCTGATAGGTAAAAAGACTTGATCAAGAAAAAGAAAAAATAAAATGAAACAAAAACACGAAAACCGAATAAGACTCCGGAAAGGACAATGTCCCAATCCAAAAGTATCCTAACTCTAAAGTTGTAATCAATTCCCCGGCAACAGCGCCAAAAAGTTGATGTGGTTAATCTCAAGTAATAGTTTATCTAGACTAACGCTCGTGTAAGAATACGGATAGTATAGTACTAGGGTCAAACACAAGGAAATGATGCAACTCTAAAGCTTGAAAACTAATGAATAAGACGTGTAAAATAAATAAGTGATGGGAATGCGAATAAAGATAAACTAACTAACTGACTAACTATCAAATTAAACTCAATAAACTAGACACCACAGATTTCGAGAGATGCACGATGATGCAACGAAGTTCTAACAAGATCATTGGTCTTAGATATTATCATGTCTTCGGGGAATTCAAGCTCTTTCCTAGGGAATGACTCTTCCGATAGTATCTAATGTGTTACTACCAATCTTCCAATTGCATAATCTCACACAATAAATGCATTGAGTCCGCTATCCTTATTCCTAAGTCCAATTAACCGACCAGTCACGGTTTTAAATCAATTGAAACCTCATATCATGGCTACGTTCCAAAGTTCAATTCATCTTCAAATGCGACCAAAATTATATGATCATTCATTCAAGTGGCATTCAAGAACGAAAGTTTAAGAACAGCCAATCAACCCGAAAAACGATCAAATACCAAAATCATTCATTCAAGTGGCATTCAAGAACGAAGCTTTAAGAATCACCAAGCATTAAGAACAAGACTTCGTTACATATCGGCAAAGCTCTCTAACCTATGGCTATGGACCTAATCGGACATGAACTTAGAATACGAAATGCAAAAGATAACCATATTCAAAATCGATCAAGAACGAGATTCCTCCATGTTCTATTACCGACGTCTTCAATAGCTCCTCCACGATTCGGCTTCGTCGCTCCGTCCTTCGCCCTCGTGTGCGTTTTGCTCTCTCTCTCCCTACTCTCTCTCTCTCTCTGCGTCTGTCTCTATGTGTCTGTCTGTCTTCTTCGTTCCCCCTCAGCCTGAATCACGATCGAATCCCTTTCTTCCTTCTTCTTCTTTCTTTCCTTTTCGTATTTTTCCTCTTTTTCCGAGTCTTTCCATTCTTTCTCATGAGTTTTAATGTTATTTCCCGTCGTCCGAACCTTTCCTTTTCTTCATGGCGGTGCACAGGTTTAATGTGCCAAACCGGGCACAAGAGTAAGCTCGGTCGGGCGCTTTAGCTGATCTAAGCCCGGTCGGGCTTCATGCATGCCCGGGCTGTGCTGCACATTCGGGGATATTGTCTGTTTCATGAGCCCAGTCGGGCTAAGAGGGACGCATGGTCGGGATGTTCACTGCATGTTCAAGCTGTGGGTTGTTGCACGGTCGGGCTTGCATTGTGGAACAAGAGCACGAGCGGGCTGTGGACCATGCACGGTCGGGTTGTGGTTATCTTCAGCTGCACAGGTGGGCTTGAGTGGCTGCACGGTCGGGCTGTTCACCTCCTTTGTGTGCCCGGTCGTGCTAGGGAATGTGGTGTAGGACAATTGCTTGTATGTGCTTGTGTTTACTCGTGTTTGCTCGTATTCATGTTCGATGTATTCGTTTCCTGCAATTGCACAAGAAAAAGATGAAAGAGGACTAAATGATGCTTAATGCTTGGTGAACTAACTACGAAATCGACTAAAATATTATGACAAAATAGACGTTATCAGAAGCTAAATTACAACAGTACTCCCTGATAGAGATCAAAGGTCTTATAACCAAGAATGATATATTGTTGACAAGCTACCCTAGCATGCATATATTAGACAGGCGCATATTTCAAAGCATTGCCAATATTCAATTTCGATAGAAAAAACATAGAATTAGAAAGGCATGAGCATTTAAAATTATTTAGTCCAATAATGGGAACAAATGGAAATCTATTATACTGTTATACATTTAGTGGAGCATAAATAAGGAAATTTATTTCGTGTATGGACCAGGTTGAATAAGATATACATATTTATATATGATGCTTATATTAAATGTTATTTTATCACCTATTGATTCTGGTCTACTTTTTACTTTAAAAATGAAGCAAATGTCGACGAGATTATGTTATGTAATGAGAATAAACAAAAGCCATGGATGAAGTTCGAGAACACATCGGAGTTTACCTACAAAAACCGGTTCTTAACTAGGACTAATTGTATGTCACATTGTCAAGAATCACCTCATCACATGGATTGAGAATACTTGATGTGAATGGAGACTCTACAGATGAATCAATAGTAACAAATCTTATTTATGGAAAAATTTTAAAGGCAGGCAAAGATATGTTTCAATTTACATTTCTCATCTTCATTTAGATTCTTATTATATATATGGAATACTATATGCCTTTGCCTTTTTATCTACACATTACTAAATTATTACACATATGTTTAGTTCGTGTAGCATGATGAGAGTTTAGGAAATTGTTGTGCTCGAACCAGCTCTTAGAAGAGCAATTGAATCAGCCTCAATGCAAAATAAATTGTTCCATTGGTTAAGAACTTGTCTAGAGCCTCAAATCGAGTATCTGATTTCACCATGATGTCACCCACTTCTTCCTCATTCAATAGAGAGGCAAACTGAGGATTCCATGGTCCTGTGGCGAGCGAGAATAAATTAGGGAGATAGACAGATTGGTAAAGCACAATAACTTAATATGATGTTATACCTTATCAATTGATAAACATCCAAGTCAATATCATGTTATAACAAATAATATGATCACCAGTACATCATGCGAGTTCTTTATCTAATTATAATATGATTTATTAAATCTAAATCTTTTTCTTTGCTCTCCATCTATGCACTAGTTTTCTCTATTCGATTCACAATTTATATAAAAATCACAAATACTATATTTATATTCATCATTACCGTTGAACTCTCCAAATATGAAACTTATAGAAAATTGTGAAATTATTATTCGTGTTACCATTATTCATTTCCTTATCAAGAAATCATGATTGAACCAATAATCACTAGTCAATAAAAATTCAGTATTAATTTTTTAAAAAATTTGGAAATATATGGAAAAAATTAGAAGTATCTAAAATATTATTTTTCTTATAAAAGAATCTCACAGTTATGAGATTGTAAAAAAATAAAACATTTTTCTTAAAAAGTTCCCCATGTTGACTGTAGAAATATCAACATTAAAAAAATGACCTCGTTGTCAAAAGTTTTTAAATTTTTTATTATCTAAAGATATGTTTTACATCATTCTAGTGTCTTCGAGTTGGTAGGAACTATATCTTGCCAATAAACTTACTGCAAAAGATATATTACGACGTGTATTATTAGCAAGATACATCAGTGTTCCAATAGCACTAAGATATGGTACTTCAAGACCAAGTAATTCTTCATTTTCCTCACGTGGTCTAAAGACATATTTATTGATGTCGAATAACTTTACTACAATCAGAGTGATAATTTGAAATCAGATTAATTGATTCAAATGAGCCAAAACGGCTAAATATTCAAAGTTAAACCTAATTACAATAATAATAGATCTAATTACAAAAAGACTTATATACCCCTATACATGTATCCTTTACACGCCCCCTCAAGATGGAGCACCCTCGGTGAGTCCAATCTTGGAACACAAGAGCTCAAATGGTAGTCTCGGAAGAGGCTTCGTGAGGATGTCTGCAAGTTAATCCGCGGCTCGTACATGAGTGACCCGAAGATTATTCGACTCGAGCAGACCGCGGACGAAGAGATAGTCAAGAGCCAAGTGTTTCATTCGGGAGTGAAAGACGGGCTTAGCACTGAGGTATGTTGCTCCAATGTTGTCGCAGTAGATGGTGGGTGGTGATGATGACTTGATTCCAATTTCCGATAGTAAAGCAACGACCCATAGAACTTCCGCGGCCGTGGACGCAATAGATCGGTATTCAGCCTCGGTAGACGAACGGGAGAGTCCGGTTTGCTTCTTATACGACCAGGAAATAGGATGCGCACCAAGGAAGAGTAGATACGCTCTGGTGGACTTGAGATCAAGTGAGTCTCCAGCCCAATCTGCATCGGTAAAGGCATGTAAGTAGAGGGTGTTCTTGGCGGATAAAAAGATACCTCGATCCTTCGTGCCAGTAAGATAACGTAGGACTCTCTTGACGGCTTGCCAATGAACATCCGTGGGAGCATGCATGAATTGGGACAGCTTGTTGACAACAAAGCTAACGTCCGGTCGTGTGAGAGATAGATACTGTAGTCCTCCAACAATGGACCGGTATTCCGTGGGATTGGAGAGTGAAGTCCCGGTGTCAAGTGTCATACGAGATGATGACGGCATGGGCATAGGAACCGGCTTTGCTTCATGCATGAGACAACGGTTGAGAAGATCCTGAATGTACTTCCGTTGAGTCAAAAGAAGGCCATGAGATGTCCGTGTTGCTTCTACTCCGAGAAAGTAAGATAAGTCGCCCAAGTCTTTGATGGAGAAGCGGGCGGCTAGGGCATCAATGAACTGTTGTACTTTCGATGAGCAATTTCCCGTAACAACGATATCATCAACATAAACTAGCACATACAATTGTAGCGCGGTTGTGTTGAGAATGAACAAGGAGGTGTCCGCCAAAGAGTTGCAAAAGCCGCGAGCAAGAAGAAATGTGCGAAGTTCCGAATACCATGCTCGAGGAGCTTGTTTGAGACCATAGATGGCTCGCTGAAGTCTGCACACATGAGTAGGATGAGTTGGATCAATGAAACCCGGGGTTTGAGACATGTATACCTCCTCCATGAGACTGCCTTGAAGAAAGGCATTATTGACATCAAGTTGTCGGAGAGACCATCCACGGGAGACCGCAATGCTCAAGATAACACGGATGGTTGTAGGTTTTACAACCGGGCTGAATGTCTCATGATAATCTATACCCGGTCTTTGGTGAAACCCCTTTGCAACAAGTCGTGCTTTGAATCGTTCCACGGATCCGTCTTGTTTGCGTTTGATTCGAAACACCCATCGACAACCAACAATATTCTTTTCTTGTGCTGCGGGAACAAGCTGCCACGTTTGGTTGCGATGTAAGGCTTGTAACTCAGAATCCATTGCATCACGCCATCAAGGATCTTTCAAGGCTTGAGTGATATTAGCCGGTTCACCTTCTACCTGAGCTACAAGAGCAGATCGGTTATTTTGGTTAGCAATATTACTCTTTGAGCGTGTAACCATCGGGTGGGAATTTGTGCGAGGACATTGCGGTGGCGCGTCCAAGATAATAAGCTCAGGAGACTGTGACGACGTTTGGGGCTCAACATGGGGAGGAGGCGAAGACCTAGAGCCAATATCCGAGGATTGCAGCGGTGAAGGATCCGAGCTTAGGGGCTGAACCGGTAACGGAGCAATGAGTGGTGGCGAGAAGGATGGTGTAGGGTTGACGCTATTTGAAGAGGTGGCTACCGTGGGTGACTTGGTGGTTTGTGGGAAAAATTTAGTAGGCTCGGCAAAGGGATAGGTAGACTCAATGAAGTGGACATGACGGGATATAAATATGCGCGACCTAAGCGGATCAAGACAAACGTATGCACTTTGAGTGGATGAGTACCCAAGGAAGACACATGGATCGGATTTAGGTTCTAATTTGTTCGTTGTATAGGGACGTAACAAAGGGTAACATAGATATCCAAAGACACGAAGTTTAGTATAGTTTGGTGGTTGTTGGAAGAGACACTCGTAAGGGGAGGACATACCAAGGGTCGGTGTCGGGAGGCGGTTAATGAGATAAGCTGCCGTAAAAAATGCATAAGACCAATAGGTTAAGAGCATGACCGGTTTCTACCACGTGCCTATGTCGTCTTTCCGATATACCATTGTGTTCGGGAGTATGTGGTGGAGATGTGAAATGAGAAATGCCATGAGAGGATAGAAAAGAACGTAAGGCAATGAATTCACCTCCGTTATCCGAATAGAGTGTTGCAATGCGTTTGTCAAATTTGTTTTCAACGAGTCTTTTAGTCTTGCAAAGTTGATTAACCGAAATCAAGTTCTTGCATATCTTAGGCACACATAAAAAATTCCGTAATGCTAACGGTCTAGTGTCAAGGGGTATAGAAATAGAACCCGTATGAGTGATGGATAAACCGTTTCCATCACCGACAACAACATCATCATTGACGCAGTACGGAGAGTGGATGGCAATATTGGAGAGATCCGATGTGATATGATGAGATGCTCCACTATCCAGTATCCACGAGTTGGCATCATAGGGTGAGATAGCAGCATGATGAGCTTGCGGTCATGGCTCCCAATGCGAGGAGGAATGCTGCCATGGTTGCGTCGGGGGGTTCTCTAGAAT
>CM071876.1:15741071-15752768 GCA_036759665.1 Gynandropsis gynandra | reverse complement strand
TGATCGGCGGCCGCAAGAAAGAGGGGGAGATCGGAGGCGGCGGCGGTTGGAGAAGGGAGGAGAGGCCGCCGAGTTTTTAGGGAAGTTTGTTGCGTCGTTAGACTTTGTGCTCTGATACCATGATAATTTGAAATCAGATTAATTGATTCAAATGAGCCAAAACGGCTAAATATACAAAGTTAGACCTAATTACAATAATAATAGATCTAATTACAAAAAGACTTATATACCCCTATACATGTATCCTTTACACAAAGTACTTAAAAGATCTGATTTATCCATGTAAAAAATGTTTTAAATAGTTTTTGTATATCAATTGAATGATGTAAAAATATTCCACCTTTCAGATGCTCAATTTGAAGACCTAAACAAAATTTTGTATTCACAAGGTCTTTCATTTCAAACTCCTTTTTAAAACATTGCCTAGCTTGTGATAACTCTTCAAGAGTACCGATCACATTTAAATCATCAACACAAACTGCAATTATACAAACTTTGATTTGAACCTTTTGTGAATATACATGGGCATATAGGATCCTACTTTTATCAAATATTCACTTAGACTGTTATACCACATCCGTCCAAATTGTTTCATCCTATACAACGCTTTGTTTAATTTAACGCAGTATATTTCTCGAGAATTATTGTATGCTTCTGGAATTTTAAATCCTTCAAGAATGTTCACATATATATATATATATCATGGTCTAACGAGCCATACAAATAATTTTTTACCACATCCATAAGGTGCATTTCAAGTCTTTCAGTCATTGCCAGACTTATCAAATAATGAAACATTATTGCATCCACCACAGCCGAATATGTTTTTTGATAATCAACACCATGAATTTGGGAAAAATCTTGAGCAAAAACTCTTGCTTTATATCAAACAATCTCATTTTGTTCATTTTTGTCTGTACAAATACCCATTTATTGCTAACCGGTTTGATTCGTTCAAGTGTTTGGACTCTTGGTCAAAAAACTCCTCGTTTTTTATTATTTTAGCCCATCATATTCTTTCATATTCAAACATAATGTAAGCATCAATGACATATGTTGTAATAATCTCCCTCCATTTACAATTGTCACCCCTTCTAACAAACTCGCTTCTATTTGATAAGCATAGTACTCGCACATATTTACAAAGAAAAATACATTTTTTTTTCATCGAATCAGTGTATGACATATCTTTGTAAAAACATGTTGATCATAAGGAAATAACAACACATAATAGAATCGTGTACAAAGGATGCAGATCGCTAATTGTATAAAGATGACATAAAGGGCTAACACAACATCACACTCTCTTGTAGTTGTAGAAAGTTCTCCAAAAATCAAATTATCTACATCATCAATGGTGGGCAAGTCATATTGGTTAAGTTTTTTCTGAGCCTAAAGCACTGAACAAACCTATGGATATTCTTAGAGTAAAACTATAATGGAAAGTAAGTAAAAAGATTATGTTTAAGAAAGCTCATCTTATCTCTTAGTCAGTCACTGTCACAACCTTGTGATAACATGTAATCCGTCATAGTATTTTCATGATTTCTAGGTTTAGTTTTTATTAGATTTCTTGGACTTTACCGATTTATTGAGTATATTCGAGGACTTCATCTACTATTTTGTGTTTTGTGTAGGAAACGAACACATGCAGCAAACACCGGTGATTACAGCAAATCCAGCCCGAAAACATGACCAAGTGATAAGATACAATATGTGCACGACCACGGAACCAAATGGAACACCTGAGCATCAAGCGAAATGAGCGGAAACAGCAAGTAAACATAGCCCGCTCGGGCTTGGAAGAGGCCCCACGCCGGCTGCAACTCCGTTAAAGTTTGCACGGGTCGGGGAGCTGATCAGCACGCACGGATTTGGCAACAGAACATGACCCCGCGCGGGGTGGCTACGGGGCCTGTGCGGGCTACCGTGACCAGAAAGAAGAGCACGGGTCGGGCCGATGAAGAGCTCGCTCGGGCTGGTGGAGAATCACTCACCCCGCGCGGGTTGTGCCTTAGCCCGCGCGGGCCCCCTTTCCCTCAACAACTTGTTTTAAGTTTTGAACGGGCTGAATTTAAAAAGGAACCAAAGGGGGAAGCCAATAACATATTGGAAAAGGGAAGAGGGCAAGGAGGACGACGCACAGGAGAGGAGAGGGACTGCAAAACACAAGGAGAAACTCAGAGGAAGTTGGAGAAGAAGAGAAACAAGAATCCGAACATCGGTAACAAGATAGGGAAGATCGAGGAATCAGATTTCTTACTCTTTATCATGTCTAAGGTTTATTTCTCTTGTTTTACAGTAGAATCCATGAGTGACTAAGCCTCTAGCTATGGGTTAGGATTGCTGGATTTGTAATGGATGTTGTAATTATGCGTTAATGCTTAGACCTTTCGAAGTTTTTTTGAAATTCGCTTTTACAATCAACATCGTAAATGTATTACTTATGTTGACCGCTCAGTAATTTAGGAATTCGTGTTTAGCTGGAAGGTTAGATGATGAATCCGGAACAGTTGATTGTTGATTAAGTTTGATTAATGAGAATATGAGTGGTCGGTTAATCGAATTAGGAATTAGGATTGTGTGCTTAACGCTACCGTAATCACGACTTAATCGCTGCCGAAAGGTAGGATTGCACATTTTTATTGTTAAGAGGTTTAGGTGTCGAGAGAACCATTCCTTATTTATGAGCATGAACTCCCCGTCATCAAGATAATTCGATAGGTTCATGATCCTTTGTTAGTTGCATCCTTGCAAATCCCGGTAACCCGAACCCTATAGTGTTCTTAATTATCAAATTTTTCACGTCTCCTCGTTGTTGTCATTATCAATTTAGTGTTCTAGAAATTTGTCCCACATCACCATCAATTCAACTCTCCTTAGTTTAGTCGTATTCTTAGCTTAGATTGCATTAGTCCCCAGAGTTCGACCCTTGTATTACAACGCAACGTTGGTTGTTCAACTTGCCTGCTGCATCAATTACGTCGTGGGATGATCTGGAGCAGCGGTTCATGCAACAATTCTTTCCGGATCATAGAACGCTTCTCGCCAAGAATCGCATAAATTCTTTCCTACAAGAAAGAGGCGAGACTCTACACGATGCATGGGAGCGATTTAAGAACTATCAGCGGATATGCCCACATCACAGAATGGATAAGAAGTATCTTATCACGAGCTTTATACAAGGTCTCCAAGAGACCACCCGCTTCATGATCGTGGCAGCGGGTGGTGGTTCCCTCAGCAACCTCACATTCAATCAACTCGAGAACTTAATCGAGAGCATGGCGAGGGAAGGAGGCAAAAAGGTCAGGGACTACAACCGCGATTACCCATCCAAAGCAGGAGTAAATGAGTTAGGCGTAGCCAACCGGGAATTAATGGACTTGAAGCAGCAAGTTGGCGAAATATACAGGATGATAACTGGCCTTCATGTCGACCGACAAGATGTATCTGTAGGCCAAGGGATCGAGGAAGTGAACTACGACAACAATTGGGCCTACCAACAAAATTACATCAAGAGCCATCCCAACCTCTCTTATGGCAATACGAGCAATGTGGCAAACCAGCAGGATTTTCAACCGCGGATGATGGTAAGAAACCAAAACCAAGGTTTCCAGCCGAGAGGGAGTGGCCAAGACTACAGATATCAGCCTTGTGCACAATCTTCAGGTGACTCTGAAATTCTTTCTATGCTCCAATTGATGTATCAAGAGCAGAAAAGTGAGCTTGGAGAGATTAGGGCTGAGCAAGAGGATATGAGAAAGAGAATGGATGGTTTCCAGACACACTTGGGGCTCCTGGAAACGCAAGTAGCACAGCTAGCCCAAGGGTCAAGCCGACAACCCGGACAGTTCCCCGGGAAACCTGAGACGAACCCCCGCGAGCAAGTAAACGCCATTTTCCTAAGGTGTGAGAACACGGTAGAGCAACCAATGCCTTCCACAGTTGCAAGAGGAGAGCCTTTGAGTAATAAGATCGAACAACCCATCACTCCAACCGTGGAAGAGAAGAAGGCCGAGGAAGAAGAGAGGGAGTTGCCCTGTGTAGCACCTCCCCCTAGGGTACCACCCTTACCCTTTGCGCAGCACCAAAGGAAGCAGAGCGACGATGCTCAATTCGCCCAATTCGTGGAACTTCTGAGGAAGCTGCAAGTCACCATCCTATCCTACGACGCGCTCATGAAGATCCCATCCTATGCAAAATTCCTCAAAGACATCATAATGAGGAAGAGAACCGTGGATAATGAGATGGTGATGGTCACGAATTCACTCATACAGCCCCCTACCATGGCCGAGAAGATGCCCGATCCAGGTAACTTCGTCATTCCCTGCAAGATCTACGATTATGAGATTGAGCATGCAGTAATCAATATCGAAGCGAGTGTAAGCTTGCTACCATTATCTCTTGTTGAGAAGCTCAATCGAGTAGGAGATCTTCAATCTACGCTGATCAATCCGTACGGAGTCCCGTGTGTATATTGACGAATGTAGTTGTACAAGTGGGGGAATTCTGGTTTCCCGCGGACTTTGTTGTTGTGGACATGGAGATCAATCTGAAGATCCCCGTCATTTTGGGAAGATCATTCCTCAACACGGCAAAAATGGTCATCTATTACGCTGAAGGCAGGATGATAATGAAATTTGGAGACGAGTCTATCGAGTTCAAACTCGACGATGCATTGAAGAAGCTATATATGACTGAACCCGCAATGCATGTTACCACGATGGATGCACCAACGGAGAAAATTGAACGTAAACATCGCGACGTCCATCCCGTGGAGATACCACTCTCCGAGTGCACCGGGAGCCAATTTCAGTCGCCAGCAAGGTCGGACGCATTCATGCTACTCAGGGGAGAAGACAAATATCCCTCAGCCAAGAAGTAACCCGTGCGTGCACCCACCCTTACCTGCACGGGCAGAACAAAATTTAGGAGACCCGGTCGGGCGGCCACACAGCCCGACTCGGGTAGTACTCACGGGGGTAAGTGGTGAAATTGGCCACTCGGTCGGGTGGGTATACGAGCCCGATCGGGCAGAGCAACTGGAAGGAACCCGCCCGGGCGACCTCACAGCCCGACTTGGGTAGGACCTACGGAGGTAAGTTACACTTTAGACTACCCGAGCGGGGCAAAGAAAGAGCCCGATCGGGCACTGGAGAAGAACCGAAATCCGCATGGTTTAACCGAGAGTTCAACGCGGGCGGCGGTTCTACGGCCACATACATCATCTTCCACGCCCTCGATGACCCGCATACATATACTTATCCCGCCTGGAATACCGAGGAGATGCTCAACCAAAACCGAGTCCGAAGGAGATACCATGGAGTTGTGGGATTGGACGAGAAGAACCGAGAACCGAAAGTGACAAACGCTCCAGGGTTCGAGCCATGTCATGATGATCAGTTAGAAGACGGAAGAGGCGTACCTCCTCTTTCGACATCACACACGTATGAAGACGTTAGGGTCGAGCTAAAGACCGAAAACAAGCGCTTCTCGGGAGGCAACCCGACTCCGTATCCTTTTTCGTCATTTTCATTTTATTTCTATTTTTGAACTCTTTTTAAAATGTGGACAATTTTTCTTAGGATTTAGGAATTTTAGTGGTCTTATTGATTTTTGCTGCATGGTTTTCCTCGTAATTTTTCGGTTTTGCAGCAATGCCCGGTCGGGCATACATTCTCCACTCGACTGGGCTAGGTCAAAATTCAACGACGCCCGATCGGGCGACTTCAGAGGACCCGAGCGGGCACCGTGTAACACCTGCACAGGCAAGTCTTTTATTTCGAGTAACCCGAGCGGCCATTCTCGCTACGAAATGCGACCCGAGCGTGCTCCCCATTTGCAACCCTTCACGCCGCATCATCCGCCGGAGCTTGTTCACATCGGCGCCGTTCCGCATCGTCGTCGGTCGAACACTCGCGGTCGCTCGAAATATTTTCCCCTCCCTCTTCTCTAGAGAAAAACCCTGAAAAATCTCAAATTTCTCTCGAATTCCAGGTATGTTCATGAAATAATTGGTGTTTTCGACTGCTCAGGAGTAGATTAGGCCTGGTTAGAAAAGATTTGGGGTGAAGTTGCGGATTGAATGTCGAAAGTGAAATGGATGTCGCGATTTCGCGACTCAACCCGATCGGGCTAGGGTTTGCACCCGATCGGGCATCGCGATTTTGAGCCCGCTGGGGCAGTGATTTTACCCGAGTCGGGCAACACCTACGGGGTGTTTTGGCCGAAATTAAGCCCGAGCGGGCAAGACCATCTACCCGCGCGGGCAGTCTGCAAACGGTGACTAACGCTTATTTTTCTTCTTCGATTGTTTTGCAGATGGACCCGAAGCTATTCCAAAGTTTGAAGAAACGCCAATCTGATGCCTACGATCCAGAACACAGATGGCCAGCAAAGTCGGATGCCATCACAGAACTAAGGTCGTACATGCCAATCACGACATCTCATCAGCAATACAACTACCGGACGATAACCTTTTGTCCGGTCAGAAGTCGAGGTTTACCGAGCTACAGCCGCGCATATTCCCATCCCGCTTCCTATCCTCGGAAGCCATGAGTGCCCTCCACATCGAGGAGCACATCGACGCCATCTTCAACACGTTGGGATGGACAGGATTGCGGGACACACAAGAGTACACGTACCGCAACCTTACTGCAGAATTCCTTGCGTCATACACGACATTCTTCCCCGAGTCAGGAGATCGGGAGAGAGTATTCATGGAGTTCCATCTGTTGGGACAGAACTATCGGCTTAGCGCGCGACAGTTTGCGATCGTGCTTGATGCCCCACACCGCACTTTCACGAAAATGCCCGAGCACAACAGGAGCCGTCAAGCGCAATTCTGGGCCCAGATAGCGTATGGTGACTATTCGACGAGGTCCAAAGCCAGCCACATACGCCATCCCACCCTAAGGTATTTCCACTATTTCCTAGTCTCCTCTATCCTAGGCGGAGTCAACCATACGAAGTTGGCATACCTTAGGCGTGCGGTACACACAGACCTCGATGAGGACGAGTGGGACATACTAGACATCGACTTGGCATCGCTGCTTATGCGCCACTTCCACGACATTGCCACCGAGAAATGCAGCACAGACACGAAGATTATGTGTGGTGGGTTGTCACGATGATAGCAGGAAGAGTTGGGATCAACCTTGGCATCCTGACAGAGGATAAGATTAATGAGGAGCCCGAGCTGAACCTTCAGAACTTGCGCAACCGAAGGGCAATATTGATCGAGCGGTATAGAGTCATATGGAGCTACAAGGACGAACACGGTCGAAACTTGGAGGTCGACCTACATGAGATTCAGATGCCGGGATTAGACAAGGAGGGTATACGTTTCAGGATCGACCCCACCATCGGACACATCGGCCCGGGACTAGGTGAGGTAAATCAAGCTCCAGCCGCTGCACCAGGGCCTTCGATGTCTAGACAGCGCAGCTGACGCGCCACTCATTCATGTACCCGCCCAGACTTCCATCATCACCGCTCTGACTTCCCTTCTATGGAAGGTGTCTCCGACGTTCTCAGGTATGTTGCGGAGGAGAGTAGATATCAGTCTTTTATTAGTTGAAGACCTCGTCCGTTTATGTCAGTTTGCGATTTGTGGTGTAGTAGTTGTGTTTGGCGTTGTTCATCATCAAGCGCATCTGAGCCTGCATGTGGCACATCCATGCCGTGTAGATGCGCGTCGTTACAAATTTTCAATGGATGCCCGTTATAATAGTAGAGAACTTAGAAATTTTTCTAAGTGTCGAATGTGATTTCTTGTTTCAACGGGCATCCGTTAATATTTCCAACGGATGCCCGTTGGTATATGAGCATATGAAGTTCTAAATTACACATAATCTATATTACACATCATTCACATTACTTATTATCTACATTACACATCATTTACATGAAAACTTATTTTATTTACATTTCTTCTTCAGTAGATTTATCGATTGGCCAATCTTCCTTCGATTGTTCATTGAATTCATCGCCGTTTTCATCTTCAGCATCTTCTGATTCAATGTCTTTATAATCGCGTATGAATTCTCTATCCATATCAGTTCTTGCGAGAACCTCCTCGCGATTGTCTGTATCAATTAAACGAATTGGCTGCGGATGATCGGGTTGCAATGGATCATCTTTTTCATCTAAGCTTATAATTCCCTGTGGCTTGATCTTTACTATGGCCCAAGACTCCTCTCTTCAATGTTTCAATGTTGTTGGATATTACACAAAACATATTTTATCTGCTTGATCTATTGTGTTGAATGGATCATACTTACCATATTGTCATGCCGGATTGATGTCAATTCCTTCCCATCGGTTTTTTCGTATTCCACGTCCTACGGTTGGGTCGAACCACTGACATTTAAAAAGTATTACCTTCAATCCAACGAGACCGAGATATTCTCCTCTGGTGTTAACCAATATTCCTCGGATTTACCTCCTGTACGTCCAATAGGTGTAAACATCTCAGGAATTATGCCAAACTACGAATTATATATTGATAGAGATAGTTTGTGTGATCATCCGTTGCACGTCGTTCTTTCGTTTGAATATACGACTCGAAATAAAATATACTGAAATATGTGATTTCTTCCAACAATTATTGTTTGAGAATAGATCCTTCAACCGTTGCTTTGTGTTTTGCTTTTTTTTTAAATGAAAGAAAAACCTTTCGAAAGGATACATCCATCTGAATCGAACTGGTCCACCGAGTATTGCCTCATCTGGTAAATGTATTGGAAAATGTTCCATGACATCGAAGAATGAAGGTGGAAAACTTTTTCCAATGAACATAATACTTCAGAGATATTGTTTTTCATTAATTTCAAGTCATCCTTTTTAAAATTTTCTTGAGCATATATCTCTGAACATTCCGTGGTAAGAGCTCAACAAATGCAATTGGAATGAGTCCTTGCATGAAAATGTGACAAACGTTACTTTTCAACCCGATCAGCCTCGAGCCAACAATATCCACACATCGAGCAATGTTCGATGCATATCCATCTGGAAACTTAACGTATTCTTTTAACCACTTTAATAATGTTATTTTGTCGGACCAGACAATCTGAATACTGGGACAAGTGACATTCCATCTCTTAATTCCAACTCAGGTCATCCGCATATTGTGTTCAAATCTTTTCTTGATTGTATATTATCCTTAGTTTTACCCGCCAAATTCAAAACAGTATTGAGGATATTATCGAAAAAGTTATTTTCGATATGCATAACATCTAAATTATGACGTAATATCAATAATTTCCAATATGGTAGTTTCCAAAAGATACTACGTTTATACTAGTTATGCCATTCACCTTGGCCTTTAGGTTTACGATGCCCATGATCTCAACCACATTTTACCGATTCTTGTAAATCGCCCATTGTGTTCAATCATTCGTAAAGGATTTGTGTTCCACTTTGCATGCACGATGCCTCTTCATTTTGTACAATGTTCTTTCGAAAATGTTTTCTATTTTTCCGGAAAGCATGTCCACGAGGAAGAAATCTTCCATGACAATCAAACCCACACGGTTTCTTACCATGAAACTAGTCGGAATGAATCTGTATCCTCCATACAATATGGACATGCTAATCTCCTGTGCGTGCTCCACCCAGATAATATTCCATCGGTAGGAAAGTCGCTAATTTTCCACAACAAGACCACTTTAAATGTAAGAATTTGCTTCGTACTCACTTCATAAGCAAGAATTCCTTCGTTCCACAAATGTCTTAATTCATGAATTAAGGGCTGCAAAATACATCGGAACTTTTCTTCTGATGTTCTAGTCTTGTGATCAACAACGTCAAAAACATTACCTCTCTTTTCAAACACATATCGGGAGGCAAATTATACAGAGACAAAACCATCGGCCATAGAGAATATTGACTTCCAGATTGTCCATATGGACTAAAACCATCAGTCCATAGGCAAAGATAAACATTTCTCGTTTCATACGCAAACTCGGGGAAATATTTCATTGAAATCTTTCCAAGCCTTACCATCCGATAGATGTTGCGTTATACCTTCGCCCGTCAAGTGTTCTGTGTGCCATCTCATTGTCGCAACGGTTTTTTTTATTCAAATAACCTTCTCAACTTGTTTGCTACAGGCATATAGAACATTTTCTTATATGGTACATATTTACGTGAAAATGGTTTTTTGGCCGAAATATACTTGCCCGCAAAACTTGCATTCCAACAAGTCTTTATCATTCCTCAAAACAACATGCAACTGTTTCTACAAACATCAATTTTCTCATGTGGAATTCCCATATCTTTTAACACATTCTTTGTTTGTAGTATGTCTCAGGAGCTTGATTATTTTCTGGTAAATATTCACATATGGTTTTGCAAAATGAATCCATGCAATTTTCAGCACCATTGTAGTTTATTTTTTATATCTATCAATCTTAAAGATAAAGATAAGCGGGACTAACCTTCACGATAACCTTCATATATAGGTTGTTTCGCGAATTCAATAGGTTGAATAATCGACGTGCATCGATGTTCGACATCTCTTCACGCATTTGTTCATGAACAACTCCAAGAAAAGCATCTGACACCATTTCCACATATTGATTGGTCGTTGATGCTTCATAAATAACTTCGTCATTTCTTTCTACTTGTGCTTCTTATACAATATCTCTAACGTCGTAATTTTCACCGTCGAAAATCTAAATTTCGTAATTCTCAATGAAACCCACCTTATAAAGATGTTTGCAAACAATTTCTGGTCTTTGATACTTCATGTTTTTGCATCTTTTGCATGGACATAACATTGTCCCGCGTTCTTTACACAAAGGTTGCATCGATGCAAAACTCATAAATTGCTTTAATCCGTGTAAGAATTCGTGCGTGATCTCTTTGGTTATGAGATATTTTCTTCTATACATCCATTCTCTCGATCTATATATATCTCGATTTGAGGAAGACAATATTTTGTTGAAAATATATATGTTGTTGATGGTTTGATGCTAAAACCTTGATAATTGTCATTAAATAGTTGAGATTAAATGTCTCAACTATTTAATGACAACCTTGATAGTTATCATTAAATGTCTAGTCATGGATAAGAAAATGACGAATTGGTCGTCACAGTAGTTATTGATGGACGATCCGATTAGTGTCTAGTTTTTTTATATAAGATTGGATAGCATGAATTGTGCTGATAGCGAATCGAATCATACATTCCAAAGCTGATAAATCGTCAATCAATTCTTCTGAACAGTAACGGGTACGGTATATGTCAATCACAAAGTACAAGTTCAGTGCCTTTGCGATATTTTTCGTGACAAGCGAGAAAACATCTTGAACTGTGTTTTGTTTTGTAAGGTTTCTTTGCGTCTTGATTTTTTAGTAGTTTTGTTTTCTAATTATTAATGCAAGAATGCATTTGTTTGGGGGTAACTTCAAAAATACCCTCGTAGGGCTAAAACACTTCAAAAATACCCTTCCCGAAAAAGAAAATATTTCTAACTTCAAAAGTACCCGTATAAATGTTGATATTCCCAAAATACCCCTGCGACTTTACGACCCAGTTTGACCCAGCGACCCAGTTTGACCCTGCGACCCTTGTCCCTCTACGACCCTTGTTCCTCTGCGACCCTTGGACCCCTGCGACCCTTGTCCCTCTTCGACCCTTGTTCCTCTGCGACCCTTGGACCCCTGCGACTCTTGTCCCTCTGCGACCCTTGT
>CM071876.1:15721163-15737968 GCA_036759665.1 Gynandropsis gynandra | reverse complement strand
ACTACTTACACTTATTGACGCCATTGAAGATTGACTCGTGCTCTCTTCGCCAGTGATGCTCATGGGTCGGCAGACAGGAGTCTGACAGCAAAAGGACAAGTCACATGGGTCGGAAGAAAAGATTCGGACTGCAAAACGACAAGTCCATGGGTAGGAAGGGTCACATGGGTCGCATGGGTCACATTGGTGGCAAGACAGGAGTCTGACAGCAAAACGACAAGTCGCACCGAGTCGCATAGGTCGCATGAGTCGAAAAAAGCCAGAAAGAAGAGGAACAAGCAAATTTAATCGTTTGCGTCATCTTATTTCCATTACTATCCTCTAAATAAAACTTGGAACCTGAGCTCCAATCTATTGATTTCTTCTTCTTGTGGGTTGACGAGGAAGAAGAAACCAATAGATTGGAGCTCAGGTTCCAAGTTTTATTTAGAGGATAGATGGAAATAAGATGACGCAAACGATTTGGTGCTACAAATTGTTGTAGCTTTTCGGTTTTTCCTCCTCTATTTATGTTAGAGAATTCTATAGGATAGAAAAAATTAGAAGAGATTGTAGTTGATGGAAAAGGTTGTGTTTGCTTTTGGTTTATTCATACACTATTTATAGGAGTAAAAAATACAAACAACCCGTGCATTTAAAGATAATAAAGATACTTCTAATAACGAGATAACCTTCAAACTACCCGTGCATTTAAAGATAATAAAGATACTTCTAATAACGAGATAACCTTCAAACTACCCGTGCATTTAAAGATAATAAAGATACTTCTAATAACGAGATAACCTTCAAACTACCCGTGCATTTAAGTTGGTTTGACTGATTCTAGAATGTTCAAGGGTCCGCATGGATCGCAAGGGTCGCATGGGGATAATAGGTCGCAAGGGTCGCATGGATCGCAAGGGTCGCATGGGGATAATAGGTCGCAAGGGTCGCATGGATCGCAAGGGTCGCATGGGGATAATAGGTCGCAAGGGTCGCATGGATCGCAAGGGTCGCATGGGGATAATAGGTCGCAAGGGTCGTATGAAGGTCCAATACACTGGGATAGTTGGAGTCGCAAGAAGGTCCAGTGTATTGGACCTTCTTGCGTCTCCTACCATCCCACTGTATGTGACCTTAATGCTACAACACAAGAGATGAGAAAAATCAAAGTAAAATCAAAGTAAATGAAGCATCTTTCATGTAAATGATCAAGAGTAAAACTTTCTTACGAATACTAATCGACTCCCCGTGAATGCTTGAACAAGTTCCGTCACTCGGTAACCATTTGGTGTAACGGGGAAAGACGTAAGGTGAAGAGAGTTGAACATTGGAATAAACTTTTCAATAAACCTTCTTTCGAACAAATTCAAGTGATTTACCTGAGCATGAGTTAAAATTCGTCGTGTTGGCTTCATACAACTTTCGTCTATTATGTGGAATCGATCGAAGGTTTATTGAATCTTTCGCCTACTTCTACTATAACCGCAGACTTCCTGAAGACATCTTTTGAAGGTCTACCTTCTTGTGTCTCTGACATGTCCAGTGTATTGGACCTTCTTGCGTCCCCTACCTACCAGTGTATTGGACCTTAATGACAACACAAGAGATGATTTGGTGCTACAAATTGTTGTAGCTTTTCGGTTTTTCCTCCTCTATTTATAAACTCATATTCAACGAAAAATAAATGAACTCCGTTTTAACCAAGGTGCATGCATTGACCACATTAAAGAACCTTTTAATATAGGTCTTGAATGAATGAATGTATTGATCGCAAGGGTCGCATGGATCGCAAGGGTCAAATGGGTCGCATGGGTCGCAAGGGTCGTATGAGGCTCTGTGACCCTTGTACCAAATATTAGAAAAAAAAACAATGTACCAAATATTAGAAAAAAAACAATGTACCAAATATTAGAAAAAAAACAATGTACCAAATATTAGAAAAAAAACAATGTATCAAATAATAGAAAAAAGAATGTACCAAATATTAAAAAAAATGTACCAAATGTTCACATCTACCAGTCCAAAAAAAAACAATGTACCAAATATCAATTTAGTCATCTTCGGGTTCATAGATACGTTCTCCATTACTATATATATCAGCCGCCATCTTCTCACGCATGGAAGTAACCTTGTCGTCGCAAATACGAAGAAACATATCCATATCCTTTGATAACGAGGCTTCTACGAATTTATAGGAGAAAACACCACAGTCATTCCCGCTTTGGTTCTGTGGCAGACCATCATAATACACATACCTCCATTCATCTTCTCCAGAAGCCAAAGAAGGAAACCCTCCGAGAATGAGCATCTTGGGGACAGCTTTTCTTATCCTCTCAATCACCGGATCGATATGTGTTTCCTTAAGGCTCATCCTGCAGTCGTATACCGTGATGCATCGGGTTTTGAAATCCGCTTTGATGGCTACCCAATGACATCCTACCCATCGATTATTTATCGATGGAATGTTTAGAACCGAGACAAAACCTTCATAATCACTAATTGGTGGGTTGGCGTTCAAAAACTGACTAAGCTTTTCCGGCAAAGTTTCCATATCCTCGTACGTCCACATCGAGAGCGTCTGCATGAAAGCAACAGGACAAACGTAATAATTCTGATACGCGCTGGGATCTGATGCCAAGCGAGAAGACAGCTCCATCAATGCCTCATCCAATTGCTGCAAAAAAAAAATTAACACACAGGAATGCATATGACACAAAACTCCGTGAGACTAAGGGTTTAAAAAAACTTACTTCATCTTCAAGCCATGCGTTGGCCTTTAATATAATCTCCCAAAACTTTGGCCCCCGGGGAATATTTAGCTCAGATTTCCACCACCGATCATGTCGAGGTGCCTTCAGGAACAAATATAGCCTAGTCAACTTTTCACCGCTAGCATCAGTGAACGTAGGAAATCGGGTTATCAAGTCCTTTACTAATCCACTGGGATTCCACACAACCTCCTCAGGTTCTTGAACCACCGTTTTTTCGGGTTCTTGAACAATTTTCTTTCGCCCTCTCCCTCGCATTGTTCTTGCTCTTTTCGCCGGCGGAGGTTCAACATATGGCGCAGACTCCTTCGATAAAGGTCCAGCACCTGCATAAAATTTACCTCATTAAACATATGGCGACCAATGGGACCAATGCGACCTATGCGACCAATGGGACCAATGCGACCTATGCGACCAATGGGACCAATGCGACCTATGCGACCAATGGGACCAATGCGACCTATGCGACCAATGGGACCAATGCGACCTATGCGACCAATGGGACCAATGCGACCTATGCGACCAATGGGACCAATGCGACCTATGCGACCAATGGGACCAATGCGACCTATGCGACCAATGGGACCAATGCGACCTATGCGACCAATGGGACCAATGCGACCTATGCGACCTATGCGACCAATGGGACCAATGCGACCTATGCGACCTATGCGACCAATGGGACCAATGCGACCTATGCGACCTATGCGACCAATGCGACCAATGGGACCAATGTGACCTATGCGACCAATGGGACCAATGCGACCTATGCGACCTATGCGACCCATGCGACCCATGCGACCTATTATCCCAATGCGACCAATGGGACCAATGCGACCTATGCGACCCATGCGACCCATTCGACTTTAGCGACCCAGTGACACATGCGACATATGAAACCCATGCGACTCTAACGACCCTGCGGCTTATGCGACCCTACGACTCTAACGACCCTACGGCTTATGCGACCTTACGACTTATATGTCTCGATGGAAATTGACACTCCAATGACCTTTTCACTAAATATTACTTACTTGGTGGAACTCCATCAGGAGCAAGGTTTCTTGACACTGGATTTGGACGTCGAAGGAATTCAAAAGCAAAATCACCAACAGTGTCGGAAGATTGGGTTTCGGTGATCGCAACTTTCTCGGCAGCCTTTGATTTTGGATTAGGCACATGAGTCCCGACATCCCTTAGAAGGTCTCTTATGGCGTTGATGATTCTCTTCTCCGACTTCCTTATTTCCCCTATTAATTTCTTCTCCAGTGTCAGAGCAGCATCAGCATCAGCATCAGCATCACTCACGCACTCCTTCCTCTTAGTCCCTTTTTCCTGCAAAATGACCAATTACGAATACATTATACTTCTACCGACTTAAGCGACCCATGCGACTCAACCGACCCATGCGATGCAACCGACCCGTGCGACCCTCAACCGACGTGTGCGACCCATGCGACTCAAACGACCCTCATACACTCCGCGACACTCAAACGACCATTGCGACCTAACCGACTCACTGACACTGACACTCACCCGTTTCAAATCAATAAACTGAGTCTAAGATGGTCATGAAACTACTGCGACCCTTGCTACTCAACCGACTCACGGAGTCGAAGATGTTCATGCAACTCCTGTGACCCTTGCGACCTAACCGACTCACTGACACTGACACTCATCGTTTCAAATCAATAAACTGAGTCTAAGATGGTCATGAAACTACTGCGACCCTTGCTACTCAACCGACTCACGGAGTCGAAGATGTTCATGCAACTCCTGCGACCCTTGCGACCTAACCGACTCACTGACGCTGACCCTTGTGACTCGAAAGCTTGCAAAACCCTAGAAATCAAACTATTTACACTTATTGACGCCATTGAAGATTGACTCGTGCTCTCTTCGTGCTCTCTTCGCCAGTTTCCTTCTCGCCAACTTCAAATTGTTCGCCAACTTCAAATCGTTCCCTCTCAAGTTCGAAATCACTTATTTCTTTCTTGCTATCAACTTTTAAACAGGTTTCACGGCGAAAAACTGTTCGGCTTTCTCGTTTTCGGCAGTTTTTCACGTCGAAAAACTGCCGAACTTCCATTTTTCCACGTTCGAACGTTAAGGACAAATTTGTCTTTTCCTCAGTTTTTATTTTTCGGATTTAATAATTATTTTGGGGAAGGGTATTTTTGAAGTGATTTAGCCCTTTGAGAGTATTTCTGATATTCCGCCATTTGTTTGTGTCTCCTCTGACACACTCTATGTCCGGACTTTTTTTTAGAATAACTAGATATTATTTGTCACAATATTAATATTCACATTCGATTGAGGTTTATGAATTTAGATGATATATCAAACAATAGTAAATAATTTTTAATAATAGAACACAAAAATGTTGTATATAATCTACGAAGTTGAAATAATATGTTCAACTAAATTTATATATATATATATATATATTCACCTAAATATTAAATTATATATAATTTAGTTGACAATAAAATAATACTTATACATATA
The DNA here is from genome assembly GCA_036759665.1 of Gynandropsis gynandra. NCBI lineage: Eukaryota > Viridiplantae > Streptophyta > Magnoliopsida > Brassicales > Cleomaceae > Gynandropsis > Gynandropsis gynandra. The sequence continues at coordinate 15,732,710 of CM071876.1, read as the reverse complement.
TAAATATTAATACATATTGTAAGAGTAATATAAATAGTTACTTAATTTAAAATCATATATGTAATATGTGATGTTGTTAACATTAAAATTGACAAAAATGATCTATGTATATACACACAATGGTATATATGTTAGTAATATATAGAAAACTGAATTCATAAATATAAGTAATCACATCCGCTTCTCTCACGTAATGTATTCATATGTAATTGGTATGCGGATTAAAAAATATTAAATTATATTATTTCAGCATAAAAATTAACAAAAAAATTGTGCATTAGACCACCGTAACCATGATAAGAATATGAAATAACATGTTCACAAATAATGAATAGAATAGTTCGCAAATAACTAAAAAATATTCTAACCTCTAATTTGACTCACAATTTCAAGGCCTTTTGGTCTCAATAGTGTTATCTATATCTATTGAAATTTAAAAAAAATGTAAAAATGATACGATAAGAAAAAAAAAAGACATCTTTGTTACCTTAATATTTTGATCTCAAATTGATAAAGAATAAAATTCTATAACAAATGCATTTAAATAATCTCAAATTGACACCCCCAATCACACTCTCCATGTCTAAAGCTATGAATCTTGTTAAGAATGAAGCTTACAAGAGGGTTGTATAAGCCGTCTTTGATGGGAAAAGAGCTAATTAGGCTCTACTCTATTTTCATTCCCTTGGTGCACCGCCGTTGGATCCCAACAAGACCTCTTGATCCACATACTCGAAAGGTGTTTGCTGGAATGCTTCACACACATGTGCATTTTGAGACAGTTAAAATTGTCCCTCTTTTATGATCCACATGAGAAATATTTGAAAATTAGCAATTAAAAGTTATACTCTTTGATCATCATTTCTCACCCTCTTTCACTACATCTCTTCTTCCATCGTGTATGGATCTCACATTCCTTTCACTCATCCTCTTTTTTCATCTGGAAATACCAGTGCTTGCTCGTCGTCCAGCCAAAAAGAGTGATCTGGACGTATGCAATGTCTTGAGGAGCACCTTAAAAGGAAACCCATAGATAGCAACAATGGATTTGTGGTTAATTTGGTAAGAGACCGCAAAATTTATAAGCAATAAAATCTAAAAATTTCAAAGTTTTCTAAATATTTATAATGACATAAATGATTATTCATAACCAGGTAGTGAGAATTCAAAAAGGCTACGATTGAAGAAACCGTAAGAATAAATGCAGAGGATTGAGAAGTGGATCATTAATTAATTGGAAAAACACTGCAAAATGATAAAATAGAATCAATGGATGAAAAGAAAGAAAGAAAAAAAGTGGGTATTTATAGAAAACAATTGCCATTAAAAAAAGTTTTTGTAGATGTGGAAATATGAAAAACAAAAATGACTGAAAATGGAGGAAAATATTTAACTTTTATTATATGATTTTGAATTATTTTGTATGGCTTCAAGATATAATTAATAAACAATAATTTAGTTTTGAAGATTAACATTAGTATTTAGATTTTCAAGATAAATTTAGTGTGAAGTTGGTAAATTATTTATTAGAGTGTAATGTTAGTTTCAACTAAACTTGTTATAAATACTAGGTTCTGAATCCGCGCGATGCGCGAGCTTTTAAAAAATTGTAATTTTTTTTATAATTTTATCTAAAAATAATTAATAATTATGACTTAATATAATTTAATTAATGTGTATTTAAATTTTTTTAAGATTTAAATTTATTTATGATCAATAAGTCCATTGGTCTTCGTCGCCTCTTAGCCAACCGCACCGAAGAACGTCAACGGCTTCACAAATGACCATTTATTAACCTAAACTTCGAGATCATTGAATTGGAAACATGATTTGCATTCAAAATCTAAAAACATGTCATACATGTAAAAACTCAGCTACGGTGGCAGCTTAATCGACGTCAGGGAGGAGATCGGGCTTCAGACGAATGATATTGGCAAAAGTGTGAGGCGGATGCCCACAACCAAAATTGTGGACATTGATGAGAAAATCTTACCCTTTTATGAATGCGAAATATTTACCGTTTCAAAATTTGAAAGGAGTGGATATAATGATGGAAGAAATGGACATTGATATTCAGAAAGATCTTTTAACTTCCATCATATTTTTATGTTTTTTTCATAAAAGAAAAAACTTTTAGTCATTTGTAACCGATGTATAAGACCTTTCAATGATCTTATGAAATCTATAATTAACTTAAAATTATAATTAACTTTAAAATAAATAAAAAAAATTTAAAAATAATTTTTAATATTAAAATGAAATATTTAATTGAAAATAAATAAAAATAAAAAAGAAAATTCAATTTCAATATTAATGAAATTAATGCATTTGAATATTAAAAATATTTAATAATATTATTAATATTATTAATATTATTAATAATATAATATGCATGTTTATTTCATTTTAGAAGAATCTTATACATTTTATTTTTTTAAATAAAATTTTAGATATTTGACTTTCTAGAAATTATATTTAATTCTAAATAATGATCTAATATTCATAATGATAATACAATCAAAATTTATTTAATTGTAAATATATTTATACCATTATCGACGATAATGCATATTTATAATAATATTTTATTTCACAATGCATATTATGACATATTTATAATACTTTGAGAATAATGTAATATTAAAAATTATTATATTTTTAAAATTAATAATTACAGTAAAAGTGTATGTTATGTAAAAATATAATTATAACAATAACTATAACAAAAATTTAAATAATAACTATAACAAAATTAAAGGATTATAAAAATGTGGAAAAAATAAATAAATATATGACCATTTATAATACTCGAGAAAATAATGTCATATTAATTAAAAAATATTTTCTTTCAATAATAATATATAGATAATTTTTAATTATATATAAAATATAAATTATATCAATTTAAACTTAATAATGAAAATAAAATTTAATAATAATAATAATTATAAAATATTTTATTTTTGAACAATTAAGAATTAAAGAAAGTGTATGTTATGCAAAAAATAATTATAACAATGATAACAAAATTAGTAAAACTTATTCTTTGTCCAAAGTTTTTCCGTTATTTTTTATACCATTAAATTTAATAATTAAATTATGCGCTTATGACCATATTAAAGATTGAATAGAAAAGTTATATACAATTTTAAAATTAAATATATTTATTATTCAAATCATAAAAATTAACAAAAATCAATATATACATAGATTTTATAAATAATATATCAATATTTGATTAATACAATAAATTAAAAAAATTAAAATAATTTATATAAAATATTACAATGGTAGGTTTAATATATTATTTATAACTAAATCTCTATAAAAAAAGGAAAAATGTATATTTGTATATATAGTTTTTTTTTATTTTTATATAAAAATTTAGTTATAAATAATATATTTATATTTGATTAAATATAATAAATTTAAAAATATTTTTAATATTTATATTTTTATTTATATATATAGATTTTTTCTATTTTTATATAAATATTTTCGTTATAAATAATATATTAATTTAAATTTTTTATTTAGAGCAAAAACTTTGTTTTACCTTTATTTTTATTTATTATATATAATTAAATCAATAATTAAATTTATTAGGTATAATTAAAACAATAACTCTTATATTTAAAGTTATATAAAAGGAGGGAAAAATTTATACTAATATATTATTTATAAATAAAATCTTTATATAAAAATAGAAAAAATCTATATATATAAATACAAATATAAATATTTAAAATGTTTTTAAATTTATTATACTCAATCAAATATTAATATATTATTTATAACTAAACTTTTTTATAAAAATAGAAAAAATTTATATATATAAATATAAAATTTTCCCTATAAATAGTATATTAATATAAATTTTTTTCTTCATTTTATATAACTTTAAATATAAAAGATTTATTGATTTAAATATCTATTAAATTTAATTATTAATTTAATTATATATAATAAATAAAAAAATAAAGGTAAAACAAAGTTCTTGTTTAGGTGGCTTCACGAGCAGACTCTATTTGCAAAAATTTATATATATATAATATATTATATATACTCTTCTATTCATATTTGAATTTATATATAACATCGAACTATTAAATAGAAAGAAAAATAATCGTGGTTTTGCTGAATAATAACCACCTTTTTGAAATAAAAGATAGTTGAAAAGGACGGTATTTTGGTTAAATAAATAACAATTTTTTTATAATAAAGACTTAACTAATCCGGATTTTAGTACATTATTAGGTGACAATCTCAAAAGATTGCAGACCGATCTCGATTTAAGTCCTAAATACCTAAACTGATCAATTCAATTATTCATAGACAACATTAAAAACATATCTAAAAAATAGATAAAAATGCAATCCATTACTTTCCTTCACACTATTTGCACTCTCATTTACTATATAAAATTAGTAATTGAAGGACTCTTCTAGGAACAAATATATAATCGATATTCAATCATTAGATCTAATTTTAATATATCAATGCAAATTACGTTGTTCCATTGGTTTAATAAATAGAAAAATGTAAAAGAACATTCATTTAGTATTTAGTATTTTGATATTTAAAAAGATAACATTTTATATTAGAAAGAAAAAATCATTATTCTTCATAAAAATACAGAAAAAAAATTACATTATTTTAGAAAAATATAATTTTACTCAATGTTTCAATGAATTTAAATTCAGGTCTTTTTCTAGTTTAAATTCAATATTTAATTTAATTAAAATATATACAAATTTCAATCTAATAAATCATAAATAAATTTTAAGAGAATATAATATTATCTAATATTATATCTAAAAATTATTATTTATATTTTATACATAAACATGGCAATAAAAAATTTAATATCAAGATATTTAAATCAGGACGAACTATATTCAAATATCATAAATTTGGTTCTATTTAATTTTAAAAAATAATTAAAATATTTATAACTTTTATTACCATTTATAATAATTTATAATATATATATATTTTACAGAATAAAATCGTAGAATATTATAATATATTGTTTATATATTTTATTTAAAACAGTGGCTTGTTTTCACCAAATATATAATCTTTGTTTAAAAATGTAAATAATAAATATTTTCTTTATATTTTTATTTAATAATATATAGATAACAATTAATGATATAATAACTTTTAGATATATATCTAAAAAATTCCTTCAACAACTAGAAAAATCTGAAAATCAAGAAAAAATATAACATGCGCCCAAAATACATATATAACCAACATAGCGTTTTATTTGATTGTAATACTCAAACCAGCAAAATAAATAAATAAATAAAACGGATTGCATTTTGTTTTTATATAGTTAAGTTTATTACATTAAAATTTCCAAAAGAATAAAATATTGCGATATATTTTCGATTTTTTGTACAGGTTATATATTTGTATCAAAATCAAATAAATTATTTGAAAATCTTCTATTCTACATATGGAGAATTGAATTTAGATTAAAAATATTTTTAAAATAATGATTTATCTTTTAGATTTTTAGGACTAGATAAAATAATACAAGATTTAAAAGAAGAAAATAACAATTGCAACGAAACGGATCCATTAATAGAATAATTTCGTAACACTCAATCCAGCTCATCTGGCTGATTCATCCTAATCCAAAAATTCCAAAAAAGTATATTTTCAATATTGAATAAAAAGGGAAAATAAAAAATTGTGTGTCGAAGAGAGTACAGCTGAAGCGAATGTCTTATTTCTTTCAGAGCCCCGACATCTATTAGAAATTTTTGTTTTTCTTAATATCTTTTCCCCTTTTTTTGTTAACATTGAAAACAAAAGAATTATTAAATTTTATCTGTCTTTTTCTAATTAAATTAAACTAAATTAAAGGGATTAAAAGGAAAAAAAATATCGAAAGGAGAAATGTATTCTTGTCGTGATCGCGTTGTTCTGAAACTGGAACACTTTAATAAACATGGTTTGATTCGATACCATTTTCTCTCCTCTCTCTCTCTCTCTCGTCTCTCCCATGAAGACTTTTTCTCTTTCAGAGTAGCTCTCTGCCATGGCTGTCCATCGGCGGCGCTACCACTACTACCACCGTCTCCGCCGTCTCCTTCCTCTCGTCTCTGCCGTATCCTGTGCTCTCCTCCTTCTCTTCGCTCTCCTCTCCTTCCTCACCCCTTCTCCCGTTGATTCTGATCACATTCCTCGCCGTCGCCGCACCTCTGTACTCTCTCTCTTTCGCTCGCTCGCTAGCTCGCTCTTTATATGAGCTTTTGATCTGTTGTAATGCGTTGAAAATTTTCGATGATTTGCTTTGGCGCAGATTGATTTAGGAGCCTACGACTCGAACAGAGCAGCGGTTTTCCGGGTTCCAGTTAGGGTTTTATTCTTCCGCAAATTTGAATTTGGCCCACCAATTGATGAATATAATTATCAAATGCTTGCTAGTGTTCTTTGTGACATTGGCGGGATCTCTGTTTCATCTTCCATTGATGGTTGTTCGGTTGTGTTTCTAATCGGCAGAGAGATGGAGGGAAATCAGATCGAGACATTTGGAGTTCCCGAAATGCTGAATTATTCCATGGGTGCAGCAATGCCAGCAGAAAGTTCCCAAGTACGTCGAGATTATCTAATTTTTTTTGCTATTAATATTGCATTAGACACGAACTAGGGAATGCCTTTGATCCCTTTTTAAGCAATAAGCCTATTAGGAGATATGTTAGTATTCCAACATTATGCGAAGTTAATATATCAAAGATATTTGGAGTTTGTTAATATATATTGTTCATGTATCAGAGATATTTATATGGTTGAGTTGTAAACATGTTGAAGGCCTCTGATAGCAGATCATGATATTGATGAAATAAATGAACAGTGTTATTGATTTTCTTAATCCTAAGGGATTTTTAGATTTTGCTTTGCTAAGTTGGATTTAGAAGCTTCAAGTATCAGGAGTTTGATAAGACATGTGAAATTTGATTTGTGTTGCAGATGCCAAAGTCGTTATGAGAAATGATCGATACTTGGCAATTGCCACCAGTGGCGGTCTGAATCAACAGCGCACCGGAGTGAGTGTTCCATAGCTTGTCTCACTACCTAATGTAACGTTTTGCTATTTATGTCTGAAAACTCTGAATAATGCGGCATACCTCTCTGCGATTGCATTTTTCATATGGCTTGTGACTATAGAGTTAGATATGGAAATCTATATATTGTCTTCATCGATTATCTTCTCCTCAACTTCTATAATCTTTCTTTTAGACTGTGTTAGTTTTCTCAGTTTACTTTATCTTTGTGCCTTGTAATGAGGAAAGTTGTGGTGCCATTCGTTTGGATCTTCTTATTGATTTTGAAGATTATCGTTTCTCCTCTGCTTGCCATTTCGCTATCTCGAGTGATACTGTATTAAGTTGTTCTGTATTTAGTTCTGAGTTTAAAATGCTTACCTTCTCAGATAGTGGATGCTGTTGTCGCTGCACGAATTCTAAATGCTACTCTTGTTATTCCAAAGTTGGACCAGAAGTCCTACTGGAAAGATGCCAGGTTTGCAACAGAATGAGCATACACGTTTCTTTCTCTAAATTGGAATTTGAATTTCGTTGATCTTAATAACATGCATTTGGCTCTTTACTTGCAGTGATTTCTCGGATATTTTTGACGTTGATTGGTTTATATCATTTCTGTCCAAAGATGTTAAAATTGTAAAGCAACTTCCAGTAAAAGGGGGGCAAACCTGGAGTCCATACAGAATGCGTGTACCGAGGAAATGTAATGAGAAATGTTATATTAATCGGGTATGGCCTGTTCTTCACAAAAGGCATGTAAGTTCTCTGCTTTTTTAAAACTTTCTTTTTATATTTCATTTTACATTTTAAGTTCTGGAAAACATGTCAAGTATATTGTAGGTTGTACAACTATTGAACAATCACGTGATATGGCATAAAATAAATCATTGCGCAAGTTCTTAGACTTTTCAGTGTTTACTGTATTATTGTTTTGTATATTTGATTGCTATTATGTCAGTGTTCACATTATAAATGGTATCTAACATAGAATGAAGACTCTTTGCACTAGTGGACAATGGTCTTTTTAAATAAACAAGCATCTTCGTATCCTATGCTTATGTCATATATGATGTTTCAGGCAGTTCAACTCGGAAAATTTGACTACAGACTGTCGAACAAGTTGAGTGATGAATTGCAGAAACTAAGATGTAGAGTGAATTATCATGCTTTAAAGTTCACCGATCCTATTCTAAGAATGGGCAACGAACTTGTCCGGCGCATGAGATTGAGAAGCAAGCACTACATTGCTTTGCACCTAAGGTAATTTGCTCATCTGAAAATTGGGATTTCCTTCTCCATTCTTTCATTTTCTGATTGACAATGGATGCATTTTCATTGGTGGAACCTATAGGATAACTTTAACCACTGAGTAGAACCCTTTATGGTTAGGAAGGGCTTAGTTTGGATTTCTGTGCATCCTGTCGTCGTTGCTCGTACCTATACTCTATACATGCAAAGCTGTATCCTTGTGAACACAGACGGGTGCATTAGATGCATAAGCATGTATAAACCTGCAGTTCTTTCAATTAAGAAACTGTTGATATGAGTTATTAATTTCTGGGTGCAGGTTTGAACCTGATATGCTTGCATTTTCTGGATGCAACTATGGCGGTGGTGAGAAGGAGAAAAAAGAACTGGGAGCAATAAGACGGAGATGGAAAACGTTACATGTAAATCCTGCATGGTTTCAAGTCTATTCTCATAAATCCCGGATGGCTACCAGTTTACCTTTTGATGTTGCTATTACCTAATGTTACAATGGTTTTTTCAGGTAAACAACCCTGATAAACAGAGGCGGCAAGGAAGATGTCCGCTTACACCAGAAGAAGTCGGTCTGATGCTTAGAGCTTTGGGATATGGTACCGATGTTCATATATATGTCGCATCAGGTGAAGTATATGGAGGAGAGGAATCCTTGGCACCCTTGAAAGCTCTTTTCCCGCATTTCTATTCGAAAGAGACCATAGCTACTAAGGAGGAGCTAGAACCTTTTTCGTCGTATTCATCCCGAATGGCTGCCCTTGACTTTCTTGTTTGTGATGAAAGTGATGTATTTGTCACCAACAACAATGGCAACATGGCGAGAATATTAGCTGGAAGGAGGTACTGGAACACCCTTTTCCATTACGTTTTATTCGTTTATTTTATTGGGACTGCTGGATTAAGCATGCTTATATGATTTTGCAGGCGATATTTTGGGCATAAACCAACAATTCGACCAAATGCCAAAAAGCTTTACAGTTTGTTCCTGACCAAAGAGAACAGGACCTGGGAGGAGTTCTCCTCCAGAGTTCGAACCCATCAGAGAGGATTCATGGGGGAGCCTAACGAAGTAAGACCCGGAAGAGGCGAATTTCACGAGAACCCATCTACTTGCATATGCGAGGATACAACCGACGCAAAGGCAAAGGCAGAGTTAGAATTGAGAAAACATGGAAAAGGAACGCTTAAAGACACAATAATCGAAGGGGAACAAAATGATGACGATGAACCTGAATGGTCAGAGCCAGGCTACGAGGAAGATCAAACCTACATCCAGGACAGAGGATTGTACAACTGGACAAAATTAGACTACGATGAACCATTGGCTTCGGCTGAGCCCGAGTTGGAAGAAATACTATCCGATTAGTTGATTCACAAAATGTTCATTTCGAGGTTCCAACGCTGGTCTGCCCTGCTCGGACGCCCCTGTGAGTTCACAACCTTGGCTAAGCCTTGTTGTGATCATGTTGCATCAAAAGTTTTCATGTACATAGACCTGTTACCGAGATAGATAAAGGAAGTGTTCGTCCCCCATTGTTTCTTAGAATCCGAGGGTGGGACAGATATTCTGCAAACATTCTTTTCAGTCGTTTTAATTGATAAACAGATCATAGGTAGGTTGGAGATGAAAACGATAAGCTAGTGGAAGGGGATACGGGAGATCAAAGGTTTACAAGTAAAAAAGAGGTATGAACATTGAATAAGGAAATTTTTATTGCTTTGGTGCTTTCTTTGTGGATTATTCATATTTGGGAAATACAACAGAGTGTTTCTTCTCCAATGACGATCACACCTTTGTTGTTGTTTTTCCCTTATTGCATAAATAAGGTCTTCTTAGAGCCGACTAGGGGCATATGTACCAAAAAGAAAATCTAGAATTTAATTTATATCTCCTAATTTTTTAAAAATCTACCTGTTTTAAAATGGCGGAATATCAGATATACCTTCGTAGGGCTAAAACGCTTCAAAAATACCCTTCTCTAAAATAATTATTTAATCGAAAAAAAAACTGGAGAAAAGACAAATTTACCCTTAATTTTCGAACGTGAGAAAACCCACATTTTGGGAGAGTAAAAGCCAAACCCGCATTCTGGGAGAGTAAAAGCCAAGAAAGAACAAGTGATTTCGAACTTGAAAGGGATCGATTCGAAATTGGCAAGAAGGAAATTCGAAGTTGGAAAGAAGGAAATGGCTAGAATCAGCAGCGGTGGAGAAGAGAGCACGAGTCAATCTTTAATGGCGTCAATAAGTGTAAGTAGATCGATTTCTAGGGTTTTGGAGGATGTCGAGTCCCAAAATGGTTTATTGATTTGAAATGGGTGTGAGTGTCAATGAGTCGGTTGAGTCTCAGTGAGTCGGTTGAGTCGCAAGAGTCGGTTGTCTCAGTGGGTCGGTTTGGGTCGCGATGGTCGGTTGAGCGTCGATTTCTAGGGTTTGCAGGCTGTCGAGTCATAGAATGGTTTATTGATTTGAAATGGGTGTGAGTGTCAGTGAGTCTGTTGAGTCTGAGTGAGTCGATTTGGGTCGCAATGGTCGCAGGGAGTCTAAGGGTCGTTTGAGTCGGTTGTCTCAGTGAGTCGGTTTGGGTCGCAATCGTCACTTGAGCGTCCCAGGGGGTCTAAGGATCGTTTGAGTCGGTTGTCTTAGTGAGTCGGCTTGGGTCGCATGGTTCAGTCGAGTCGCATGGGTCGGTTGAGCCAAAGGGTCGGTTGGGTCGCATGGGTCGCATGGGTCGCATGGATCGCATGAGTCGCATGAGTCGCATGGGTCGCTTGAGTCGGTAGAAGTATAATGTATTCTTTAATTAATTGGTCATTTTGCAGGTGGCCCCAAAGCCGAAATTTGTGTATCAATTCAAACACCTGGACAGAAAGCCAAAGATCACCACCAAGTGTTATCCTCACGAGACAATAACGAATCTGAGAGGAATCTTAGATGAATACGACTTGCATTACTTCGAGAAGGAATCGCAATTAAGCATGTATTCCATTTCCAATGTGACTCCACATTGACTAAGGTTCAAATGTCTATCCTCCTAAATCACTCCGTGATTGTACGAGACAAGAAGGAGTTGTGATTCGTCTTAAACGGTGTTCCCATCCGGTACTCTATAGTGGAGCACACACTAATTTCCGGATTGAACTGCGGACCATATCCCAAAGGATGGGAGTCCAAAAGGGGTGATACATTCAGGCGGAAGAATTTCGGCCGTGGAAAGGTGACCCCC
>CM071876.1:15700867-15712404 GCA_036759665.1 Gynandropsis gynandra | reverse complement strand
TGCGGAACGTGCTTAATTGCAAGCTTCTTTGTTGACAACAAAGGATTTCAACCTATTGGCAGCGAATCTGATGCCGATTGCAAGCTACTCTGCCGAATCTGTTGTGGTGTGGGGGAACAGTAATTTTCGTGCGAGAATTAGAGGTGCTCTAGAGGAGAGAGAAAAATTGTCGTCAAGGGTAATATGGGATTATCAATATTTTAAGGGTAGATTTGAAGTTGAAACTTTTTTTTCAGCCAAGGGTATTTTTGAAGCACTTTAACCCTACAGGGATATTTTTGATAATCCCCTTTTAAAATTTTTTGCAAAAGTATTTCAAAATATCCAAAATATGTCCAAACGATGAAAAATTTGTAATCTTTTTGGATTATATAAAAAATTGGATTGATTTAAATAATTCAATATAATTGGATCACGTCTTCATAAATCTTTTAACAAATCTTATACAGTTTCGAAAATATAAACCTAAAACGAAACAAATAGATACAAATACAATAATCTCAATCATCCACTCTACCACATATTCACCTTTTAATCATGCATAACATACATATATAATTACTTAATCTTATAGTTACATTAAATACGAACACCTAATGATCAGTTTTGAGAAATAAAAATTACAAAACTAGTAACACAGAGCAAACAATTTTGTATATTGTATACATATTATTACAAGAAACCCCAAAAATAAAAAATTGTTCAAAGAACTAATATTTAGAATTTAAAGTAATTCGATAAATATTATTGATTTCTAGTTGAGTATACTTATAAATAAAATGTGGAAATATTTTTCAAACAATAAAAGAAAACTATATATAAGATATTTATATATTCCTAACCATCCCTTACAGTTGAAGCGTGTGATGGACATATGCATAGGCTGGATCAAAATTTTGTAAACAATTTGATTGGGAAGCCTTTAGTGATATCAACAAAATGGCTCGTAGATGGAACATGTAGGATTCACAATGATCTGAGGGAGACTTTCTCTCGTTGTACATAAATATCCACCCGTTGTACATAAATATCCAACCATGAAATCAAGTTGTCGCTAAAAAATACACAGTAACAAAAGTAGATAGGCACATATCAACATAACCGACCCACTACGCGTCAGAAGATCGATCATGGTGGGATGGTCACAACTGCAAGCCATGGTGACGAGTGCCCTTGATGTATTTGATTACCCATTTCATGGCATCCAATGAGAAGTTCATGTATCGTGGATAAATAAATTCAATTGTTGGACCACATACTTAGTGTCAAGTCGGGTAAATATGAGATATAGTGCTCCCACAATGCTAAGTTATAAGGTTAGGCGAGCGATAAGAGATCCATCGAATGCAGAAAGTTTATACTTTGTGTCGACCGATGTTTCACATGTGTTGCATGAGTCCATGCTAGTTCGATGAAATATGGTCTCAACATAGGATCTTTTATGAAGAAATAGGCTTGTAGAATCACGTTAAGAGTTTATTCGAGGAAATCATGCAAATTCCCGGCATCTATCATGGGAAACTCTGCCTTGAGAAAGGAGATGATGTGATGGAGGAACTCATTCAAGAAGACGATTTAATTAATATCATCCATATAGAGGAAGATCATAGCTTGGTGATTTTCGATGCGGAAAACAAGAAAAATGAGGAATCCATACGACTTTGAATGAATCCGAGCTTAGACACATACCTAATGAATTTGTGTTTGCATGCCCTCAAAGCTTGCTTGAGTCTGTAAAAAATAACTTCCGAGGCGACAAAAATGATTTGGATGAGCGAAGACATGAAAACAACGGGGATTGAAAAGTGTACACCATTTTGTGGAGATGCATATATGGCATTCTTGACATCTAATTGATGTATGGGTTAGCCACTAGAAACGATGATGCTCAATATGGTTCAGATCATTACAGGTTTGAACACTGGATTAAATGTATCTTTGAAATCAATGCAACCGATTAAGATTTCTTGTTGGCCACGAATTGTTTTTTATACCTAGCTAGAGAACCATTTGCATGAATCTTATACGGGAAACCACATAGAATGCACAATGTTAGAGTTAGGTGGTCGTAGAACCACGTCTAATACCATTATAATTAAGAAAATCAAACTCATATTGCATGGAATCATGGCAATTTGGATCCTTTAGGGTTTCTATGTGGACATTATGATATGTAAGATGGTGATGGTTTTTTGGTTGAAGATGGTATGAGGTTTGGTAATGCCACTTTGGATACGGGTAACCATAGGATGATGATTCGTATGTGGTCAAGTGTTGGTTTAGTACAATCCATGGAGTGGGTTGAGTGAGGGTGTGAGGCCCAAGCCCATATATATATACATATATGATTAGGTTTATTTAAGAAAGATATGAAGGAGAAGAATGGTTGTTGGCCGGAAGAAGAAGAAAAAAAAGAGAAGAAGAGAAAAACAAAATTGGAGGAAAATTCACCAATTTTTCGTCATGTCCTCTTCGTGGATGAATTCTAATCAAGATAATGGTAAATCTCTAAATATATTTTTGTGATTATTTTCTCGATTTGAAGATTTATACTATGGATATTGATAAATTGAATGGATCTGTAATAGGAGAAAGTTGATTAGAGATGTTGTTTGTGATATCATTAGGAATCGCCAAGTCATCGTGAAAAATTAAGGTGATGATCTTTCACCATCTCAATTTAGATTTTATTATTGATTTGTGGAGAAGTTTCTTTATTTAAAATGATGTGATAACGTCTAAATTATTCTAGTAATTTCATCTATTTTTATAGTTAGTTTTATCATTTATTTGGACTTTCCCGAGCGTTAAGTACAATTTAGTCTTCTTTTAGCGTTTTCTCGTGTTTGACTGGAAATGATATATCGGGTTACGAACATGAGGAAAGTTCGGAAAATGTTGGCAAAACTACTTCAAGCTCAGCTGTACACACTCACACTCAAGGCTCCTTCGGTCACACAAAAATGGAAACATAGCTAAAACGAAATGGAAACTTCCGGCTACTGGAACATAAAATGGAAACCTGGCTGGAGCAAAAAAAGGAAGCACGAAGGGGCAAGAGAAGGAGTTAGTTCGGACAGAACAACATCCGCCTTGGGGTGGTAACCGAACCTCCATTTTTTAGGTCTTGTACGTAACAAACTTGCTAGAAGCTCTCAAACGGAGAAAAAATCAAAAAGAGAGGCCCCAATTAAGTAGTAACAGTAGAGAACCCTAGGGAAGACCATAAAAGAGGCGGACAGAACACAAATCAAACAAGGACGCCCGAGAGGGAGAAGAGAGAGCAGGACGCTAGAAGTCTGGAGACAGGGTGACGAACTCGGAATGCGGTGGAGCTGTTGAAGACTACGGTATTAGGATAGGGAGGAATATCATTATGTACCTATGTTTACGATAGCTTTTATTCATGTTTTTTTTTCTAACCCAATGTTCGAGTAGTTTCATTGCCATAGGTTAGAGTTTGCCGATATTTAATGAAGTCTAGTGCTTAATGCTTGGTGATTCTTAATGTTTTTATTCCTGTACGTAACTTGAATAAATGATTATGATATTTGATCGTTTTTCGAATGATTGGCTGTTCTTAATACTTTCGTTCTTGTACGCAACTTGAATGAATGATTGTAGAAGTCTAATGAATCTACGCCAGGGGATTAGACTTCGGAACTTAGCCATGATTTAGGGTCTTAATCGATTTAGAATCTACGCTAGGTCGGTCAGTTGAACCTAGAGATTGGGATAGTGATCTTAATGTATCTAGTAGGTGAGATTAAGCAGTCGGAAGATTGACAATATGCATGCTAGGTAATGGACAAGTCTACGCCAGTCAGTTCCTACGATAGAGCTTAAATTTCCTCAATTTGTGATAATATCTAATACCAAATGATCCTTGTTAGCACTTCATTATATTATTGTGCATCTCTAAAAAACTGTGGTGTTTATTAGTTAGTTAAGTCTTTACCTTGCATTTCAACTACTTATTGATTTTACATGTCCTACTCATTAGTTAACTAGCTTCATTATTGCATCGGATCCATAGTGTTCGATCTTGGTACTACACAATCTGTATCCTTCAGAAAATGTTAGTCTAGGTATTTATTACTTCAGATTAAACACATCATGAGGCATGATAACAATAAGATTTCTAGGATAATAATGGGAAAATCAAGACATTATAAGTGAAGAAGGGACCCAAGTCTAGAATCGTCGAATGATGATTGATGACATATAAATGAGTTGTTTTTGGTGAAAATAAAGTTGTTAGAGATTATCTGGAAAATTGACGCTCGACCAGGCATCGAGGTTAGAGAACGTGGATATTCCGAGTTCAATGATAGAATCGAGTGAGCATCTTGTCTAGTGTACTCAATCGAGTGATTTCACACTCAAAACTTCAAAAGAAGGCATGTGCGAGCGTGTCGATGGGAGATTTCACGTGAGGAGTATCGGGTCGACGATGTTAGTATTATAAAATTTGGATCAGAGTCAACGTCGTACCATACTGGGGTTATGGTAACTTTTCACAGGATGGAGCATTGTAGTTAGTCAGATCAGTGGATCTTTCAGCATCATACCATGTTGGTGTTGTGGTAACCTTTCGAACGATGGAGTGTTATAGTTAGTCAGATCAATGGTTTTTCCAGCGTTGTACCTTTGTTGGGATTATGGTAACCTTTTGAGCGACAGAGTATTGTATTATACTAATGGCTGGATTACGTTGTGACCTTGCGAGATCTTTAGTGTGCTGTAGGCTTTTGGACTTTCCAAGCGTATGTCTGAGCTAGAGTCATGTGGACACTTTGAGTTATGATCCATTGTTGTATTAGTCTTAGACTTAGGTTACTCAATCGGGTTAGGTAGGATTATATATGTGTGTAGTGTGATAAATGTTTATTTTATGTTACACATTCGAGAGTGGGAGAATACGTGACACACAAATATGTGTATGTATGGATCTCACTAAGTATCCCTTTGTGGGCTATCGTGAATAGGCATGTTATAGCAAGGAAAAAGGTTAAAGAGGTTGAGCAGCAGTATTCGAGCTTACAACGGACTGAAACGAGAGACGTGCATGAGATCCTTATAAATTTTATTATACATTTCATATTTGTTTTGATTATGATTTTATACATTTTCTTTCGCTATATGGTTCGAGCCATTCACAATTTGAAATAAAAGTATTTATTTTATTCTGTAATTTGTTTGAGCGATGACACGTGTAGCCATCTCTTGTAGGTGATGATGGACATTCTGTAGATTTTGAAAACAAAGATGAATCAGCGGAAGCAAGATAGAAAGATTAAGAGCGAGCGAAAGATCGAGAGAATTAGAGAGAATAAGAATAAGTATTTTGTTATGCATTCTTTAGAAACTAAGGTACATATTTATACAAGTAGAAAGGGGAAAAACATGAAAAATACAACTATATGAATTCAATGATGCCATCTTCGAGCTTCTCTCGAACAAAATGACAGTCAACTTCAATATGTTTTGCTTATTCGTGGAACATTGAGTTGGAGGAAATGTGATTTGTTGTCTGATCGTCGCAATGAAGAACCATAGCCTGCGAAGGTTCGAGGCCAAG
The DNA here is from genome assembly GCA_036759665.1 of Gynandropsis gynandra. Taxonomy (NCBI): domain Eukaryota; kingdom Viridiplantae; phylum Streptophyta; class Magnoliopsida; order Brassicales; family Cleomaceae; genus Gynandropsis; species Gynandropsis gynandra. The sequence goes on along the minus strand of CM071876.1, from coordinate 15,706,823 downwards.
ATCTTTGAGGAGAGCCCGGATCCAAATAAGCTCACATGTTGCATTTTCCATAGCTCGGTACTCGGCCTCAGCGTTGGAATGAGAGACCACCTATTGCTTTTTGCTTTTCCAAATGACGAGGTTCCCCCCGAAAAAGGTACAGAACCCCGTCATTGATTTTCAATCTTTGCGGTCACCTGCCCAATATGTATCACAATACTCAATTAGACTAGTATCATTGTTTTTACTCATTAGTATACCTTTTCTTGGAGCATTTTTCATGTATCGGAGGATTCAGTCCACCATTTTCCAATATTGTTCCTTCGAGGCATGCATATGCTGGCTGACCTGATTAACAACATAACACAAGTGAGGTCTTGTTATCGTGAGGTATATTAGCTTACCGACGAGGCATCTGTATTGTTCTATATCATGAAATGGTACCCCCTCACGCAAGTCTTTGAATTTTTCTTCGATTGGGGTCTTGGACGGCTTAGATCGAAGTTTACGTGTTTCATTCAAAAGTTCTAAAACATATTTTCGTTGAGAAAGAAATAAATTATCATTAGATCTAGTTACTTCAATTTCAAGAAAGTATTTAAGTTCACCTATATCCTTGATATCTAAAGTTTCTTTTAGAAAACGTTTAACACTTTCTATTCCTTTATTATCATCACATGTTATGATGATATCATCAACATAAACTAAGAGAACGATGATACCATAATTATTTCGAATGATGAAAAAAGAATGACTAGTCTGACTCCTCTTAAAACCATACTTTTGAGCAACATCATAGAGCCTAGTGTACCAAGCTCGTGGGGACTGTTTAAGTCCATAGAGAGCTCCCTTTAGTTTGCATACTGATGTGCGAACTATCAGGCAATAAAAATGCCTAATATCCACTTACCGCAAGAGTACGGATCAGTGTAATACAAGGGTCGAACTCTGGGGACTAATGCAACCTAAGCTAAGAATGCGACTAAACTAAGACATGTTGAATTAATGGTGATGTGAGACAAATTTTTTAAAACACGAATATGGATAATGACAGCAATGAGGAGACGTGAAAAACTTGATAATTAAGAATTTCGGGTTACCGGGATTTGTAAGGATGCAATTAACAAAGGACCATGAACCTATCGAATTATCTTGATGACGAGGAATTCATGCTCATAAATATGGAATGGCTCTCTCGACACTTAAACCTCCTAACCACAACAACATGCAATCCTACGTCCCGACAGCGATCAACTCGCAATTACGGTAGCGTTTAAGCACACAATCCTAATTTCTAAGTCGATTAACCAACCGGCTAGATTCTCATTAATCGAACTTAATCAACAATCAACGATTCCGGATTCGTAATCTATCCTCCCGGCTAAACACGAATTTCTAGGTTAATGAGCGTCCAACACAAATATAAAGCGTTTACGATGTTGATTGTAAAACCGAAATACAAGAAAACTTCGAAAGGTCTAAACATTAACGCATAATTACAAACATCCATTACAAATCCGACAATCCTAACCCATAGCTAGAGGCTTAGTCACTCATGGATTTTACTGTAAAACAAGAGAAATTAACCCTAGACATGATAAAGAGTAAGAAATACGATTCCTCGATCTTCCTTATCTTGTTACCGATGTTCGGATTGTTGTTTCTCTTCTTCTCCAGCTTCTCCTGAGATTCTCCTTGTGTTTTTCAGTCCCTTTCCTGGCCTAAGCCACCGTCCCTACCCTTGGCTGCCTCTCTTTTTTCTTATTTTTTCGTTCACAACCTAAAAATAGTTAGGTCCTAGAAAGGCGACCCCGCGGGCTAAGGCTCAATCCGCGGGGGCTGTGTGCTTCTCAACCAGCCCGAGCGTGCTGAGTTATCTGGAAGTACAGTCCACACGGGGCTTCTTCCAAGATCGAGTGGGCTGAGTTATCTTCTTGTTTTTGCTCCTTTCGCTCGATGCTCGGATGTTCCGTTTGATTCCGTGGCCTGAAGTTGCTCCGAATGGCTTGTAGCTCCCATTATACGTGGTTGAATCCATGAATCGACATTCTAAAGCCCGAATTGGCCTTTTCGCCTTAAAACCTTAAAATCAACAAAAAGGAGTACATAAAGAATGTTCGTGCCGGATTTGTAACTCGTGCTATGCAAACTTTGTGAAAATGATATAAATGCGTAACCTAAAACTAACACACACTACGTCTTATCACATATGATTCCTTTTTCGGTTTGAATGCTCGGGGGAGGTTTCATATAGATCTCTTCCTTAATTTTCCCCTGAAGGAAAGCGTTTTTAACATCCATCTGCAACAAACTCCAATTAAGGTTAATAGCAATAGAAAAGATAATGCGAACAGAATGAAGTTTAGCAACATGGGCAAAAGTTTTAGTATAATCTTCCCCATACTTCTTATTATACCCTTGCGTTATAAGGCGAACCTTGTAACGTTCTACCTCACCATTACTCTCATATTTTATTTTGTATACCCATTTGCTTCCTATGGGTTTCCTTTCTTTAGGAAGAGGAACAAGGTCCCATGTTTTATTCTTTTCTAAGACTTCTAGCTCCTCGGCCATGGCTTACTCCCATTTTGGCTTCCCTTCGGCTTCTCTATAGGTTTGTGGCTCGACATCCCCGTCAATCTTACTAAGAAAAGCTTTGTGATCAGTAGAGAGAAATGCTAAAGAGAAAAAGTTTTGAATAGGGTATTTAGTTTCCACGCCATTGAAATAAGATGTTCGGTTGCCACACCGTTGAATAGGATTGTGAATCCAATCCGAGATTGATCGCCTTATTCTAGTACTTCTCTAAGAAACTATCTCATTTAGAATCCTTCCTTCAACTTCATCGATGTTATGATCCTTATTTTGGTTGTGATCATGGGTTTGTCCTTCGCTCTCATGATTTGAGGCCCTAGTTTCCTCCTCATGATTTTGCCCAGAAGGTATGATCTCATCATGGCGCTCGTGTTTTTCATTTTCTGAGATTTCTTGGTCATTTTGGTCTTCCTGATGCACTGGTACACTTGGCAAGGGACATGTTTCATTGTAGTTGCCGAAATAGTATTTACTAAGTTTTTAAGGGACAAACCTATATCATTTGGTTCTAAGATTTCTATAATCTCTTCGCAGGAGATTTTATCATGAAAGCTCTTGTCTTCGAGGAACATAACATCTCGAGACACCATTACATGCTATGTTTTTTGATTGAAACACTTGTAGCCTTTTTGATTTTACAAAGTATCTGAAGAACATGGCTTTAGTGCTCCTTGGTTTCAACTTGTTTCGCTGTGAGTCAAGAACAAGAACAAAACACACACAACCAAAAGTTCTAAAGTACTCAAGGTTAGGTTTTGTAGAAATTAATACCTCATAAGGTGATATTTCCTCTAGAACCTTTGTTGGAATTCTATTAATGATGTGACATGCGGTTATGAAGGATATTAGGATATTATTGTATTAAGGGTATTATTGTAATTTAATATTCCCTAATTAGTTTAAATCATTAACCTCTTGTACATATAGCCGTTTATGGCTTTTCAGTAATTTAAAATTCGAATTACCATTCATATGGTATCAGAGCTAAAATTTGTCTCACGACGTAACCCTAGCCGCCCATCTTTTTTTTTTCGGCCACCCAGCCGCCGCACCCCACTGGTCCGACTGCCGCAGTCTACCCCCTTTTGCGTCGCTGCTCCGACGTCTCACCCCTTGGCTCAGCCACTGTTCCGTCGCCTCACCAGCACGGAACCGCCCTGCCCATCGATCCAGATCTCCATCGTGCCACGTCGCCCCAACTGATCCCACAATTATCGGCAGTATCCTGCTCAACCGTTTCCTGACTTCTCGCACCGCGTCCTGCACCCATGTCGAACATCCCAGAGCCGTCGAATCGCACCGAGTCTGTGAGCATGTTCGATCCGCAACAGCCACAGAAACTCCTTTTCGCTTGCAACATGTCAAGCGTTACAAAACTCACTCCGACGAACTACCTCACTTGGAGCATTCAAATCCGCTATCTCCTTGAAGGCTACAATCTCTAGTGCTTCATCACCGAAGACTCCATTGTGCCGCCAGCCATGATTCACATCGATGGAATTCAGCAATCCAATCCCGCCTTCAGCCCGTGGAAACACCAAGATCGTTTCCTTTTTAGTTCCATGCTCGGCGCACTCTCCCTCCCGCTCCAACCGGTCATCGCTCGAGCGACTTCCGTTCGAGACGCTTGGCGAACCCTAGCCAACATCTATGGCAAAGCTTCTCATGGTCATGTCAAACAACTACGAGATCAAATTAAACGATGTGTCAAAGGATCTCAATCGGTGGAAGAATACCTACGGTTCATGACCACCAAAACCGACAAACTGTCACTCCTCGGGAAACCGATTGATCACGAGGATGTTCTTGAAGCCATCCTTGATGGACTGCCGGAGGAGTACAAACCTATAGTTGATGTGATCAATGCAAAAGACACCGCAATTTCAATTGAAGAGCTGCACGCAACCCTAATTCTCAATGGAGTCGCAACAATAACAGGAGCTCCACGGGAGGTTACCGAGGCCGTTGCCAAGCTTGCGGAACTCAAGGACACAGTGCAAAGTTCTGCACCCAATTCCGACTCATATCCATGAACTCCTCCTCGGATCCGGTTCAACAACGGTGACACCCCCTCAACGCCCGTGGCCGCCTGCTGCACACGTTGCTACGTATCCTTCATATGATACCTCGAGTTAGCTTCTTGACAATGGTGCCTCACATCACATCACTTCCGACTTGCAGAACCTGTCACTCCACAGTCTGTATCATGGAGGCGAGGAAGTCACCATAGCTGATGGCTCTGGACAACCCATTACTCATACGGGTTCCATTTCGCTATCCTTACCAAATCATTCACTATTACTTGATAATGTGCTTTGTGTTCCCTCAATGCACAAGAATTTGGTTTCGGTTCAGCGTTTATGCAAGTCTAATGGTGTTTCCGTTGAATTCTTTCCTCATATGTTTCAGGTGAAGGATCTAAACACGGGGGGGCCGGTTCTTCAAGGAAACACTAAGGATGGAGTTTATGTGTGGCCGTCCCCTACCACCAATACCTCACCCACTGTCGCATTGTCTAACCTTAAGCCCATTGTTTCCACTTGGCATTCACGTCTAGGACATCCATCACTACCCATCCTCAAACACGCCTTGTCCAAGGTTCACATTCCACTAGTTCGAGAGTCTTTTGTTTCTCCATGCAATTTTTATCTTAGTAATAAGAGTCATAAACTTCCGTTTCATGAGTCATCTATTGTTTCTTCTCAACCACTTGAATTTGTTTTCTCCGATTTATGGACATCTCCTATTATTTGAACGGATAGTTTCAAGTATTATGTTGTTTTTGTTGATCATTTTACGCGTTATTCTTGGCTTTATCTGCTCAAACAAAAATCACAAGTTCGAGCAACTTTTATTTCTTTTAAATCTCTTGTCGAAAACAAGTTTAACGCTAAAATCGTCAATCTTTATACCGATAACGGTGGCGAATACATAGCCCTCCGTTCTTTTCTTTCGGACAATGGCATCTCACACTAACAATCCCACCACACACCCCCGAGCATAATGGGATATCCGAACGTCGACATCGTCACATTATCGAGACTGGGTTATCTCTTCTTATGCACGCCTCCCTACCACTACCCTATTGGTCCTACGCCTTTACGGCCGCGGTTTATCTGATAAACCGAATGCTCACACCTCTCCTCTCCTATGCCTCGCCCTACGAAGCCCTCTTCCAAACTCCACCGAACCTCCATAAATTCAAAATCTTTGGCTGTTTGTGCTACCCTTGGCTGTGTCCTTATGCCTCTCACAAACTAGACCCTAGATCCGCTCCTTGTGTCTTCCTTGGCTACTCCAACGCCCAAAGCGCGTATCTTTGTCTTGACCATCCAAACTTTCGTGTCTTTGTCTCGCGTCATGTTGTCTTTCATGAATCCGT
>CM071876.1:15668827-15700668 GCA_036759665.1 Gynandropsis gynandra | reverse complement strand
ATCATTCATTCAAGTGGCGTACAAGAATGAAAGCATTAAGAACAACCAATCAATCTGAAAACGATCAAATACCAAAATCATTCATTCAAGTGGCTTCGAGAACAAAACCATTAAGAACCACCAAGCATTAAGAACAAGACTTCGCTACATATCGGCCAAGCTCTCTAACCTATGGCTATGGACCTACTCGGACATGAACTTAGAAAACGAAACACAAAAGATAACTATATTCAACATTGATAATGAATGAGATTCTACCCTATTCAATTACCGACGTCTTCAACAGCTCCTCCACGCTTCGGCTTCGTCGCTCCGTCCTTGCCCTTGTGTGTGCGTTCGGTTCTCCTTCTCCCTCTCGTGTGTGCTGTTTTCTCTCTTCAATTCTGTTCGTCTCTTGCTGCTGAAGCTCTCCCCTTTTAGCCCTCTTTCTCCTCCTTCCTTTTCTCCAATCTCCCCTCTTTGGCCGTCCTCTTTTCTTCCTCTCTAGTGGCTGGAATTTCCTTTTTCTTACAGGCACTGCAGTTTTCCTTTTCCGAGTTTTTCCATTTCTTGTTTTTCTATTCTTGTGTAATTGTGAACGTTTCCCATTTGGTTTAAGTAGCCAACACGTTCCTTTTCTTGTTTTGCTAAATTTCCTTTTTCGCTAGTTTTCATTTTCTCGGTTTCTATTTTTTTCAGCAGCTTGTATTTCCTTTTCCTCTTGTGCAGCAACGATTTCCTTTTCCTTTTTCTTTGTTTTCCTCTTTGCCTTGCTGCCTTATTTCTTGTTCTTGAATTTCCATTAATTTTTCTATCAGCCATTTCCATTTTCTATGTTTGACGGTTGCAGTTTCCAACTCTCGTGTAGGTGGCAATCTTTCCTACTTACCGTGCGGTTGAAGCGTAGACTTCGCTTTCTTGCATGACACGCACCTGCCACATATTCTTTGGACGTCTCTACGCATGTGTGGCCAATAAAAGTGTTTTGTGTAGGCGGTTGGAAGTTTACATTTTGTTCTAGCAACTTGCTTCTATTTTATATAAAACATGTTTCCTTTTCATGTTCCAACCGTGCTCTTCTTACTTTTGTTCTAGGAACCGAAATTTTCCATTTTTGTTCCAACCACCGAAAGTTTCCATTTTTCTAAACGGCCATTGTTTCCATTTTTTTGTAAGCGGCCATTGCTTCCATTTCGATTGTCTTGTTTATGATTCTTTGGATGCTGATCGTGCATAGCTGATAGAAGAGTGGTATTGCTTGGTTTTGCTTCATTTACTCGTGTTTGTATCCCGATATTTCATTTCCTACAATAACACAAGAGAACGTTAAAAGGGGACTAAATGATGCTTTAATGCTTGGTAAAGTTCAAATGAATGATGAAACTAACTATAAAATGAGACTAAAATACTATAACAAAATAGACGTTATCAAACTCCCCTAGACTTGAACCTTTGCTCGTCCTCGAGCAAGACTAGAACTAAGCACAAGAAGAGACAATAACCGGAAACTAGCACAATCAACTAGAAAAGTCAGCTACCCTACACAACAACGCGTCACACGAACATAGATCTAAGCGCACCGAATTTAGACCCCTATCTACCGAAAGCCACTAACCATGCAATCCTACACATGTCCTGAGTTCATTTCACTAACCCCTAGACAACATCTAAGCAATCTCCATACCTATTCTAATGCGCAAACAGTTCGATACCATACTTAAGACAATTATTTTTCTTCTTTTTCCACTACAAGAAAATCAGGTTTTAGGGACCGACAAATCGGTTCCCAATCTGTCCCTAAACTGGTTTAAGGACGGATTGGAGACGACCAATGGTAGTATCCAATCGCGCGACTCCAAATTGTTTCCGTCCCCAATCCGTTCCTAATTAGGGACGGAAATTTCAGTCCCCAATCCGTCTCTAATTAGGGACCGAAAAAGTAGTCCCTAATCAGTTCCTGGATTACGGATGGTTGTTTTCGGTGTCGAAAGTTTGGAAACGGACCACAAATCCGTGATGGTTGTTTTCGGTGTCAAAAGTTTGGAAACGGACCACAAATCCGTTTCCAAATTTGGAGACGGCACAAAAGCCGATTCCAATTTTTTTTAAAAAAAAATAAAAAAAATTAAATTTTTAAATTTAATCGGTTACATTAAAAGATAAATATCAGTGTACATTACATTCCGATTACATATTTTTAAAAGTTCGATTACATTACATTCCGATTACATATTTTTTAAAGTTCGATTACATTACATTAATCCGATTACATATAATCCTAATCCGTCCGATTACTCCTGGTCAGAATCACTGTTCTGAACTGCATCCCAATCGATGTTAGGCATTTGCGCTTGCATCATGCGCAGAAGCTTATCCATACGCCTATATGTTCGTTCAGCATGCTTTTTTGATAGTTCATTCTCTTTTCTTAGTAGTTCAGCCTCCTTTAGTGCTTGTTCTACGCGCCTGTCGGATTCTTGGAACCTTTCGTCCATTTGATGTCGGAGCTCGTAATCCACTTTTTCTTTACCTTTGGATGAAGTTGAATGTTTTGAGGACATTGCTCCAAGTCCGAAAATACGACCTTTGTATGGCGTAACTTGCTGTAAAACAAATACCGAGAATTAATAACATTTCTAAATAATGAAATTAGATCATAGTAGAATGTAATTAGTACCTCGAGATACAATTCGTTGTACTCTTCCTGACTAAGAGTAGTTTGTGAGCCGTCTTCTCTCGGGGGAATTTGCGATACTCGCTCCGATGCCATGTTTTGAATTTCATCGTGAATGGTTTTCGCCTTAGGATCCACCCACGAACCATCTGACTTCCTAACGTGTGTACGTTCCAACAATTCTATATACGATGGTTCGTATCCCTTCTCTTTCGCCTGAAAAAAATAAAAAAGACAGAGTTTAATAAAGTGTACAATTTTATATAAATGCATAAAGTTGAATAAAACTTACCAGATCTTGGTATACTTCCGCAAAAGAACGAGATCCTGCCATGTGCACGCTCATCCCGTATCCTGCTCTATCAGAACGTCGGGATTGACTTGCTCGCTCGCTCTTTGCCTTAAATTCCGGGGAATCCCAAAGTGCGCACATCTGATTCCAAATATCTTCCGACATCCATATAGGTTTTCCTTTTGTATATCGGTTTGCGTGACATATACCTACGATAAACTTGAGACGCAGTGTCGCATTTTTTTCAAATTCGGACTTTACTAGTCCGGTAATGGTGGGATTCCAATAATATTTTTGCTGAAATAATAATAAGCTTATTAAATTTAAATTGTAATTTAAATTACTTGATAAAATTTAAAATTGTTTAAAACTTACCACAAATGATTTCCACCATCGTTCCTTAATTTCTGGATCGGTATGTGTCCAATTGTAACAGAACCGATCAAAATCAGCTTTTATCGTAAGTGATATTTGCCGATTAAGTTGCTTAATGCCAAACCTACAAATCACAATTACAGATAAATTAACATTTAGTTAATTATTTATAGTTGAGATTTGAAATTGAGTATACGTACCATAGTGCGCCGGTTTTTTGATCAGGGTGTATAAGAGGAAGCTTCCGTCGCTCTTCATCCATTGATAAAATTTCTTCCACTGTTGGTTCCTCGTATATATGTGGATCGTCATGCTGTACTTGATTTGGTGGTGGTTGCATTTGCGGATAATACGGCATGTATTGCCCCGATTGTGTCGATCCAGTGTTTCGGAAGAAATTTGGATTCATGCAATCATCATATCCTGAGGAATGTCGGCGGGAATGAGACAAAATGATGTCACTTTCCTCGGATTGAGGACGGTTTCTCGTTTTACCGCCTCTTCCAACGCGTCGTGACATACTGAAATGTGAAATTAAAATATTGTCAACGTACATTTCTAAATTTCGCAACTTCTAACATCAACACATAAATAAACAACGATAAATCCTAACAACTACTCTAAATTTCAACGATAAATCCTAACATCCTCATAGAAATTATCTACGGCTGGAACCAATATTCACAACAAATCCGACCGATTTCACTACTAGAACCGCTAACTATGTGGCTGGAATCTTACCTTGAGGCGAGTACGGCGAGAGAACGAGGTGAGCACGGCGAGGGGAATGAGGCGAGCACGGCGAGAGGACGAGGCGAGCACGGCGACGACGGCGACGGATGGCCGAGGCGAACGACGACAGAAGCGAACGGCGGCGAAGCGTTAGTGATGACACATCTCTCCTTCACGACTTGAATGCTCAGCATGCCATCTCATGTCGCTTGCGGTCTCCACAGATTGATACAATCTTTTTAATCTGTCTGTAATTGGTAAGTACCACATACGACGATATGGAACCGATTTTCCATTCTTTGTTAAATAAAACCGATCTTTTCCACAAAATAGACAATTACTCATCTCCGATGTCTCTCTCCAAAAAATCATGCAATTGTCTTGACAAACATCAATCTTTTGATATGGCAATAAACCCAAAGATCGCATCATCTTCTTTGTCTCATAATAGGAGTCTACTGCATTATTATCTTCTGGCAAATAATCTCTTACTAATTGCAATATCGAATCCATGCAATTCTCAGACAAATTATTTTCAGTCTTCAAATTCATCAAACGTGCAGACAGAGATAACTGTGATAAACCACTCCTACAACCATCATAAAGTGGATTCCTAGCACTTTCTAGCATTTCAAAAAAACTTTTTGCTTCTTCATTCGGATCTTCTTCAATATTTTCGTTTCTTTCACGGAATACATTTTGCACCATTTCCACATAGGGGTTCATTTCTACATCTTGAGAATACTCAAATTCATCTTGATGTATAGTGCCTCTAAAGTTTTCCACAACATTACTAGATCGTGGTGCAAATTTTTCTCCATGACATAACCACATGAAATAATTCGGGGTAAATCCTCTTAAATAAAGATGCTTCCAAACAGTTCTCTCATTAACAAATTTTTCATTCTTGCATTTCACACATGGACAAACCAACGTACCCGTTTCTTTGTAAACTTGTTGATTCGTCGCCATTGTCATAAACTGTGTGACGCCTTCTATAAACTCTTTCGATACGCTTTGAGATTCTGGATCAATTCTTCTGTACATCCATTGTCTAGAATCGAAAATGTTCGATCTTGATGAAGATGCCATTATATCGCAAACACTATAGAAGATATGGGGTGAAAAATATGAGAGTTGCTTATGAAAAACGGATCAATGGCTGAGGGGTTAAATAGATTATTTATACACGAATTAGGAACGAATTAGGGACTACGAGATTAATTTTCCGAAAAATCGTCCCGAAACCGTCCCGAAACCGTCCCTAAAACGGTTTTTGAAGTCCTAAACTTTGGGACAGTCTCAAATCCGTCTCTAAATTTGGAGACGAGCATGGCATTCGTCTCCAAATTTGGAAATGGAACAGCTGCCGTCTCCAAATTTGGAAACGGATGCCATGCCCGTGTCTAATTAGTCCGCATTTAGAAATGGATTAGGCACGACTCTTCTGTTTCCAAATTTGGGGACGGATTAGTGACGGATTTCATTGTTCGTCCCTAATCCGTGTATAATCCGTTTCTAAATTTAGGGACGGAACAATCAGTCCCCAAATTCCGTCCCTAAAATTAAATTTTCTAGTAGTGATTTTTTTTAAATTTGCACTCGGTTTCTAGGACGTCGGAGTTGAAGAGGACAGCCTTCTACTTAGACCCAGGTTGCCAATTGGCACACTCATAAGGTCTCGTAACCTTAGCGGAGTGAATAGGTTGCGTTTTTGCTGATTTTTTTTCTTTTTCTTTTTTTTTCTTTTCTTTTTTCTTTTTGATTAACTTGTGTGAATACGCATCGACTCTAACCCTTAGGACGTAGAAAAACAGCCTCGACCCACCACTTAGACCCGAACCATCAATATTGATGCACTCATGTCAATGTAGGGTTGAAAAAGTTAAAGAACTTAGTCTATTGACAGCGGAGTGTAAGTGCGTGGAAATATAATGATCGAAACAAAATAAAGAATGAAAGGTATGCTCGGAGATATGAGTGCTTGGGATTGAAGCCTAAGGGAAGGAATGCAACTATAGGCCATGGATTCATGCACGATCACTAACAAATCGATATCTAAAGGTATGTTTCAGCAAACCTAGACTTTTGTTCCCGATTCGACAAAGTTGCATAAGGAGAGTAAATTTCGAAAATTTTCGTACTAGATATCCGTCCGTCTAATCCTAAAAAAACAAAACGAAGAACTCAACATCTAAATCCTAATCACAATCATGACAGTCAGAGAATACCCCCCAGACTTGAACGGAACACCGTCCCGGTGTTCAATAACTAAGAGAGGGACTAACATGCAAAAACTCGGGGAAAAATATTATAAATAGGAACGTGTGCACCTGATGCGTGCTTGCTGTCCCGAGTTGATGCAGCTGAGCGTACACGTCTTTCCTTATGTTGTGGATGATTTCGAAGTGGAAAACCTGCAACAAAAGTCGCATAATCCAAAGGAGACAGTACGATACATCGGGGTTGTTGGTAAGGAGTATGCTTGTGAAAAGAATAAGAGTCGAATTCTAAAAAAAAACTAAAACGAAATAACTCCTGACCAAAACGTGCTACTCATTAGGTGGACGTCCTCGACGTCGTCGTGTGCGTAGCGTCTCGCGTGCGTAGTGTGCTCGAGTGGGTATAGCACGCGGATAAGTTGGATTCCTTGCACGATCATGCATGTCCTCCCTAAGCTCAGTCGTGTTGTTACCTATGTTGGGGGCTAGATCGTGCTGTCCAAAGAATTTGGCTGAGCTATCCATGAGTCCGGTTATGAACTCCATGAAACCGGTTAGGCGTTCGTCTTTTGTTGCCTTCAATGTTTCCGGAATTTGTGGGTGCGTGAGCCTTTGCAGTGAAGGTTTCATCTTAACCTTGGGTGCCTTATCAATGTCCCAGTTAGGTGCTGGACGTTTGGCGTGGCTGTTAGGCGTCTCGGGAGTGGTTAAACTCGTGCTACCTGCTGTTTGATGCGCGCTGGAATCTGCCTTGGATGCGCGAAGATTTGCGCACTTATTTAGGACGTTTTCATGATTCAAATTGATGTCCAATCGAGCTGTACTTATGTGATTGTGGGTTGAGCACTCCTCTTGATAAACATTGTCCGAAATTTCACCTTTTGCTTTGCTTACGAACTGTTGTGCTCGGTTTGCACAGAAATCTGCTCGGAGTGCGTCTAGCTCGGTGTTTGGAATCTCCTTTGTCTTTTCTTCGTGCATCAGCTTAGTACAGTATGTTGCATCGTTCGGGTCTTTATACACTTCTTTTTCAGCTGCTAGAAGAGCTAACTCAACAGAATCCATATTCCCGATCTCGTCAAAGACTTCTTCGGCTAGTCTCTCTAGGACGTCGATGTGGAATACCGAATCCACCATACAAGGTTGCTTGAGCGTGTCGTTCAGATTGAATTCCACTTCTTCATCCCCGAATTTAAGTGTGAGTCTACTTTCAACACAATGTATGATCGTCTTTGCCGTATTGAGAAACGGCCTACCGAGAATAATTGGGATTTTCTTGTCCTCCTCCATATCCAAGACGATGAAACTCCACCGGAACAAAGAACTTCCCAACTTGTAATGGTACGTCTTCCAGCATCCCCTTGGGTATCCTAACACTTCGATCAGCCATGGTGAGTGCCATTCGTGTAGGTTTATGATCCAACCTGTCCCTAAGATCCAGTTTTTCGTATAATGGCAATGGTAGCACGCTTACGCTTGCTCTGACATCAATTAGTGCATGGCTAATTTCATAAGCACCTATTTTACAAGGGGTCGTATAATGGCAATGGTAGCACGCTTACGCTTGCTCCGACATCAATTAGTGCATGGCTAATTTCATAAGCACCTATTTTGCAAGGGATGATGAATATACCTGGATCGGGCATCTTCTTGGGTAGGTTTGGCTGCAGCATCGAGTTAGTCACCAAGACAGTTTCCATCTCTACGTCTCGTTTGTTCGCAAGCACCTCCTTCAAGAACTTAGCGTATGAAGGCATCTTCTTCAAAGCCTCATGGAATAGAATGGTAATTTGCATCTTCTTTAATATCTCAGCAAACTTAAAAAATTGAGCATCCTCGTTCTTTTTGCTTTGACGTTGGGGAAACGGCAAAGGAGGCGGTCTTGGATCGGGTTTTACGTATTTCAGCTCTTCCTCCTCCTCGGGTTTCTTTTTGTGCTCTTTAACGCTACTGCCCTTTCCCATTACTGTACCAGACGGTTCACCTGTGTCAAATGTCGAGGGAATTGCCTGATCCATCAATCTCTTAAATTGACGTTGTGGGAATGGCAAAGGAGGCGGTCTTGGTTCGGGTTTCACGTATTTTGGCTCTTCTTCCTCCTCGGCTTTCTTCTTATGATTTTTATCGTTTATGGCCATCTCCACTGTTGTACGAGGTGCTTCATCCCTTTCAAACATCAAAGGAGCAGGCTGATCTACTGTCTTATCACTCCGTAGATATATGGCATTGACGTGCCCACGGGGATTTGCTTCCGGCCTCCCCGGTAGAATTTCTTGCGGTTGAGAGGAGTTCGCAGCGAGTTGTGCAACTTGAGTATCCAAGATCTGTAGGTGCGTTGTCATCTCCGCAAATTGTTTCTTTACCTCTTCATGTCCTTGTAAGAGTTGAGCTAGCATAGACGTAATATCGGTATTAGCTTCTTGTTGTGGAGGAGGAGGCGTACGTGGCTGGTAATTCTGGGTTTGGGGCTCCGTCCTTGGCTAGAAATTCAGATTCCTTTGCATCAATCGTGGCTGAAAGTTTCCGAATAGTTGTTGCATGTTGGATGCACCGCCAGAATTCTCGTAGGAGAAGTTTGGGTGATTTCTCCATCCGGGATTGTACGTGTTTCCTAAAGGCTGCTTGTGGTTCACGTAGTTCACTTCCTCGTACCCTGGACTTCATGATCCTCTTAATTGCTCTGAATATTGTGGATGACGTGATTCGGATAGAAAATTGTAAATTCCAGCGACATGATTCCTCACCTCAGCTAAACCGGCATATAGAGCGTGTGTGTCGTTCACATGAGTTACCCTTGCTGGAGCATTCCGATTATACTCTCCAGCGGCGTTGCTGCCCTCATCGGCCATACGATCAATCAAGTTTTTGATTTGTGGAAAAGTGAGGTTGCTCAAAGAACCTCCAGCAGCGGCTATGATCAGAATCCTCGTGTTATCCATGAGTCCTTGCAGAAAGGTTTGTATGAGATAGCTCTGATCCATGCCGTGGTGTGGGCAAAGGCGTTGATAGCCTTTGAAACGTTCCCACGCTTCGTATAGACTCTCAGCTGCCCCTTGAACGAACGTGTTGATTAGATTCTTGGCAAGCTGAGCTTTACTTTGAGGGAAGAATCGCATCATGAACTTTTCCTCTAGCTGCCCCCATGATCCTATAGAGTTTGCCGGTTGGGAATACAACCAGTCTTGCGCTTTATCCTTCACTGAGCATGGGAAGGCAGCGAGCATGACGTCCTCATCAGAGATTCCTTCTCCGAGTCTGATGGTTTGGCAAAGCATCTTAAAATCAGTAAGATGCTGATTTGGATCCTCGGTGGGTCTCCCTCTGAATGCTGCGTTACCGAGCATCTGAATGAATGCTGGTTGTAACTCGACGCCGGCATCCCTTCTTACGATGCAAGACAAGAGTTGCGTATGCCTAGGAGCCATGTATGTTCCATAGGTTAACACGGTTGGAATTTATGGCGCGATTAGAATGCGACGTTCTGCCATTTGTTCTTCTTCGGTCTCGCACGATAATGTACCTCACAAATAGAAACACAAGAATCGGTTAGGCTCTGAGAGGTAAAAAGATTTGACTCAAGAAAAGAAAAAAAAACTTAAAGCAAAAACACGAAAAACAAATAAGACTCCGGAAAGGACTGTTTCCTAATCTAAAAGTATCCTAACTCTAAAGCCGTAATCAATTCCCCGGCAACAGCGCCAAAAACTTGATGTGGTTAATCTTAAGTGATAATTACCTAGACTAACGCTTCCACAAGAATACGGATCGTATAGTACTAGGGTCGAACACAAGGAATCGATGCAACTCTAAAACTAGTAACTAATGAATAGAACGTATAAAATCAATAGGTGAATGGAATGCGCGTTAAAACCTGTAAGAACACGAAAACACGAAAATGAGTAAAGCGGATACAAAATCATACGTAAACATCTCTAAAATCGTGCAAGAAATACATATAAAAACGTGATGATCAGGCGCCTCTTCTTTTTGTACCACGTTCTTCCGAAAATGTTTTTTTATCTATCCGAAAAGCATGGCCACGAGGAAGAAATCTTCTATGACAATCAAACCAACATGGTTTCTTACCATGTACTAGTCGAAATGAATCTGTATCCTCCATACAATATGGACATGCCAATCTCCTGTGCGTGCTCCATCTAGATAACATTCCATAGGCAGGGAAATCGCTAATTGTCCACAACAAGACCGCTTTCGATGTGAAATTTTGCTCGGTACTGATTTCATAAGCAATGATTCCTTTGTTCCAAAACTGTCGTAATTCAAGAATTAAGGGCTGCAAAAAGACATCGAAGCTTTTCTTCAGATGTTCTGGTCCTGCAATCAACAACGTAAGTAACATTACCTCTCTTGTCAAACACATCTCGGGAGGCAAATTATACGGAGACAAAATCACCGGCCATAGAGAATATTGACTTCCAGATTGTCAATAGGGACTAAAATCATCTATGCATAAGCAAAGATAGACGTTTCTCGTTTCATACGCGAATTCGGGAAATATTTCATTGAAATCTTTCCAAGCCTTACCATCCGATGGATGTTGCATTATACCTTCGGTCGTTGAGTGTTCTGCGTGCCATCTCATTGTCGCAGCGTTTGTTATTCATATAACCTTCTCAACATGTTTGCTACAGCATATAGAACATTTTCTTGTATGATACATATCTACGTGAAGATTGTTTTTTAGGCCGAAATCTGCTTGCAATGCAAAACTTGCATTCCAACAAGTCTTTATCATTTCTCCAAAAAAACATGCAACTGTTTCTACAAATATCAATTTTCTCATGTGGATTCCCAAATCTTTTAACACATTCTTTGTTTCGTAGTATGTCTCAGGAGCTTGATTACTTTCTGGTAAATATTCTCGCATTGTTTTGCAAAATGAATCCATGCAATTTTCAGCCACATTGTAGTCTGTTTTAATACTCATCAATCTTGAAGATAAAGATAAACGAGATTGACCTTTACGACAACCTTCATATATAGGCTATTTCGCCGAGTCCAATAGGTTGAAGAATCGACGTGCATCGATGTTCGGTATCTCTTCATGCGTTTGTTCATTAACAGCTCTAGGAAAAGCATCTGACACCATTTCCACATATGGATTGGTCGTTGATGCTTCATAAATAACTTCTTCATTTCGTTCTACTTGTGCATCTTGCACAATATCTCTAACATCGCAATTTTCACAATGAAAAACCAAATTTCGTAATTTTCAACGAAACTCACCTTATAAAGATGTTTTCAAACAATTTCTTGACTTCGATACTTCATGTTTTTGCATATTTTGCATCGACATAACATTGTCCTCCGTTCTTGACACAAAGGCTGTATCGATGCAAAACTCATGAATTGCTCCAATCTGTGTAAGAATTCTTGTGTAATCTCTTCGGTTATAGGATCTTTTCTTCTATACATCCACTCTCTTGATCTATATATATTTCGATTTGAAGAAGACAACTTTTGAAAATATTTTTGTTATTGATGGTTTGATGCACTCTTTGGTATGATCTAAATAGTGAACATTCCAACGGACATCCGTTGGAAATTGCAACGGATGTCCGTTGGAAATTGAAACGGATGTCCATTGGAAATTGCAACGGATGTCCGTTGGAAGTTCACGTGAATTTATTTAAAACGGTGGCCTCGAAATTAACAATTTCAACGGGCATCCGTTGTAAATTGTAACGCGCATCCATTGTAAATGCCAACGGATGCCCGTTGAAATCATATCCAACGAACTAATGCCCGTTGAAAGTGCTTACAAATCCGTTATTTTTTCATATTACAATCGTTAGATCTTATGAATTACAATTTTATAATTATATTTCATTTCATTTCGATCTCAAGCGGTGAACAAAAACCGAAATGACGCGAAATATGTAATCGAACTCAAACGGTGAACAAAACCGAAATAACGCGTAATATGTAATCAAAAGTTCAACTACAATTTCATTAGATTATTTTTCAATTACACTATTGTAACAATAATCTAAGGAAACAAAAATTAAGGAAATTGATTCAACTTAGAGGCAAAGTGTTGAACTCTCCCGCAACACCTTCGTCGTCAAAATTAACCAGCATCTTTACGTCTATTATTGAATTCAAAAACAACCCTTATAAACTGCATAACCGTCGGGAATCGTTTTCTCGATCCCGGCAGTTAGACAGTTTATAAAGTTGTTTTGGATTCAACAATAGGTATTAAGATGGTTGTTATTGATAATTTAGGGTAACCCTAGGTTTCGATATAAATAGTAAATATTCCAACGGACATCCGTTGTAAATTGCAACGGATGCTCGTTGCTCCATCACGGTAATTTAATTCGACCGTTGAACCTCGAAATTTACAATATCAACGGGCATCAGTTGCAATTTCTAACGGGCATCCGTTACAGTTTGCAACGGACACCCGTTGTAATTGTTTTCCCGGTTTCTAACGGGTTTTCCAACGGATACGGCCGACGGACTAAATCCGTTACAATCCGTTAAAAATCGCGACGGATTTCAACGGATATAGCAACAGAAATAATCTGTTACTACTCCGTTTAAATTTGTAGCGGATTACAACGGGTTTAGACCCATTGAAAATATCAACAAATCCGTTACAATCCGTTGCTAAATGTTTCCAACGGACGGATCCGTTGCCCTGTTCGTTGGAAACTGCGAGTTTTTTTGTAGTGGAAGGATTCAACAACTATCCTTTGTATGGCCTTTCTTTTTGCAATGCTCACAAGAGAATTTCCTTTTGAAATGTTTGATAGAAGCGGCTTGCCCAGAGGTGCTTTTGGAGACATTAACATCCTCTCTCATTCCTTTAAAGAGTTGGTTTGCTTTTCTCCCTTTTAATCATCGTACAAACTTCATTAAACGAGAAACTTGTTTTGGCGAAGTATGTGATGAATAATGACGTTGTATTTGTCGTTGAAGGAGAATAAAAGACAAAAAACCTGATCTTAGTTCACTCTTTGAGCAATTTCCACAGGATCCACAGTGTGAGGCCTTAGAGATTCGAGTTCAGATTAAAATCACTCAAAGCCTAGTTAAAAGGATTTCCCTCTTGCATTAGATTATTAAGGTCTTTCTTTACTTTATACAAACGGTTAAGATTGGATTCATTGCGAAAAACTTTTTTCAGCTCGTCCCAATGCTCCTTAGGAGGCTTTATGTGCCCATATGTACGAAGTATATGAGATTCAAAGGAATTTTGTAAAACAATCAAGGCAGTGAGCTAATTTTGTTCCCATTTTTCTGATCCGGTACTTGAATCTACCGGTTTCACATTTGATCCTCCCACAAAACCCCAAAGACCTCACATGCCAAGCTTGGCTTTAGCAATCTTCGTCCAAATGGAATAATTGTTTTCATTGAATGAGATTGATATGCTTTTGGTCGAGTTCATGGCAAGAGATATGAACAAATAAAGGGAAACAAAAACAAAGAGAGATTCAAAAGGTTGATCGAAAATAACTTTTGAAAGAGATTTGATTTCAAAAGAAACAAATCGATCAAATTATTTTCACAAATTCAATCACCGTTCTGATACCATGTAGATTTTGTTAAAAAAGATGAATCAGCGGAAGTAAGATAGAAAGATTAAGAGCGAACGAAAGATCGAGAGAATTAGAGAGAATAAGAATAGATATTCTCTAATGCATTCTTTATAAACAAAGGTACATATTTATACAAGTAGAAATGCAGAAAAACAAGGAAATACAAGAACAAATGCAAGACACAAGTTTAAAAGTAACATGCACGAGCTGGAGCAGTCAATAAGGCATAGGAGACCGTAGAGGTCATAAATTGCCTTGACCAGGACGCAGGTCACGGGACGCAGGACGCAGGTCACGGGATGCAGGACGCAGGTCGCGGAACGTAGGACAGAGCGGTACGCGACCTGAGCGGGACGCGACCTATGCGGGATGCGACCTGAGCGAAGAGAGCGGGACGCGGCCTAAACGGGACGTGACCTTTCTTCTAAACATTCCCCTTCAACCCTAGACGATCAAGAACAACATAAATGGAGCCTCATTAAAACCTTTTCAGAGAATACCCCAAATGGGACAAAAACACCCGACAAAAGAAAGAGAGCACAACCACTTATGAGCTCGAGGGACGACCAACTAAGCTTGAATTCGATGTTCTGGGACTGAAGATATCTACGAGGCCAATTCGGTTATGCAGATCTTTGTATATTTTTTCACTTGTGGCTTTGGTGAAGACATTGGCCAACTGATTTGAGTTACTTGTGTATATGAATTCAATGACGCCATCTTCGAGCTTTTCTCGAACAAAATGACAGTTAACTTCCTTATGTTTTGTTCGTTCATGGAACACTGAGTTGGAGACAATGTGAATTGCTACCTGATTGGCGCAATGAAGCACCATGGCCTACGAAGGTTCGAGGCCAAGATCTTTGAGGAGAACCCGGATCCAAATGAGCTCACATACTGCGAAGGTTCGAGGCAAAGATCTATTGTTCCTAACAATATAATGAATATACATTAATATTATATTTTTATTAGATCTTTGAGGAGAACCCGGATCCAAATGAGCTCACATACTGCGAAGGTTCGAGGCAAAGATCTATTGTTCCTAACAATATAATGAATATACATTAATATTATTATTTTTATTAATATATATATATATTATTTAAGATCATTATGATAGTAATTGGAATATTTATTTGAACAAGTTCTTTTTAAAAATATTTTCATTTATTAATCGATTTCGTTCTATTCAGTTTTTGAAAACAATTATTTATTATAAATATACTTTATAAACATTACAATTTTTATAAAGTTATTCGACCACGGGAAATAATTTTAAAACGTAATATAATATTTATTTATTAATAATATTAGGATATCACCATTTTATCGCGTCAAACTTTATCTAAATATCAATACCATATGCTATTTTGTCATGGTAAAATTGCAACTTTTTGTAAATACGTTGTAGCATCATATTTCTTTATTATAAAGATTTCTAAATGCAGTGCGTGTATAATTTAATATACATAATTAGATCGCCAAAGCATATTTTATGAATATATAACAATCCTTCGGAATATGTAAAATGCAGGTGGCATTTTAATTTCAATTGAAATTTTAAGATATTTTATCAAACTAATAATTCACATCTTTACACGAATTTATGTTAATTTTCTTTGTTTTCGGAATATATTTGGGTTATTGCGGAACTTATTAGCATATACAAATTAATTTTTAATTTTTTGTTATACCACGACAGTTGAATGAAGAAAATATATAGAAGTCGTCTAAAAGTGAATTCTGTAATGCAATGATTTATACAACATGTGTTAATAGCGACTAATGGGATCTTTGTTATTTTATACTATCTAGCTGTTTTGGCGTATCGTTAGACATTTATTTCGATTAGTTGATTAATTGGATTAATAGGTTACTAGTTTAGTGTCCATCAACGAGGTCAATCCATCAGGTGGCTTACAAGCGTTTCGGTTTTTCGCTAATATAATTGAAATAGATATTGATCTATTGAGAATAAATATCTATTTGGCTTTTGCATATAAGATATGCATGACGGTGTATGTATGAGATGTATATACTAACGTAATTATAAGATAAATGATAAGTTTTAGTAAGTAGGAGATTGTTGAAAATT
Organism: Gynandropsis gynandra; assembly: GCA_036759665.1. Lineage (NCBI taxonomy): Eukaryota > Viridiplantae > Streptophyta > Magnoliopsida > Brassicales > Cleomaceae > Gynandropsis > Gynandropsis gynandra. The sequence goes on along the minus strand of CM071876.1, from coordinate 15,684,728 downwards.
ATGAAATCGGATTAGATCTCAATTATAAGTTGTTAAAAATACTTTTTTTTAACCTATTAGCAGTCATACAATTGTATCATACAATTGTATCATAGCGATTGGTCATGTGTAACTAGGAATTTCTTAAGAATGGGACGAAAATTTGATCGCAAATTCAAGTTTTAAAGTATTCTGATTGTGATTGATAACACATAATTTGTCTTCGGATTTTCATCTCTTTCTAGGATTATTTTGATTAGCATTTTTGACTTTACCGACATATTAAGCAGAATTGAGGCTTCATTTATCGTTTTCTCGTGTTTTGCAGGAAACAAAGGTATCGGGACGCAAACACAAGGAAACGTCGCAAAACTATCCTGGATTCCGAGTGCCAAACCGGGTACATCCAGAAGCACGATTGGACACATTAATGAGAAGACCTCCCGGAAGAGAACGCACTGCCCGAGCAACTCCATTGCCCGGGCGATCACCCCTTGAAGACAGGTGCCCGACCAGGCGGTTTGTTGTGCTCGATTGGGCGTATAAGAAACCTAAAAAGCATTTTCATGTGAAATAAAAAAAGGAAAAAGAAAAAAAGTTTGAGTGCATGCCATTTGAAAAGGGACACCTTTTAGACAAGAGCACACCGTAGAAACTAGGCACGGCCGTTTTCAGAAGAAGGAAGCTTGGGAGGCGATTTTGGGAGCTGAAGAATTCGATTCAAGCCTGAAGTTGAGTATAGGAAATATTGAAACTTCATCTCTTTGCTATTCTCCATGATTTGTATGACATTCATATATGGTTTTGTGTTTGAATCTATTACTTGCGAGTAATTCTCATTGCCATGGGTTAGGGATGCCTTTGTAATGGATTTGTTTGGATCTTAATGGTTGATTTCAGATTGTTCTCTCAATTGCTTTAATGGATTAATCTTAATGCTTTCATCCTTTTGAATCACTTGATTGAATGAGTTTAGAGACTTGTCTTGACTGAGAAGATAGATTAAGTTCTTTGATTTAACCCTAGAATGAGTTAGATTAATGAGAATCTAACCGGTGGGTTAATCTATTTAGGAATCGTGATAGTGTTACTCATGCATCTAGGTTATTCATTTGATTCATCGAGAGATGAGTATGTTGATTTTCTAGGTAGTGGATTTAGGCATCAAGAGAGTCATTTCCGATATTTGAGCTTGAGTTCCGATTGAGTGATATAATCCGATTTTATGATACACAAAAATGTCCATTACAAGTCCCGACATATCCAAAACACGTGGTGTTTTATGTTATCAACTTTAATCTCATTATTCTTTTGTGTCTTAGTTTTCTGGCTTGATCATTTTCCATTCCATGCATTATTTTCATTTTCTGATTTCTTTATGTTTTGCTTTTATTTTGTAGCTTGAAAACCATATTTTAATCGATCTTTTTCTCTTCAATCTTAGTTTTGATGTTCGCACTAGTTCCTTGAGTTCGACCCTAACATTACACGATCCCTATACTTGCAATAGAGTGGTTTAGGAATTAAAACTTGATTTAACTACACGCCTCGACACAAACATCAAGTTTTTGGCGTCAATGCCAAGGAACTAGTTACGAGTCTTTTGCTTGTTTTAATTTTCTACAATTTTTGGCGCCGTTGCCAAGATCCTGTTCTTTCCGAGTCTTTTGATTGTTTCAATTTCCTGCAATTTTTTATATTTGAGTCTATTACATCTCTTCTGATCTCACCTATGATTGTTGTTATCTTCCTACGTGTAGATTCCTCAGTGTATGCCTAGGAGTTCGAAAGATAAAGAACTCCTCTATAACCCCAAAATTGAGACCCGAGCATTGTTGAAACAACGTAAAGCAAGAGTTAGTGCATCTGGTAGTCTAGAGGAGGAAGCATAAATTGAGAAAGAAACACTTGAAGAAGATTCATCTAGCGAAGAAGAGACGGCTGTGGAGGAAGCACCAGATACATATGGGGCATAAGCGCGTCTAAACACATACAACTTCTCTCCTGCAATCCAAAGGCCCAAGGTGGATTGAAACAGATTTGAACTGCAGTCGACCTTCATTAAGATGTTGAGCCAATCACCTTTCACGGGACAACCTACAGAGGACCCGAACCAACATCTTACTCAATTCAAGATGTTGTGTTCAAACATGAAAGTGTACCCTGGAATATAAGATGAAGCGATAATGGTGCTTTCTTTCCCGTTGTTAGTTAGGGAGCATGTGCTTGAATGGCTTTACACTCTACCACCTGATTCCATTCACACATGGAGTTAGCTCGAAGAAATCTTCATGATGCAATTCTTCAAACCCCATAAGATGCAGTCATGGAAAAACAAGATAAGTTCATTTGTACAAGAGGGTAAAGAGAGTCTACCTGAAGCTTGGCTGCGATTCAAGGGATACCAATGAGAATGCCCTCACCATGGGATGGACAAGAGGTACCTCATAGCTACATTTATTGAGGGACTTCGTGATGACGTAATAGATTCGTTGAACGCTGTGTCTGATTGTTCTTTATATGACCTCCTATTCGCTACCATTGAGGTCAAGATTGAAATATAACCGAGGGAAGAAATAACTCATTGGGTGAGTACAGTTGTCAGCTACCAACTAGGGAAATGGAGAATGAGGTTGTGCTTTGCGTGCTGAACATGCTGAGTTCAAACTACAAATTGTAACCATGCACCAAGTATCCTCCAATTCTCATGGTACTGCAGATTTCGCAAGCCACAGATTCCAGGAGATTGCAGATATGAATTATGTTACCAACAACCTATACTCAACCACCTACATTTAGGTTGGAGGAACCATCCCAATTTTTCCTACAAGAACACCAACAATATCTTGAATCCACTGCAAGGAAACTATCAGTCTAAGCCGCTTCAGAGACAACCTCTGAATTAGAATTTCTAGCCTAGAAACCAAGTGCAGAACCAAGGCTATGAAGGAAATCAACAGAGAGGGGTATCGAGACCACCTCCACAACAAGATGAAAATGCTAATAATTACATCCATGCTCGCTCAGATTTTGCAAGAGCAAAAAAATCACCACGCTGAGGTCAAAGGCATGAGAACAGATTAGGTTGATGTAAAGAAGCAAGTTGAGGAAATTCAGACGCACTTTAAGATCTTATACATCCAAGTTGCACAACTTTCTGCGAGTTCTTCTAAACCGCAAGGAATTCTACCATCAAAACCTGAATCGAATCCTCGTGAGCACTGCAATACCATCATGCTGAGGACTGGAACACAACTTACAAACGTTGTACACCTAAATCTTGAGAAGGGAGAATGCTCAAACAATTCAATAGAAAAGCTTAGTGAACACGAGGGTCCTAAGGAAACACAAGATGAGGGGGAAGTAACCGATCTATGTGCTACCGCCACCAAGACCTCCCCCACTTCCATTTCCCAATCGTCAGATGAAACAAGGTGATGACACACAATTTTTTAAGTTCACAACGATATTGAAAAAGATGGAAATCACTATGCCCTTCCATGAAGCAATCACACAGATACCCTCCTATGCTAAATTCCTCAAGGATATTCTCACCAAGAAGCATGATGTACAAGAGGAAACATTGATGGTCACCACCACGACACATGTCCTTATCCAACATGAGCTGCCACGGAAGTTACTCGACCCATATAACTACGTCATCCATTGTAAGCTGGGAAATGTTGCTATTAACAATGCTCTCTGTGATTTAAGGGCTAGTGTCAATCTCCTACCATTGTCAATTGGTGAGAAATTTGATATGGTTGAGATGAAACCTACGAGGATGGTACTACAGATGGCTGATCGTTCAGTGAAATACCCGGTGGGGATTTTGGAAGATCTACCACTCAAAGTAGGTGATAGTTACATCCCTATTGATTTTATGGTTTTGGACATGGAGGAAGATGAAAAGGTACCTATCATTTTTGGAAGACCATTCCTCTACACTTTGGATATCATTATCCATGTCAAGGTAGGGAGATTGATAATGCAAATAGAAGAGGAGACAGTGAAGTTTCATTTGGATCAGAGTCTCAAGAAACCATTCGTACTAGAGTTCGTATTGTACTTCGATGTCTTGGAGGAATTGGCCGATGAAGTGCTTGAAGAGTTTAAAGACATTGAACCACTGGAATTAGCTCTGATGGCTAGCAAAAGAGGTGCCTATGCTGATCAAGATTAAATCCGTGGGTACCAACAAGTTCTGAGAACTTTGAAAGAGGAAAAAAAGTGATGAAGCTGATGAATGCTCGACCGGTCATCTTCATGACAACAAAGCACGATCGGGCAAGACCTAAGCCCGACCCGTGCATTTTCTTCGACACAAATTGGGACAATTACAAGCCCAAGCGGGTTGTTTGTGATGGCCGACCAGACTTCCTCCTTTGAGAACAGCACGACCAAGCAATCATTGTGCCCGGCCCGTGCGTTCCTCTCGGAAAAAATTGAGAACCTCTACAACCCGACATGACTTATGGAGTACACGACCGAGCTAACTAATTTTGCAAGGAGCCCGACCGATCAATGTGCTTTGCCCGATCGCCCTTTTTTTCAATAATATTTTGCGATGCATTCTAAACCCGATTGGAGCATTGAGAAGGCACCTAAAGTGCAACTTAAACCCTTAAAACAAATGCTTAGGTATGAGATCCTCGCACTCAATTCCACTTACCCCATCATTGTTAGCGACACTTTGGATAGGACACAGATAGTCATGTTGCTGAAGGCACTCAAGCGTTACAAAGCAGCAATTGGATACATACACTCTAGACGATATCCCTAGGATCAGCCCAGCCCTTTGCACCCACATAATACATCTAGAAGACGAATCTAAGAAGTCCATTGAACATAACTGAAGACTTAATCATAACATGATGGAAGTTTTCAAGAAGGAAGTGTGATGTGCGAACTATGAAGTAGTAAAATGCCTAATTTTACTTACCGCAAGAGTATGGATCGGTGTAATACAAGGGTTGAACTCTAGGGACTAATGCAACCTAAGCTAAGAATACGACTAAACTAAGACGGATTGAATTGATGGTGATGTGGGTAAATTTGGAGAATAGTAAAATGAAATATGACAGCGATGGGGAGACACGAAAAACTTGGCAATTAAGAACACTATGGGTTTCGGGTTACCAGGATTTGCAAGGGTGCAACAAACAAAGAATCATGAACCTATCGAATTATCTTGATAACGTGGAATTCATGCTCATAAATAGGGAATGGTTATCTCGACACCTGATGCGTATTCAAAGTTAAATAAATATTAACCTAAACTACCCGCAAGTGCACGACACGTGTGTAGTACTCCAGGTGTCGATCCAACAGGGACAATGCAACACAACCTAAACTCAAACTGTGAATCAAACTTACAAACGAACGATTATTGGTTTTAAGATTGAAATACTAAAAACAATAAACTAACGAGTTCTTAACAGTGAGACAAACGTTCTAGGAATCCGGTTTCACCATAACTACCGAAACCAATAATCAACCTATCTAATCATGCAATCCCGATTAAGTTATCTAAGGGAGACGATCCTAACATGATATCTACACTCTCTCAAGGCATAGACACGTGATCTAGTCAAGTTATCCCCTACTTTCGTGGCCGACACCTTAAACTAAACCCATAAGTTCTGTGATTCATCCATTTTACCCTCAACCGCTGCTACCCTACTTTCATGGCCTAACATCGGTTGTTCTAAACCTGATCTTGTAGGACTAGAATTCTCCTTTCGGTCCATCTCCTAATCCCTAACACATGCATCTACTTGGCCTTTGCAAATACAAGTAATTCAAGCATTCAGACAAAGAATAGATAAACAAAAAACGAGAAATTGCATTCAAACATAAATCAAAAGCAGTTCTGGGATAGCCAAGGGCTAATCCCTTCTCCTAGAACAAAACGACTACTCGCTCATGCGTTCGAAAGAAAACATAATCGAAATAGATAGTTTAAGGAACATAGAAAAACAACCAAAACCGAAGTCCCTGGTCGATCTTCAACGCCCTTGATTGTCTCCTGCAAGTCTCTTACGAACAACTCCCCTCTCTTTAACTCTTTTTGCAACTCTTCCTGCACTCTCTCTCCCTCTACGGCTGTGTTTTTCATCTCCAAACATAAGTGAACGAACCCTAGCTCTCCTCCTTGTCTTTCCTCTTTTATTTCTTTCCTTTTCTCATCTTTTTCCTCTTTGGTCGTTCACTTTCTTTCCTCTTCTTTCCTTTTTATTGCAGCTTGCTGTTTTTGTGAGTCTTCCATTCTTCTTTGCATTGGTTTCTATTCTTGAGTAAGTGGGCACGTTTCCATTCTATTTTCCAGCCATATAACTCTCGTTCCTTTTCTCTAACAATATTTCCTTTTTGTGTAGGAAACTAACCACTTTATTTTCCTCTTTCCCGCAAGTTTCCTTTTCTTGTTTCTGCCAGTGACAAACGCGACACGCGCAGGCTGGTGTGTGTGCCCCGCACGGGCTCCGTTGCTGGTACTGAATCCGCTCGGGCTGATGCACAACCCGAGCTGTGCTGTTTCTGCTAGAACAAGTGCCCCGCACGGGTTGAGGTGTGCCCGGCACGGGCTGAGGTGTGCCCCGCACGGGCTGATGTTGTCCATGAAGAGCCGTGCGTGCTGAGGAGTGCCCCGACCCGTGCTGAGTTTAGTGGAGGTTGTAGCCCGTGCGGGCTAGGTGAATGCCCCGTGTGGGCTGTGTTAGTCCTTTCCGATACTCATCCCGTTTGCTCCGTTATGATCCTCGATGTAAGTTCTTTGTCCCGTGTACGTTCTTTAGCTCCAAAATAAACCAAATACGCATTAAAACCTATAAGAACACGAAAACACGAAAACGAGTAAAACGGATACAAAATCATACGTAAACATCACATCTATATCATAAACATCTCTACAATCGTGAAAGAAATACGTATAAAAATTAAACGATCAAAATCCCCCAGACTTGAATGTTTGCTTGCCCCTAAGCAAATGTAAACGTAGAACACATGGGGTATACAAAAACCGAGAATTCATCTTTCTCCTAGAAATACCGCTAAAGAAACCTAACCGATCAACTAGCAAGTCGAGAGCAAATTCGGGCTAATTAAATTTTCAGTCTTCATCCTAGGTTCACCAAGACTACCTACAAGAAAGTAAATCAAAGGCAACTTAAACAAGCCACTGTAACCCTCTCTACCAAACAAGAATTCAAACAAATGCTAAACGTAGAACAATTGAGGATACTTGTTTATTTTCCGAGCTTCTTTCTTTCTTTATTCTTTTTTTTTTCTTTTTTTCTTTTGTTTTTTTTATTTCTTCTTCTTTTTATGTCCTTTTTTATATCATGCAGACACACTAGGCTTCTAGGACGTCGGATTTGATGGGATCGAGCCTCTACTTGGACCCAGACTACAGATGACGGTATACTCATGCATCTCGTTCAAGAGTGCATCGGAGTAGGCGGCGTTTTTATTGTGTCGTGCCCTTAGGACGTAGAAAGATGATTGCCAACCCACTACTTATACCCAAACCATCGAAAAGGTGTCAAGGTTGATGCACTCATATCGATTTTAGATTATGCTTTTAGGCATTATTTCTATCGATGGCGGAGCGTTAGTGTGTGCTCTTTATTATGCAAAACAAGCTCGATTTCATACGATCTAATATTCCTTATCAAACAAGGTAAAGCATCGTCTATGCAAAGTATGACCATCTGGATAGAGAAAATAAACGATAAACTAGCCTAGCAACCTCGTCTAAACCTCCCACGAGCAACACTAGGATTCCCAAAGAATTGCGACCTATTGTTTTTCGGCCGACTAATAAGTTCTAATGCTTAGGAAAAACCTAGCTCAAACATGCAAAACCTCACAGACAAGGCCAACTTCTTAAGTATCCTAGGTTCAGGGTTCATCTCAAAACGTGGCACAGGAAAAGTGTCTAGGACGACACTGAATCACGAAAGCAAAAACAAACTAAAAACTACGAAATGAAGAGAAAATAAAAGAAAATGAAACGAAGTCACCTGACAAACGTGACCTGATCACCTAGAATTGAATTGAACGGCGTCCTCCACGTGAAGCACCGATGGAGGGTAAGAGAAGTGAAGTCACGTTTGTGGTGGTATTTTTTGTGTTTTTTTGTTGTCTTTTGTTTTTTAATTAACCGAGTCTTAAACTAAATAACTAAGAAAAATAGAAAACAAACAGTTGGGTTGCCTTCCAGAAAGTGCCTTTTTAATGTCTTTAAGCTTTGACGTCTCCATTCCTCATGTGTGCGCGACGGATGGATCAGAAAGGGAAATTAAGTTTCCACTTTCGATCGGTGGAGCGGCTTGGTAGAGCTTTAATCGCTGCCAATTAGCTTTCAACGTTCCGATCGAATCTCTCCATAGTTCCACTTCTCAATGTGTGAAGACTTCTCGCACCTTAAAAGGACTAGACCAACGAGACCACATGTTGCCCGAGAAAAGGTTAGGACGAGAATTGAAGGGTAGAACTAAATAACCTAGTTGGAAGTCACGAGGTAGGATCTTATTGTCGTGCCATCACTTAGTCACTACTTCTTCTTTTGGCACGTAATGCACGAGGTTCACTCGTTCGCTGCCCGAGGTTGGATAAATGATATCTGCATCAAAATTTTTTATGGTTTCTTTTTCTATTACCTCTTGCAAGTGCGGGTGCAGCCTACTTTGAGTTTCGGTGGAAGGTTCGTGGCTGTCTTCAGTAGAATATCCATGTGTACATATTGAAGAGCTGACTCTACTACGCTTCTTTACGCAAGTGGATTGTTTCCTCATCTCATCTGCACTCAAGTTAGCATTCATAACAGCAGGATATATTTTATCGCATTCAACGTAGTCATACCGAAAAGAAAACGGAGGAGGCTCGGGCTCAAATTCGGGCGTCTTCTCCACTGCAAAACCAGTGTGCATTTAGTGTAGTATCTCCTGACATGGGACGTCTCCCTCTGCTTCAATAGCGCTCGTGAACTTCGTGTACAGCTTGGCTCCTTCGTCCATAAATCTCGCATCCTCGCAAATTCTTGTTAAGCATCGGACAAGAGGATCAGAAATACTTATTTGATCAAGCGTGTCTTTTGCTAACACGTCCAACGAATCGACTGTAAGGCAGGAATCCTTGAAGAAAGGTCTGTAAATGGATTTGGACAAGTTAAGTTCATTCGTTTCATCTCCGACACGTATGGAAAATTTTCCTTGTTGTACATCTATCATCGCACCTGCAGTAGCTAAGAAAGGTCTACCAAGAATAATAGGTATCCTAGTATCCTCTTCAATATCAAGTACAACAAAGTCAGTGGGTAGACAAAGCTTGCCTACCTTGGTGGGAACATTTTTCAATAATTCCCACCGGATATTTTACCGAACTATCCACAAGACATAGAGACATCTTTGTAGGTTTGAGATTCATGAAGTTCATCCGCTTGAAGACCGAGTTTGGCATGATGCTCACGCTTGCTCCTAAATCACACAAAGCATTGTCAATGTCAATATTACCTATTGTAAATGGAATGGAGAAGCTTATGGGGTCCTTCAACATTGGTGGCAGCTTGTTTTGAAGGATAGCGATGCATTCCTCGGTGAGTGCCACCGTCTCGTTCTCTTCGATATGCCTCTCTTTGGAAAGAACCTCTTTGATGAGTTTTGCATGATTAGGCATCTTTTGGAGGGCTTCCATGAATGGGATGTTGATGAACCACATACGCATTAAAACCAGTAAGAACACGAAAACATGAAAATGATTAAAACGGATACAAAGTCATATGTAAACATCATATCTATATCGCAAAAATCTCTAAAATCGTGCAAGATATTTGTGTGAAAATGAAACGATCAACACCTAAACCCCCTAACCATAACAACGTGCAATCCTACCTCCCGACATTGATTAACTCGTGATTACGGTAGCATTAAGCGCGCAATCTTAATTCCTAAGTCGATTAACCGACCAGCCAGATTCTCATTAATCATACTTAATCAACAATCAACGATTCTAGGTTCATAATCTAACCTTCTAGATAAACATGAATTCCTAAGTTACTGAGCGCCCAGCTCTAGTATAAAACGTTACGATGTCGATTGTCATACCGAAATACAAAAAAAACTTCAATAGGTTCAAGAATTAACGCAAACTACAAGCATCCCTTAAAAAAAACGACATCTCTAACCCATATCCAGAGTCCTACTCACTTATGGTTTCTACTATAAAACAAGAGAAATTAACCATATACATGGTAAAGAGTAAGAAATATGATTCCTCGGTCTTTTCTATCTCGTTATCGAAGTTCAGATTATTGTTTCTCTTCTTTCCAGCGTATCCTGAGTTCTTCCTCTTTATTTTTCGTCCTCTTTTCTAGTCTGAGGAGTCATCCTAAACTAATGGGCAGCTTCCCCCTTCTTTCCCTTGTTCAAATCCAAAAAAGAGTAGTTGTCACGAAAGAACCCCGCGCGGGCTAACGGGGGCAATCCGCGCGGTTCCCCTTCTCCAACCAGCCTGAGCGAGCTCTTTGTCAATCTGAGGCGTGGAAATGTGGCTGGAGCTTCACCCTGCGCGGGCTATGGTACCCACCCCACATGGTTAACTCAAGTTAAACCCAATCCGAGCATGCTTTCTTCCAGCCCGAGGCATGCAACTTCATCTGGAATGGCAGCCCGCGCGGGTCATGGTTCCTCATGGAGCACGAGCCTGTTGATGGTCAGCACGGTCGGGCTCAAACATCTGTGAGATGCAGACCGAGCAGGGGCCTCTTCTAAGCCCGAGTGGGCTGAGTTATCTTCATGTTTTTACTCCTTTCGCTCGATGCTCGGGTGTTCCATTTGGTTCCGTGGCCTGAATTTGCTCCGAGTGGTTTGTTGCTCCCCGTACGTGCAATTGAATCCATGAATCAACATTCTAAAGCTTGATTAGGCCTTGTCGCCTTAAACCTAAAAATTGACAAAAAAGGACTACATAGAGGACGTTCGTGTCGGTTTTGTAACTCGTGTTATGCAAACTATGTAGAAATGATCTAAATGCTTAGCCTAAAACTAACACACATTACGCGTTATCAAAGTGCTCAAGTTGCTTGATGCGGGTATCATCTGTCCAATCTCAGATAGCGCATGAGTGAGTCTAGTTTAGGTTGTACTAAAGAAGAGAGGTATCACAGTTGTCTCTAATGCGAAGAACAAATTAATACCGACCAGGACAGTCACAGGGTGGCGAATGTGCATCGACTACAGAACACTGATCGCAAACACTAGGAAAGATCATTTCTAGTTGTCATTCATTGATCAAATGCTTGAACATTTAGCTATTCACTCGTATTTTTGTTTCCTTGATGGCTATTCAGCTTTCTTCCAGATACCGATCCATCCCAACGACTAGGAGAAGACGACATTTACCTGTCCATTTGGCACCTACGCTTACTATCGCATGCCATTCGATTTGTGTAACGCTCCGCTGCATTTCAGCACTGCATGACATCTATTTTTTCTGATAATAATGGTGACATTATGGAAGTCTTCATGGACAACTTCTCTGTCCATGGACCTTCCTTTGATAAGTGTCTTGTCAACCTTTGTAAAGTTTTGGATAGATGTTTGCAAGCTAATCTTGCGCTAAACTAGGAAAAATGTCACTTCATGGTTAGAGAACGCATTCTTCCGGGACACCAAATTTCAGAGAAAGGTATTGAAGTAGACAAAGCTAAAATAGAGGTGATAGAGAAGCTACCCCTTCCCACAATTGTCAATGGAATACGCGTTTTTCTTGGAAATGCGAATTTCTATAGAGGGTTCATCAGAGACTTCTCTAGTAAGATTGCTAGCGCTCTCGCTGAATTGCTCAACAAAGATGAAAAGTTTGAGTTCACTGATCAATGCTTGAACGCCATTGAAACTTTGAAGAAGGCTTTAGTCTCACCTTCCATTATACATTCACCGGATTAGGAGCTCCCACTCGAGCTCATGTGCGATGCTAACGACTACACTGTGGGAGTAGTTTTGGGAAAGCTGAAAAACAAGCTACTGCATGCAATATATTATGCAAGCAGAATTCTAGATGACGCTTAAGCCAACTACACCACAATAGAGAAAGAATTGCTTGCAGTCATCTTTGCCTTTGAAAGGTTATTGTGTTCACCGACCATTGTTGCCCTAAGATATCTTCTTACCAAAAAGGATGTCAGAGTCAGGCCCATTCGGTGGATACTACTCCTAGAAGAGTTTGATTTGGAGATCAAAGACCGAAAGAAGGCTGAAAATGGAGTTGTTGATCACCTCCCATGCTTGGAAATCCCCGAGTGTATACCCATTGATGACTCTATTCATGATGACCACTTTTTAGCCATCACCGCCATCTAAGAGCCGTGGTACATAGATTTTGTTAACTATCTCGTCTGCTAGGTACTTCCACATGGACTGGGCTGCAATGCCAAGAAGTTCCTGCACGACGTGAAGGCTTATTATTGGGATGAACCATTTCTTTTCAAGAAAGACATAGACAGGTTATTAAGGCGATGCATTCCGTAAGAAGAAATCCATCAAGTGATTTTGCATTTCCACTCCTCCGATAATGTTGGCACTTCACAACTTCCAAAACCGCTGCTAAGATCCTTTAGGCGGGATTCTATTGGCCTACGCTCTTCAAAGATGTCCACCACGACATCTCTTCTTGTGACATATGTCAGAGAATGGGGAACATCTCTAGACGCAAAGAAATGCCTCACTAGGACATTCTGGGGGATGAACCATTCAATGTTTGGGTCATAGACTTTATCAGTCCAATCTCGTCTTCATGCGGAAATCTCTACATTTTGGTAGTTGTGGATTATGTGACGAAATGGGTGGAAGCACAAGCAAGCCCCACAAATGATTCAAAGGTGGTCGTAAAACTCTTCAAACACACCATGTTTCCTCGTTTAGGTGTCCTGAGAGTTGTCATCAGTGACGGGGTTAAACATTTAATTAATCGGTCGATCGAGACACTACTGAAGAAATACAGGGTGAGACACAAGATTGCCACACCTTATCACCCTCAGACCAGCGGACAAGTAGAGATCTCTAACAGAGAGATCAAAACCATCCTTGAGAAGACCGTTTATATATCTGATGTGCAGAAATTCAAGCTAAAATATTTCCTAGACCACTCTACCGCAAGTATACGGTTCGTGTAGTACCAAGGTTGAACTCTAGGGACTAATGCAGCATGTTCTCAGAATATCACTAAACTAAGACGGGAAATAGATTATGGCGTGGTGTAAATATCTAAAACTCTAAACTAAATGGTGACAGCGACAGAGGGATACAGAAGACTTGACTATTAAGAACACTACGGGTTTCGGGATATCGGGGATCGCAAGAATGTAACAATGAAAGATCATAAACATATCAAATTATTTTGATAACGATAAATTCATGCTCTAAAGTGAGGAATGATTCTGCCGAGCCTAGATCTCCTAACCATAATTACGTGCAATCCTACGTTCCAACAGCGATAAACTCGTAACTACGGTAGCATTACGTGCGCAATCCTAATTCCTAAGCCAATTAACCGACCGGTCAGATTCTCATTAATCGAACTTAACCTACAATCAACAGTTCCAGATTCATACTTTAACCTTCCAGCAAAATACGAATTCCTATGTTACTAAGCGGGCAGCACTAGTATAAGCATTTACGATATTCATTATAGAACCGAATATCAAGAACCATACGATAGATCTAAGCATTAACGCAAAACTTGTACATCCATTACAAAACCGATATCCCTAGCCCATAGTTGGGAATCTACTCACTCATGGATCTTACTGTCAATGGAGATAACACAACCCTAAACATGATAAAACCTAGGAAATCCGATGCCTCGATCATCCCTATCGCGTTACCGATGTACGAATTGATGCTTCTCTCCTTCTCCAACGTCTCCCGAGCCTTTCCTGATGATTTCAAAGCTTTCCTTGTCATAGCCGTTGCCCCCTCGTGTCTGCAACTGATCTTTTTTTCTATTTTGCTCATTCAAACACTAAAAGTAGTTTGTTGCGAGAAAGGCGGCCCGCTCGGGTACACGTTTTACCCAGTCATGCAGAGGTCAGCCCGATCATGTAAAGTGTTCAGCCCGATCGGGCATCAGCACCCGACCGCATGGTCTACTAGCCCGAGTCGTGTAAACTCTCGAGGATTTTCAAGATTAAATGCAACCTGAGCGGGTAGCTTGTTGCAACCCGAGCGGGCATGGTCACCCGATCATGTTGTCTTCGTGCCCGGGTCTTAGCTTTTGCCCGAGCGGGTAGACTCAGTGCCCGAGCGGGCACTCTTCATTTCATGCTTTAGCTCATTTCCGCTCGATGCTCGGGTGTTCAAGTAAGTTCTGTGGCTTGAATTTGGCTCCGAATGAATTGTATCTTCAATATGTGCGGTTTGATCCATGAATTTGCCTTTTTACGCTCGTTTAGGCCTTGTCGCCTTAAAACCTGAAAACCAATAAAAGGGGCGTATATAAAGAACAATCATATCGGATATTGCAACTCGTGCTTTGCAATCTATCCGAAAATGATGTGAATATCTGGCCTAAAAGTGATACACGTGTTATCAAACTCCCCCAGACCATAAACTAGCTTGTCCTCAAACAAAACTAAAGTCAAGTATAAGAAGAATCTAATAACGATGGATACTAGCACGAAAAATTCGAAGAGTTAGTCATTCTGCAAATCAACGCGTCACATGAACGTAAGCCTAAGCCTACCGAGTTTAGACTTACATCAACCGAAAGTTCCGAGCCATGCAATCTTACCAAAAATCTAAGTCTATTTCACAACCCTAGACAACGTCCAAGCGATCTCCATACCGATTCTCTAAGCTTAAGATATCATTAAACACGTTTTCTCGTTCTTATTCATTTTTTTCTTTTTTTCTTTTTTCTTTTTTATCGATACTTAGATCCAAGCTTGGTTCTTAGGACGTCGAAGTCGAAGAGGGATGGCTTTCTACTTAGACCCAGGCTGCCTATGGCACACTCATAAGGTCGTGTGACCTTAGCGGAGTGAAGAGGTGCGTTATTGAAGATCATTTTTTTCTCTTTTTATTTTTTCTGGAATACGCATCACTCTAACCCTTAGGACGTAGAATAGCGCCTCAACCCACCACTTAGACCCGAACCATCTCGATGTACTCATGTCAATATAAATCTGAAATAGTTAAAAACTTTTCCAAGATGACAACAGAGTATAAGCGTGTGGCATCTAATGACTCATGACAGTAAAGATATATCAAACAAGCAAGGGATAAACGGTATACACGGAGATATGGATACTTGGTACTGAAACCTAGGGGGTGAATGCAACTATAGATCATGGTTTCAAGCACAACTACTCGACTAATCGGTATCTAAAAGGCTTCTAAGCAAACCTAGACTATTGTTCACGATTCGACAAGGTCGCAAAATAATGACTAAACTCGAAAATTCGTACTAGGTGTCCATCCGTTTATTCCTAAAAAAATTCAACATGTAATCCTAATCATCTAATCCTAATCACATTCATGTTACTCGATGAGTACTGACTCCCCCAGACCTGAATGAAACACCATCCCGGTGTTCAAGACCTAAGAGAATCTCGCATATCGAACTACGAGAAAATAAAGGTTAGAACGTGTGCACCTTGTGTCACTTGTTGTCCCAAATTGGTGATGTGGCTGGACCTTATACGCGTCTCCTTCTTATGGGATGGTATTGATGCGTATCAGAGTTAAATATAACCTAATCTACCCGCAAGTGCACGGCACGTGTGTAGTATTTTAGGTGTCGATCCCACAGAGACTACGCAACGCTACCTAAACCCGAACTACGAATCAAACTTGCTAACGAAAGAGTGGTGATGAAGAATAAAATACTGAAAGTAAACTAAACTACTTGGGTTCTAACGATGAGA
>CM071876.1:15647428-15659718 GCA_036759665.1 Gynandropsis gynandra | reverse complement strand
AAAATAAATAACCTAGTCTTTAACTTAAATACTAAGAAAATGAAAAGCAAGCAGCTGGGTTGCCTCCCAGAAAGCGCTTATTTAACGTCATTAAGCTTTGACGTCTCCATTCCTCATGCGTGCGCGACGGGTGGATCGGAAAGGGAAATGGAGTTTCCACTTTCGATCGGTTGAGCGGCTTGGTAGAGCTTTAGCCGCTGTCCATTGGCGTTGAACGTGTCACCCGCATCACTCCATAGTTCCACGTCTCGTACCTGAAAAGGATCAGACCAATAAGACAGTAGGTTGCCCGATAAAGACTTAGGTCGAGAATTAGAAAGTGGAACGAAATCACCTGATTGGAAGTCATGAGGTAGGGTCTTCTTATCGTGCCATCCCTTAGGCACATCATGCACGGGGTTCACTTGCTCGCTGTCCAAGGTTGGATAAGGGGTATCTGCGTTGAAAAGTTTAATGACATCTTTTTCCATTACCTCGTGCAAGTGCGGGTGCAGCCTCCTTTGAATTTCGAGTGAAGGTTCGTGGCTGTCCTCCCTATAATTCCCGTACATACATATTGAAGAGCTGAGCCTCTTACGCTTCTTCACGCGTGTGGGCTGTCTTCTCATCTCGTCTGCACTCATGTTAGCATTTAAAACAGCAAGATATGTTTTATCGGAATCAACGTACTCATACCGAGAATAAGGCGGCGGGTCGGGCTCAAGCTCGAATGCTTTCTCCGCTATGAAATCAGCATGCATATCACGTGGTATCTCCTCCCATGGGACGTCTCCTAGTGCTGTAATTGCACTCATGAATTTCGTATATACCTCAGCTCCTTCGTCCGCAAATCCTGCATTATCGCCAATTTGTGTCAAATACCGTAAAAGAGGATCGGATGGACTTACTTGATCGTGTGTGTCTTTCTCTAACTCGTCCAGCGAATCTACTGTAAAGCAAGACTCCTTGAGTTGTGATTCGTCCATGGGGCTGGGCAGGATGAATTCGATCGTTTCGTCTTTGACACGTAAGGACATTTTTCCTTGTTGTACGTCTATCATTGCACCTGCAGTAGCTAAGAACGGCCTACCAAGAATAATAGGTGTCCTAGTGTCTTCCGTTATCTCAAGTACAACAAAATCAGTGGGAATGCAAAGCTTACCTACCATGGTGGGAACGTTTTCAATGATTCCCACCGGATGTCTTACCGTACGATCCGCGAGGCGTAGAGACATCTTCGTCGGTTTAAGGTTCTCGAACTCCATCCGCTTGAAAACTGTGTGTGGCATGATACTCACGCTTGCTCCTAAATCACACAAAGCATTTTCAATATCGAGATTACCTATTTTGCATGGGATGGAGAAGCTTCCGGGGTCCTTTAGCTTAGGTGGCAGCTTGTTCTGAAGAATTGCACTGCATTCCTCGGTGAGTGCTACTGTCTCGTTCTCTTCGGTGTGCTTCTCTTTGGTCATTACCTCACGATTAGGCATCTTTTGGACTGCTTCCACGTATGGCATGTTGATGTCTAGCTTCTTGCGACCTTCTGTAGATCTGCCCGCTCTCTCTTGGTTCTTACTGCTTACCAATCGTTGAGGATACGGTATTGGAGGTATGTACGCCGGAGGAGCAACGTATGGCTTATCTAAATCTGGTTCGACTCCTTCCATAATCGCAACCTTACCTCTTCCTCTATCCAAAGTCGTACCAGCAGCATCCCCTCGCTCTTTTGAGGGCGGATTCTCATCCTCATTATCGCTGCACACAGAAATAGCATTCACATGCTCTTTAAGATCGGGCTTACCGGGAAGCTGTTCGGGATTCCGAGAGGATGAGGCGGCCTGTTGTGCTATGGAGTTTTCCAACATCTTCACATGAGTGTTCAGAGACTCCATTTGAGTTTTAAGCTCCTGTTGTTGCTGCTCCTGCTTCATCTTCACATGAGTGCTCAGAGACTCCATCTGAGATCTAAACTCCTGTTGTTGCTGTTCCTGCTTCATCTTCACATGAGTGCTCAGAGACTCCATTTGAGTTTTAAGCTCACTAATCGCTGTCCCAACATCCGCGTCGAATTTGGTTCGAATCGATTGTTGCTGCTTCTGCTCCTTCATGAATTCGAGCAATACCGCCTCAAGGTTTGATGAAGAGGCTTGAGGAAGTTGAGGAGCTTGTGGAGCTTGCTGAGCTTGCTGGAATTGCTGGTTTTTTTGCTGGAAATTATTCTGCCTTTGTGGAAACCCCGAATACTTCACCGGTTGAGTTGTTCGATATGACAAGTTCGGGTGATTCCTCCAATTCGGGTTGTAGGTGTTCCCGAATTGTGTGTTGCCTTGCTGCTGGGCATAATTCATCTGTTCGTAATCCTCATGTACTGTGCATTGATACGCTACATGGTCCGTATCTCCGCAATTCGCACAGTACATAGCATTCGCTGCATTACCCATGGCTCTATTCTGGTTAGGCTCATATAATCGACGAGTGCTATTAGGCATACCTCTTGGGGTTGACCACATGGTGTGGTTCATGGCGAGGTTATCAATCAGCTCAAATGCCTCCTCGACGCTCAGATCCATGAATGATCCTCTGGCAGCGTTATCCAACCTCATGCGGTGCTCATCTGAAATTCCGTTATAAAAAGTTTGGATAACGTACCACTGCTCAAGTCCATGGTGTGGGCATGACTGTAGAAGATCCTTGAATCTACCCCACGCCTCAAACATAGTCTCTCCATCTCTGCATCTGAATGTTGTGATTTCCCCCCTCATCTGAATTGTCTTGCTCGGAGGAAAGAAGCGTGATAGGAACAGTGTGCAGAGCTGATCCCATGTGGTGATAGATCCCGCGGGGAGTGATTGCAGCCAAGTTTTCGCTTTTCCCCCAATTGAAAAAGGGAAAAGACGCAGCAAGATTGCATCCTCAGAGACTCCATGAATTTTGAACGTACCTGAAAGTTCGAGGAAGTCTCTGAGGTGCTGATGAGGATCTTCATGGTTTCCACCCATGAATTGCTTCTGATAAAGCATATTTATCATTGCTGGCTTAATCTCGAATTGCTCTCTTGCAACAGCAGGCATCCTTATGGCTGTTTGCACGTTGTTCATGTTCGGCACCACGTAATCCCTTAGACGACGTGGTGGAGGAGCCTGTAATTGCATCTGTCCATTGCCGTTCTGGTTATCCATCTTTTGTCGACCTGAAAGTTCTGCAAAGGACAAATAAAGAACAATTTACGTAGAAGGAACGAAAGAAAACAAAGCAAAAGTAAAAACAAAGCAAGAAGGACTCTAGGTTCGAATCTAAGACGCGTTGACAATAGTCCCCGGCAACGGCGCCAAAAACTTGATGCGTATCAGAGTTAAATATAACCTAATCTACCCGCAAGTGCACGGCACGTGTGTAGTATTTTAGGTGTCGATCCCACAGAGACTATGCAACGCTACCTAAACCCGAACTATGAATCAAACTTGCTAACGAAAGAATGTGGATAAGGTATGAAATACTGAAATTAACTAAACTTCTTGGGTTCTAACGATGAGACAAACGTCCTAGGAATCCGGTTTCACCACAAGACTACCGAAACCGGCGATCAACCTATCTATCATGCAATCCCTGTTAAAGCTATCTAAGGCGGACGATCCTAACATGATATCTACCCTCTCTCAAGGCATAGACACGTGATCTAGACAAGTTGCCCCCTACTTTCGTGGCTGACACCTTGAACTAAACCCATAGGCTCTATGATTCACCCGTTCACTCTCAACTGTTGTTACCCTACTTTCGTGGCCTAACCTCGGTTGTTCTAAACCTGACTTTCTAGGATTAGAATTCTCCTTTCGGTCCTTCTCCTAATCCCTAACACATGCATCTACGTGATCAGCGCAAACACAAGTAGATTTAAGCACTCAGACAGAGAATAGATAAACTAAAACGGGAAGATGCATTCAAAATAGATCAAAAGCGGTCTCGGGATAGCCAAGGGCTAATCCCTTCTCCTAGAACAAACGAACTACTCGCTCATGCGTCTGTAAATAAACATAAACATAGTAGAGAGTCTAAGGAACATAAAAACCAAACAAAACCGAAGTGGTGGTGCTTGATCTTCAATGCTCCTCGCTTTCGCAAGAATAAGAATCTGCTCTAACTTCGCTGAATTGTTCTCCTCTGTATGCTTGCTGTAATCACGTCTTTTTGCCTCCTTTTAAGCCTCCTAAGTCGGTCCAATTGTTGCCCTAATTGCCCCACGAGTTCCCTTATGTTTTAAGTTAAGTTTACTTAAGTTTTGAGAGGTTGCGGGCCGCTACCCGCTCGGGTAGTGAGTGTACCCGCTCGGGTGCGGCTAGGGTAACCCGCGTGGTCTGCTGGCTGGGGTGCAACGCCCGCTCGGGTGCTAGGTATGTGCCCGCTCGGGTGCTAGGCAACAGCTTGGGCCTGTGCTTGCCCGAGTCGTGTGGTTTGTCCTGTCCAAAGCCCGTGGGTTCTGCCCGATCGTGTAAGGCTTGTACCCGACCGGGTGGAGGCTTCTCCAAGCTCAATCTCGTCCTGTTTGTCCCGTGATGATCCCCCAAGTTGCTCCTTAGCTCCGTGCATGTTCCTTTAGCTCCAAAATAGTCCAAATACGCGTAAAAACCTGTAAGAACATGAAAAGCACGAAAGCAAGTAAAACGGATACGGAATCATACGTAAAACATCACATATGTATCGAAAACGTCTCCTAAATCGTGCAAGAAATACGTATGAAAACGAGATGATCAGGTATTAATGTCGAAAAATCTGTGGAAAAGAATCACACAATCCAAAAGAAGGAATACTAACCCAGCGAGTACATCAATGTGAAAAGAATAAAAATAGGTCCGAAAAAAAGAAAATGAAAGAAAATGCGAAAGTCGGGTTGCCTCCTTATAAGCGCTTGTTTAAGGTCTCGAGCCTGACCAATCTCTACTCGTCATATCGAGGTCGGCGTCCTCGTTGTTGTCTTGCGCGAGGTCGCGTGTAATCTCCTTCCCGTTGGGGTCCCAAATCCTATGGCGCATACTGATGCTTCCTCAATCCTCCAATCTGGTTTAAAATACTGCTCGGATGGAGGAGAATCTGAAATCTTGTTGATAATGAATACTCCATTAGGCATAATACTCAGATTCTTCGGACTTTTTGTAAATTCAGTCTGTGCGGTTGTTTTCCCCATAAGCCCGGTAATGCTGCCCTCAAAGGAGGGACCTCTATCGCGCTTAGTGTACAGCTCGGTGGGGTGGAAGTCTCGGTCCAGGGGTTCCTTCTTCTTTCCTTCGTCCAGCAGCTCATTTGGGTCTTTACATAATCCTTCTCTAGCTGCTGTCATTGAAGTTTCTCCTCTTTCAAACGTCGAAGGAATGGGCTGATCCACCTTTGTCTTGCGCTGATTTTGTGGAAATGTCTGAAAACACGTAAAGTGTATCAATTTTAGGTTAGGTATTAGTGTCACTTTCGCATATATTTCTTAGTTAGAGTTACATTTCCGATACGATTATTCTTTACATACGCCCGTTTTGTTGGTTTCAGGTTTTAAGGCGATAAGGCCTAACCGAGCGTAAAAAGACGAATTCCCGAGTAAAACAACACAAATTGAAGATAAATTCACTCGGAGCCAAAATCAAGCCTCGGAACTCCAAGGAACACCCGAGCAAAGAGCGGAAAAGAGCAAAAACAAGGATAGATGAGTGTCCGATCGGGCACTGAGGTCTACCCGCTCGGACAAAACCTACAGGGTTTATTTGCAACACCTTGCACGACTCGGGCACGAAGACAACATGATCGGGTAGTGATACCTAATCTAGGCCATAATTAGTCCCCGGCAACTGCACCAAAAACTTGATGTGCGGAAATTCAAGCTAAAATATTTCCTAGACCACTCTACCGAAAGTATACGGTTCGTGTAGTACCAGGGTCGAACTCTAGGGACTAATGCAGCCTGTTCTAAGAATATCACTAAACTAAGACGGGATGAAATAGATGATGGCGTGGTGTAAATATCTAAAACACTAAACTAAATGGTGACAGCGATAGAGGGATACAGAAGACTTGACTATTAAGAACACCACGGGTTTGGGGATACCGAGAATCACAAGGATGTAACAACGAAAGATCATAAACCTATCGAATTATGTTGATAACGGGAAATTCATGCTCTAAAGTGAGGAATGATTCTGCTGAGCCTAGACCTCCTAACCATAATTACGTGCAATCCTACCTTCCAACAGCGATTAACTCGTAACTACGGTAGCATTACGTGCGCAATCCTAATTCCTAAGCCACTTAACCGACCAGTCAAATTCTCATTAATCGAACTTAACCTACAATCAACAGTTCCGGATTCATACTTTAACCTTCCAGCAAAATACGAATTCCTATGTTACTGAGCGGGCATCACTAGTATAAGCATTTATGATGTTGATTATAGAACCGAATATTAAGAACAATACGATAGATCTAAGCATTAACACAAAACTTGTACATCCATTACAAAACCGATATCCCTAGCCCATATTTGGGAATCTACTCACTCATGGATCTTATTGTCAATGGAGATAACACAACCCTAAACATGATAAAACCTAGGAAATTTGATGCCTCGATCTTCCCTATCGTGTTACCGATATACGGATTGATGCTTCTCTCCTTGTTTAGCGTCTCCCGAGCCTTTCCTGATGATTTCCAAGCCATTCCTTGCCCTAGTCGTCGCCCCCTCGTGTGTGCAACTAATCTTTTATTCTATTTTGCTCATTCAAATTCTAAAAGTAGGTTGTTGCGAGAAAGGCGGCCCGCTCGGGTACACGTTTTACCTGGTCGTGTAGAGGTCAGCCCGATCGTGTAAAGTGTTCAGCCCGATCGGGCATCAGCACCCGCCCGCGTGGTCTACTAGCCCGAGTCGTGTAAACTCTCGGGGATTTTCAGGATTAAATGCAACCCGAGCGGGTACCTTGTTGCAACCCGAGCGGGCATGGTCACCCAATCATGTTGTCTTCGTGCTCGGGTCGTGTAGATTGTTGTAATTAACCCCGTAGCTTTTGCCCGAGCGGGTAGACTCAGTGCCCGAGCGGGCACTCTTCATTTCATGCTTTAGCTCTTTTCCGCTCGATGCTCGGGTATTCCATTAAGTTTCGTGGCTTGAATTTGGCTCCGAGTGAATTGTATCTTCAATATGTGCGGTTTGATCCAGGAATTTGCCTTTTTATGCTCGTTTAGGCCTTGTCGCCTTAAAACCTGAAAACCAATAAAAAGGGTGTATATAAAGAACAATCGTATCTGATATTGCAACTCGTGCTATGCAATCAATGCGAAAATGATATGAATATCTAGCCTAAAAGTGATACACTCTACGTGTTATCAATATATCACTAGTATTAGTCTCTCAAGTTCGATGATACAGTTTAGGCTTATAAGACAACCTTCAAGACCCCGATAGGGATGACTCTATTTGAGTTGGTCTATGGCAAGGCCTATCACCTTCCCATTGAGCTAGAACACAAGGCATACTGGGCCATCAAAGCGCTCAACTTCTATTACAAGACGACAACAGAGAAACAGGTTCTACAACTTCATTATTTGGTGGAATTGCGTCTTCATGCCTACGAGAATGACAAAATCTACAAGGAACAAAGAAAGAAATGGAACGACCGTCACATCCTCAGCGATCCTTCAAGGAAGGCAATCTCGTTCTGCTATACAATTCTGGTTGAAACTCTTTCTTGGGAAGTTGAAATCGCATTGGTCTGGACCATTCAAGATTGTGTCAGTTGCTTCCCACGAAGCGGTTGAGTTGGACGACAATATGGGAAACACATTCAAAGTCAATGCGCAATGACTAAAGCTCTACAATGCTGAAAACATGACGAACAAAAGAGGCATACTTCCTCTTCTGGATCCTTCACACGAGTACACCATCTCGATCAGTCTCCGAACCATAAAAAAGCATTTTTCGGGAGGCAACCCAGATTTTATACCCTTTTTAGTATCCTTTTATTTGCTTTAAATATTTTATTTTCGTTGGTTTTGGTTTTGTTTTGTTTTCCTAGGACGAGTCACCGTTTTCTCTAAGTTTTGTTTTCCTAGGTTTGGCTGCTTAACTTGTTATTTTTAGGATCCTGTCGCTCTTCAACACTATATGCATCAATACAGTCATTATCACGATGATTACTAACCAAGGAATCCCTCAAGGGATTATAAGGTGTTCTCATCCCTTTACTCTTCTTTCATTTTTTCACCTGAACTCTTTTGGACAAGGATGGATATCGGGGATGGTGTTCTGTTCAAGTTTGGGGGAGGTTATCTCCCCCTTTGATAGTTATTTAGGTTGTTTAGATTAGGAATATTGCGTTAGTCAGGGTGTGAGCTGGAATATGATAAATTAGAGGAGCACTTTGGGAATATACTGCATGTGATGACTCAATCGAATTGGGTGTAGAAGTTAGGTTAAGCTGAAATGTTCTCCTGATGCTTAATAGGCCATAATTCTGCAATAAATCACTAGTTGGAATATCGAGGTTGTCTTTTTTATGTCTATTCCAAGCGTTATAAGTTTTGTATGGATGTGTTTCCGTTTCTAAGGAATTTTATTTTTTCTGTAAAAAAACAAAGAAAAAAGAGAAAAAAAACACACGAACACTCCTTTGTTAACTAGAAGGTAAATAAAAAGCCATCTAAAACAATGTTGGCATGAGTACATCACGTGATGGTTCGGGTTTAAGTGGTGGGTCGAGTCTATCTTTTTACGTCCCAAGGGAAATGCGAGGAAAAGTCAAACTAATCTAGTGTGGTCTCAGAGGAGCCATATGAGTATACCTAAAAGGTAGGCTAGGTCTAAGTAGAGATTAGAACTCTTCAAATCAGACGTCTTAGAAACCGTGTGTGCGAGTAAAAAATTGTTATCTCATTTGCTTTCATTCCTGAAGATAACGGTAAAATAAGGTCACGAAACGTGCATGGTAGATTGTCTAGGGGTTATCTTTCGGCTTTTGATAGTCAGATGATTTTCACAGTTCCTGGCTAGAGGTAGACAGTTCTTCGGAATAACTGGTGACCCCTTTAGCTTCATTCTGATTCTTGCAAACACTTTTGTCCTCCTTATGACATTGCATTGGATTTAGCTCTGTAAAGGATATACATGTACAAGGACATAAATGTAATTTCTGTAATTAGGTCTAATCTTCTTCTTTTGTACATATAGCTGTTTAGGCTGATTCTAATGAGTAATCACAATTCATTTTCACAATTCAAACTTATCATGGTATCAGAGCTGATCAAGTCTAACGACAACCCTAAAATTTGAATCTCTCGGCCGACCCTTCTCCCATCTTCTTCAAGCCACATCCGCTCCTCCTCTTGTCCTCTTTGGCCGCCGTTCACCCTCTTTTTCTAATCCCTGGACGTCGTCCTAGCCCTCACAAAAAGCCTCCAACCGAAATCAGATCTCACCTCTTCCCCTTTGAGCAATTCAGCCGCTGCAGCAACCATTTTCTCCTCCACCAATGGCCGGCCAAACCAGTCAACCTACCGTTCGTCTCACCGATGCAACCCCAACTTTTGATACACAACATCCGCTCAGCACTTTTCTCACGGTGAACATGACCAATATTACCAAGCTGACGCCGACCAACTTTCACACATGGAATATTCAGGTTCGAGCCCTCCTTGAAGGACACAATCTCCAATGCTTCATCGAGGAAAATTCCATTGTTCCTCCGGCCAAGATCTACCGCGACGGTGTGTCCGATGACAACCCTAATTTCCAGCCTTGGAAGCAACAAGATCGTCTTCTCTTCTTAGCCCTCTTTGGAGCCATATCGGTCTCCTTTCAGCCTCTCATTGCACGCGCCCCTTCCACCTATGAGGCGTGGAAAACACTCGCCAACACCTATGGCAAAGCGTCTCGCGGTCATCTTCTTCAACTTCGTGACAAAATCAAACGCTGCTCCAAGGGATCTCAACCGATTGATGAATACTTGCGTGCAATCACGACCACTGCTGATGAACTTGCCCTCTTAGGGAAACCGCTGGATCATGAAGATCTCCTCGATGCAATTCTGGACGGCCTTCCCGAGGAGTATAAGCCAATTGCGGATGTAATCCGAGCGAAAGACACTGCTGCATCCATTGAAGAAGTTCATGAAAAACTTCTAAACCATGAGGCCAAATTGGCTACTGTTGAACTGCATCCTCTCTCGGCCGTTGCTCCAATTCACAAAACTGGCAGCCACGCCCGCAAGCTCATCATGCCATTGCCTCTACCTATGATGCAAACTCATGGCTCCTGGATAGTGGCGCGTCTCATCACATTACGTTGGATCTCTCCAACCTTGCCATTTACTCTCCTTACCGCGGCAGCGATGATGTAGTTGTCGGTGATGGCAACGGGTTACCCATCACACACACGGGTTCCATCTCTATACCTCTTAACACTATACTGTTATCTTTACGGAATGTTCTATGTGTGCCTAAGATATGCAAGAATCTGATTTCAGTTCATCAGTTGTGCCAAATAATGACGTATCCGTTGAATTTTCTCCGTATGATTTTCAGGTGAAGGATCTCAATACGGGGGCGCAACTTCTGAAAGGAAGCACTAAAGATGGAGTTTATGAGTCGCCCGTACCATCTAGTACCCCGTCATCTTTTCATGCTTTTCATAGTGTCAAGACCACTTCGTCCGAGTGGCATTCTCGTTTAGGTCATCCGTCGTCTTTCATTTTGAATAAAGTCCTCACACGTTTTGGACCACCATTGTCTCGGGATCCCCCTCACTTGTTTTGCAATGCTTGTTGTCGTAATAAAAGCCATAAATTGTCATTTTTAATTTCAACTCTTATCACTTCTCGTCCCCTTGAAGTGATCTTTTCCGTTGTTTGGACATCTCCTGTTTATTCCATTGATGGTTTTAAATACTATGTCCTATTCATAGATCACTATACACGTTATTCGTGGTTGTATCCACTCAAAACAAAATCCCAAGTCCGTGACACATTCATTCAATTCAAATCACTTATTGAAATCAAATTCGAAAAACGCATTTCAACACTTTAATCTGATAACGGGGGTGAATTCATTGCCTTGCGTTCTTTTCTCGCCTCTAATGGCATCTCTCATTACATATCTCCACCACATACTCCCGAACACAATGGTATTTCCAAAAGACGACATAGGCACATCGTAGAAACAGGTCTTTCCCTTCTCACGCATTCCTCCATGCCCCTATCCTATTGGTCTTATGCATTTTCCGTAGCGGTTTATCTCATTAACTGCCTCCCGACACCTACCCTTAGTATGTCCTCCCCTTACGAGTGTATTTTCCAACAACCACCAAACTACACTAAGCTTCGAGTCTTTGGATGCCCATGTTACCCATGGTTACGCCCTTATACAGCAAACAAATTAGAACCCCAGTCTGATCCATGTGTCTTCCTAGGGTACTCATTCACCCAAAGTGTGTATGCTTGTCTTGATGCCCTTAGGTTGCGCATATTTGTGTCACGTCCTGTTCAGTTCTTTGAGTCTGCCTACCCCTTTGCCGACCCTACCAAATTCTTCCCACAAACCAAAATGCCAAAGAACTTTGTCAACCCGCAACCCTGTGTCAGTCCTACACCATCCTTTTCGCCGCCACTCATTGCTCCATTGCCGTCTCAGCCCCTAAGCTCAGATCCTTCACCGCAGCATCCCTCGGATATTGTCTCCGTGTCTCCGACTCCTCCAGATGTTGCTCCACCAACATCACCACAGTCTCCTGAGCTCATCATCTTGGACGTGCCACCACAACGTCCTAGAACCAATTCTCACCCGATGGTCACTCGTTCAAAGAGTAATATTGATAAGAACAATAACAGATTTGCTCTTGTTGCTCAGGTAGAAAGTGAACCCGCCAATATCACTCAAGCCTTAAGGGATCCTAGATGGCGTGAAGCAATGGATGCTGAGTTACAAGCCTTACATCGCAATCAAACGTGGCAGCTTGTTCCAGCCACTCATGCAAAGAATATTGTTGGTTGCTGATGGGTCTTTCGCATCAAAAGAAAACAAGACATATTTGTGGAAAAATTCAAAGCTCGACTTGTTGCAAAGGGGTTTCATCAAAGAACGGGCATAGACTATCATGAGACATTCAGCCCGGTTGTAAAGCCTACCAACATTCGTGTCATTTTGAGTATTTCTGTCTCCCTCGGGTGGTCTCTACGACAACTTGATGTCAATAATGCCTTTCTTCAAGGTCGTCTATCGGAGGAGGTATACATGTCTCAACCCCCGGGTTTCATTGATCAAACTCAACCTCATCATGTGTGCAGACTTCA
>CM071876.1:15617587-15628498 GCA_036759665.1 Gynandropsis gynandra | reverse complement strand
CAAGGGGGCGACGAACAGGGCAAGAAAAGACTGGAAAAACATCTGGAAAGGCTCAGGAGGCATCGGAGAAGAAGAGAAGCACCAATCTGTACACCGGTAACACAATAGGGAAGGTCGAGGCATCGAATTCCTTAGGGTTTATCATGTATAGGACTCTGTTATCTTCTGTTTTTGTTTCTTCCATGAGTGAGTAGAGTCCCTACTGCGGGTAGGGATATCGGATTTGTATGTATGAACGATGTTTCGCATTAATGGTTAGTTTTATGAATTTATTCTTGATTTACGGTTTTACGCTTAGTAATATCATTCTTACGTTAGTGCTGACCGCTCAACAACATAGGATCTCGAACCTTGCTGGAAGGCTAAGGGACGAATCCGGTTCGCTAAGTTGTAGGTTAAGATTGACTAATGAGAATCTGACCGGTCGGTTAGTCATCTTAGGGATAGTTATTGCGGTTATAATGCTGCCATGGTATATGTTAATCACTGCTGGAAGGTAGGGTTGCATGTATCCATGGTTAGGAGGTTTAGGCTCGGAAGAATCACTTCTCACCGTAGAGCATGAATTTCCCGTTGTCAAGAATAGGTTATAGAACTATGATCCTTAGTCGTTTATCTATGCAATTCCAGGTATTCCGTACACCCGTAGTGTTCACCATATCTAGTCTTATCTCGAACCTAGTTCCGTTGTCACCATTAGGATAGTTTTAGGAAATTTAGGACCATATCCCATTCTATCTTCTTTCGTCTTAGTTTAGTTTCGTTCTTAGTTTAGCCACTTTAGTCCCTAGAGATCGACCCTGGTACTACACGATCCGTATACTTGCGGTGAAGTGGACTAGGAAAATTATAACTCGTGTTTCCACACATCAGTTATTGATGTCTTACTTGATGTGAATTTAATATGATCATTTGCATATTTCAGGTCGTAAGAGGGAACTAAATGATCGTTTGAATCGAAATTTCATATAATATTGTAGACCCGGTCACATCAGTGAGAAGACAATAAAATTCTTGCATCCATAATGTTATCTTATGAAAACATGACTATAAATCATAAGAAATTTATTAAACCTGTGTTTAAAGGAGCATACCAAATCTCCAATGTAAAGGAATCAAAGAAAGAACTACATAACTTTTAGAATTCATACATATAGATGTATGTGGACCTATTAGACTTCAAGCTAGAGGAGTGTATTCCTAATTTATAACATTCGTTAACATTATGTTGAGATAGATTTTTGTATCTTATGAATGACAAAAGGTTTTTTTTGTATTGGGCTTCTCCTAGAACATCACAACATAAAGAGGTTTTGGAAATGAGAAATCATACATTATTAGATATGGTATGATCCATAATGGATTTTATTGGTGTTCCATTCAACCTATGGGGACATGCTTTAGAAGCAAATATCTATTTGTTTAAAACGGGACCCATTAAATAATTTTCTACAAATCTATATGACATATGAGATATGCAAAGGATGCAAGTTAAACTTGAAACACATAAGGGTATGGGTTTTTTTTCACTTTTGTCTAGAGATTGCAACTGAATAAGCTCGATGCTAGGTTCAAAAAGTGCTAATTTTTAGGATACTCAATGATAACATGGGAAGATGATTATATCAGCCCTCTAAACACGTAGTGTATGTGGCAATATGTGCGAATTTTTTGGAAACAGAATTCCTTATGGAAGAAAACCATTGTTAGAAAATAGTTCTTAATAACATTTAAGAACCTATAGAATCGTTAAAAGCTCAACAACATGTGATCACCCATGAAAAACCTTTTTCTAAGAATTTCATAGGTGAAGAAAAGATTTTCTTCTTCAAGGATGGGTAACATAATCCGTTCAGGAACCCGTTCAGCAACAAAATCTGGTTGAAGAAATAAGTTCTTCACACGTTCCTCATTGAAGGTGTACATGTTCTCGACATGCACCTTAAATGTTAAACCTTATGGTGAAAGGAACCGAGGGTAATAATATGAATGATGGCTCTTTTAGTTTTGAAGAAGCAACATAGAGTTCTAAATCTTAGAAGTGGTGGAAGGCCATAGAATCTATAATGGGATCGATGATCAAGTTTGCATCTAATAAAAATGACAAAAAGTCCACATCACACTATATTTTTCTTGAATGGTGAAGCAGTGAGTTAAAAAACTTCTAAACAAACTATCGTACCTTTACTTTTTTACCAAAATGGAGTGTAATATATAGTTGCATATAAGGTAGCTAAAGAAGAGGATTAGATGAGAAAGTTCATTAGCAAACTTAATGTAGTGCCTCCGATAAAGGAGTTCGTTCCATTATTATGTAATTATACTAGAATAATACCTTACGTGAAAGAACTAAGGTCTAATCAAATATTCCTGCTTGTTATATAGAAGTGTACTTTTTATTATGCCAACCTTGTGCTCTAAAACGTTCGTTAAAAAGATATTTGGAATGATTGAATGAGTATGCAATTGATATTCATTAAGATGAGATTCGTTAACTCTTAATAAGAGTTTGAGCTCTATGATGTCATCGAGTATAACAACAAATTACGTATTTGGCCAAATCAGTTAAACGATGAGAGAAGTAAGTTTCTCGAGATCTTTCGCCAGTTGGTTAGAATTGACATGAAACATAATTATTAATCTTGTAAAATTTGACATTCAAACAATACCTTAGGCTTGTCCAGAGTTGAAAAGGCAAAAGGGAATCTTTATATGAAGTAAATATGTTATTTCACATTATCTAGTCACTGAGGCATATTGCTAGATGTCAATCTTGATTAATTTAATTTATATATAAACTTTAATTATAAACTTTAAAATAAACATATTGAAATTGAATTTTGAATTTAAATTCAAATAAAAATTTAGACTCAAACGTTAAAATTGATAAGTATTTATCTAGAGACGTAAAAATTAAAAACATCATGCGAACTCCTAGTGAGGCATGTGAACGTATCAATGCTAAAGTCATTTTTCATTGAAATGTGTGATTGAACGAACGAAGTTGGAGTAGATACGTAATATCATTTACTGTAGGAATTGTCTACATATTTAGTGAATGAATTAAACAATGGGAATAGGCATTGACGCGGGGTAACTTCAAAAATACCCTCGTAGGGCTAAAACATTTCAAAAATACCCTTCCCGAAAAAGAAAAAATTTTTAACTTCAAAAGTACCCGTATAAATGTTAATATTCCCAAAATACCCCTGCGACTGCGACCCTTAGACCCCTGCGATACTAATTTATTATTTACAAATTATTTACACATAATATGAATAAAATTTGAAAATACAGCTCAAATCAAAATATGTTGGACCCGTGCGACCCTTCCGACCATTGCGACCCTTCCGACCATTGCGACCCTTCCGACCATTGCGACCCTTCCGACCATTGCGACCCTTCCGACCATTGCGACCCTTCCGACTAGTCTTTTCAATGTCAGACTACTGCTTTTTCCAGGTTCTAGCTATGCTTTTTATTTTACCAATGCATGCACCTTGGTCATTCTTTGTATTTATTGTCTTTCTGGATTTTAGGAGTCCATTTATTTTTCGTTATAAATAGAGGAGGAAAAACCGTAAAGCTACAACAAGCAGCAAATCATTTCTTGTTTCGAGTCTTTCATTCTCTCAAAAGGGCGATTTCTAACATCTAATTCTCTGAAAAATCCTTGTTACCTTTGTGACCGTTAAGGTCACATGGTCGACTCAGGGCATCGTGCTGTCTATTTGTTACTCAATGTCTTGGTAATCGTCGGACTCAGTCTGTATGCAGATACACACAAGTACTTACAACATGGATGGAGTACTTTGTGATGTATCTGCACTACATAAGGTCTTGGTAATCGGCGGACTCAGACATCCGCGTTACCTAGGTCACGGTTGGAGGTCATTTGCTACCGTGGAACTCACCATACATGACTCAAAGCCCGAAATGTCAATGGAGCATTTCTTGCGGGGAAGGAGTCATTAATCTTCGGCAAATTTGACCTTTTTTTCTTTCCTTTTTTTTCTCGAACTTTGCCTTCTTCTTTCTCGAACTTCCTTTTTCTTTTTCTTCAACTTTTTTCTTTCCTTGTTTTAACCGTTGTGACCTTTGAGACCTTATGTAACCTTATGTAACTCTTGTGACCCTTATAACATTTGAGACCTTATGATATTTATATTTAAACGTTGAAAATGTCTTATTTTGCATCTATTGTTCGTAAGATTATGACCCGTTATGCGACGCTCAATCAGAATAAATCAGGTTTAGGTTTAAACGGGTACAACTCATGCGACCACACATATGACCCATGGACACTCATGCGACCAAACATTACCCATGGACGACTCATGCGACCAAATATGACCCTTGGACGACTCATGCGACCCTATATGACCACATATGACCCATGGATGACTCATGCGACCACATATGACCCATGGACGACTCATGCGACCAAACATTACCCATGGACGACTCATGCGACCAAATATGACCCTTGGACGACTCATGCGACCCTTTGTACAATAATAGTAAATCCACAAAAACATCGATACTAACAATAATACATTCTATTGAATAATAGTAAAAAAACCAACCAAAAACAAACATGAATTTTGTTGTTCAAATACAAAAACCAACCAAATACAACAGAATTCAATCTATGAAGATTATAGGGGCAAGCAGTAGACAAGGTTTATCATCGAGAATGGCTTCCAGTTTGACTTTGAGGGTACAACCGACGTTAAAGCCATTATCTTGACAAAACTTTGTCCAACCCCTAGTGATCCTAGCGCCATTGCATTTCACGGGCCTTAGATGTGCTTCCCAAATGTCTATGTAATTGGTTATCAGATCAACTTTATCGGAAGTGTCTGCGATAACCGAATAAATTTACAACAACGTCATACTAATGCATTTACGACCAATTTAGATGAATCGAATAAATCGGTTTGAGTTCACTTACCACTGCATCTACGGCCAGATTTGAACGCGTGACTGGTACCGTGAAAATCCTCTCTTCAGAAGAAGATGACCCTGACATCGAATCGCCGTCACCAGTCGTTTGAATTTTCGGCAATATGATGATGATGATGATGAGAGTTAGAGAGAGAGTTTCGTTATTAGAAAAAAGGAAACGGCTGAAATACGAATCGTCGTCAGATGGAATTCGAAAAGTTTTTTTCAAATTTTGGTGAAAAGTTCGACGGGAATTCTGGTGAAAATGAAATAATTCCAAATGAGGGTCGCATGCGTCGCATGGGTCGCATGGTCGCATGTATTGATGAATAGATGCAAACTCGGCGAATTTACGGGTTTAAGATGATAAAATGACAAAAACCAATCAAACAATACATTTACAACGTCAAACTAATGAATTCCAAATTAGGGTCGCATGCATCGCATGGGTCGCATGGTCGCATGTATTGATGAATAGATGCGAACCCGGCGAATTTACGGGTTTAAGATGATAAATGACAAAAACCAATCAAACAATACATTTACAACGTCAAACTAATGAATACCAAATTAGGGTCGCATGCGTCGCATGATCGCATATATTGATGAATAGATGCGAACTCGACGAATTTACGAGTTTGGGATGATAAAATGACAAAAACCAATCAAAACAATACATTTACAACGTCAATCAACGGTTAAAACAGATTGTGACCCATGTGTACCTAGTTGAGTTGTGTATAACCAATGCCCGTGTTTCAAAAGTGATAGTAGTGTTTTAAGAACTCGGGGGATGATTAAACAATACATTTAACATTTTCTTCAAATGTCGATATTATTTATATTATTATCTATATTGATTCTAAATTAGACATATACAACTCAAATATATTGTTAATGGCATATTGATAATGGCATGGGTCGCTTGGTCGCATATATGCCAAATTAGGGTCGCATGATCGCATATATTGATGAATAGATGCGAACTCGACGAATTTACGGGTTTAGGATGATAAAATGACAAAAACCAATCAAAACAATACATTTACAAAGATTCCAAATCAAAACAATACATTTACAAAGATTCCAAATCAAAACAATACATTTACAAAGATTCCAAATCAAAACAATACATTTACAAAGATTCCAAATCAAAACAATACATTTACAAAGATTCCAAATCAAAACAATACATTTACAAAGATTCCAAATCAAAACAATACATTTACAAAGATTCCAAATCAAAACAATACATTTACAAAGATTCCAAATCAAAACAATACATTTACAAAGATTCCAAATCAAAACAATACATTTACAAAGTCAATCAAAGACTCTGCACACATTCTATTTCCACTGGAGAAATAGTTCACTAAGGGTCGCAGGGGTCGCATGGGTCGCATGGGTCGCATGAGTTCACTGGAGAAATATTACATTAGCAGAGAGTGACCCAACACCGTCACCTACGACATCTCCTGCCATGTATTTGGTCTTCCAGTGAACATTTGAAGAGTGACCCAACACCGTCACCTAACTCACCCCCACAACTCGTCAGTGACTGCATAGACCCTGAGTCCGCCGATTACCAAGACCTTGAGTAACACATAGACAGCACGATGCCCTGCGTCGACAATGGTGACTGCGCCACGCAGGTCACAAAGGTAAAAAAGATTTTTCATAGAAATATGGGTTAGATACGCATACTAAGAGAAGAGACGTAGACGTTAACTTATATACATGGGTCGGAAGGGTCACATGGGTCGGCAGACAGGAGTCACATGGGTCGAAAGAAAAGATTCGGACTGCAAAACGACAAGTCCATGGGTAGGAAGGGTCACATGGGTCGCATGGGTCACATTGGTGGCAAGACAGGAGTCTGACAGCAAAACGACAAGTCGCACCGAGTCGCATAGGTCGCATGAGTCGAAAAAAGCCAGAAAGAAGAGGAACAAGCAAATTTAATCGTTTGCGTCATCCTATTCCCATCTATCCTCTAAATAAAACTTGGAACCTGAGCTCCAATCTATAGAGGATAGTAATGGAAATAAGATGACGCAAACGATTTGGTGCTACAAATTGTTGTAGCTTTTCGGTTTTTCCTCCTCTATTTATGTTAGAGAATTCTATAGGATAGAAAAAATTAGAAGAGATTGTAGTTGATGGAAAAGGTTGTGTTTGCTTTTGGTTTATTCATACACTATTTATAGGAGTAAAAAATACAAACAAACCGTGCATTTAAAGATAATAAAGATACTTCTAATAACGAGATAACCTTCAAACTACCCGTGCATTTAAAGATAATAAAGATGCTTCTAATAACGAGATAACCTTCAAACTACCCGTGCATTTAAAGATAATAAAGATGCTTCTAATAACGAGATAACCTTCAAACTACCCGTGCATTTAAAGATAATAAAGATGCTTCTAATAATGAGATAACCTTCAAACTACCCGTGCATTTAAAGATAATAAAGATACTTCTAATAACGAGATAACCTTCAAACTACCCGTGCATTTAAAGATAATAAAGATACTTCTAATAACGAGATAACCTTCAAACTACCCGTGCATTTAAAGATAATAAAGATACTTCTAATAACGAGATAACCTTCAAACTACCCGTGCATTTAAAGATAATAAAGATACTTCTAATAACGAGATAACCTTCAAACTACCCGTGCATTTAAAGATAATAAAGATGCTTCATAATGAGATAACCTTCAAACTACCCGTGCATTTAAGTTGGTTTGACTGATTCTAGAATGTTCAAGGGTCCGCATGGATCGCAAGGGTCGCATGGGGATAATAGGTCGCAAGGGTCGCAAGGGTCGCAAGGGTCGTATGAAGGTCCAATACACTGGGATAGTTGGAGTCGCAAGAAGGTCCAGTGTATTGGACCTTCTTGCGTCTCCTACCATCCCACTGTATGTAACCATTTGGTGTAACGGGGAAAGACGTAAGGTGAAGAGAATTGAACATTGGAATAAACTTTTCAATAAACCTTCGATCGATTCCACATAATAGACGAAAGTTTATTCCAATGTTCAACTCTCTTCACCTTACGTCTTTCCCCGTTACACCAAATGGTTACCGAGTGACGGAACTTGTTCAAGCATTCACGGGGAGTCGATTAGTATTCGTAAGAAAGTTTTACTCTTGATCATTTACATGAAAGATGCTTCATTTACTTTGATTTTACTTTGATTTTTCTCATCTCTTGTGTTGTAGCATTAAGGTCACATACAGTGGGATGGTAGGAGACGCAAGAAGGTCCAATACACTGGACCTTCTTGCGACTCCAACTATCCCAGTGTATTGGACCTTCATACGACCCTTGCGACCCTTGCGACCTATTATCCCCATGCGACCCTTGCGATCCATGCGACCCTTGCGACCTATTATCCCCATGCGACCCTTGCGATCCATGCGACCCTTGCGATCAATACATTCATTCATTCAAGACCTATATTAAAAGGTTCTTTAATGTGGTCAATGCATGCACCTTGGTTAAAACGGAGTTCATTTATTTTTCGTTGAATATGAGTTTATAAATAGAGGAGAAAAAACCGAAAAGCTACAACAATTTGTAGCACCAAATCATCTCTTGTGTTGTCATTAAGGTCCAATACACTGGTAGGTAGGGGACGCAAGAAGGTCCAATACACTGGACATGTCAGAGACACAAGAAGGTAGACCTTCAAAAGATGTCTTCAGGAAGTCTGCGGTTATAGTAGAAGTAGGCGAAAGATTCAATAAACCTTCGATCGATTCCACATAATAGACGAAAGTTGTATGAAGCCAACACGACGAATTTTAACTCATGCTCAGGTAAATCACTTGAATTTGTTCGAAAGATTAAATTTTTATTATCTTAAGACGGGTTTTTTTACTTAGTTTCTCTTGTTCAGGTTTATCATCTATTATGTGGAATCGATCGAAGGTTTATTGAAAAGTTTATTCCAATGTTCAACTCTCTTCACCTTACGTCCCCTACCTACCAGTGTATTGGACCTTAATGACAACACAAGAGATGATTTGGTGCTACAAATTGTTGTAGCTTTCCGGTTTTTCCTCCTCTATTTATAAACTCATATTCAACGAAAAATAAATGAACTCCGTTTTAACCAAGGTGCATGCATTGACCACATTAAAAAACCTTTTAATATAGGTCTTGAATGAATGAATGTATTGACCACATTAAAAAGCTTTGACCGCATGGATCGCAAATGTCGCAAGGGTCGCATGGGTCGCAGGGTCGCATGGGTCGCATGGGTGGCAAGGGTCGTATGAAGGTCCAATACACTGGGAAGGTCGGAGACTCAAGAAGGTCAAGTGTGCTAGTGTATGAAGGTCCAATACACTAGACATGTCAGAGACACAAGAAGGTACCTTCTTGCGTCCCCTACCTACCAGTGTATTGGACCTTAATGACAACACAAGAGATGATTTGGTGCTACAAATTGTTGTAGCTTTTCGGATTTTCCTCCTCTATTTATAAACTCATATTCAACGAAAAATAAATGAACTCCGTTTTAACCAAGGTGCATGCATTGACCACATTAAAGAACCTTTTAATATAGGTCTTGAATGAATGAATGTATTGACCACATTAAAAAGCGTTGACCGCATGGATCGCAAGGGTCGCATGGATCGCAAGGGTCAAATGGGTCGCATGGGTCGCAAGGGTCGTATGAAGGTCCAATACACTGGGAAGGTCGGAGACTCAAGAAGGTCAAGTGTGCTAGTGTATGAAGGTCCAATACACTAGACATGTCAGAGACACAAGAAGGTACCTTCTTGCGTCCCCTACCTACCAGTGTATTGGACCTTAATGACAACACAAGAGATGATTTGGTGCTACAAATTGTTGTAGCTTTTCGGTTTTTCCTCCTCTATTTATAAACTCATATTCAACGAAAAATAAATGAACTCCGTTTTAACCAAGGTGCATGCATTGACCACATTAAAGAACCTTTTAATATAGGTCTTGAATGAAACATCTACATACTTCGGGTTAAATTTGGATTTAACCATCTTCTTGCACATTCTTGGGCATGATCGATGCGCATCCACAACCTCAACATACCATCCATTTCCGCCCAAACTAAGGATGGTTTCAAATGGAAGTAACTGAAACATTAAAACAAAATGATAAGAATGCAAAAAGTACGAAAACATTCAAGTTATTCGAATAGTATATACAACTTACCATTAGTGGGATCGTGAAACCGCCACAATACCATTTTGGTTTCGGTGATTTCCTGCTAACGTGCTTGCGGCAAGTATCCACAATCATCTCGAATGTGTACGGACCCCATGGAAAGCCTTCACAAAATTCCAAGTCATCAACCATGTCAATGAGATCATGGCTGATAGAGTTTTCTGCTGAAGGCTTGTGAGCCATAACTTGCGCCAACAACATCAAAGTTGCGAACCTCTTCCGGTCGTCGGAATTCTTCGCCTTCACAAGCTTTTCACTGACTTGTTCGGGGGTCACCTTTTCACGGTCGAAATTCTTCAGCCTGAATGTGACACCCATCATGGACTCTCATCCTATGGGATATGGTCCGCATTTCAATCCGGAAATTAGTGTGTGCTCCACTATAGAGTATTGGATGGGAATGCCGTTTATGACGAACCTTAACTCTGTATTGTCCCGTATAATCACGGAGTGATTTAGTAGTACAGACATTTGAACCTTCGTCAATGTGGAGTCACATTGTAAGTGAAATAAATGGCTAAATGGTGACTCGTTCTCGAAGTAATGCAACTCCTGATCATTTAAGATTCCTCTCAGCATCCTTATTGTCTCGTGAGGATAACACTTCGTGGTGATCTTTGGAATTCTGTCCATGTGCTTGAATTCATACACAAATCTCGGCTTTGGCGCCACCTGCAAAATGACCAATTACGAATACATTATACTTCTACCGACCTAAGCGACCCATGCGACTCAACCAACCC
>CM071876.1:15601445-15617216 GCA_036759665.1 Gynandropsis gynandra | reverse complement strand
ATCACTTATTTCTTTCTTGCTATCAACTTTTAAACAGGTTTCACGGCGAAAAATTGTTCGGCTTTCTCGTTTTCGGCAGTTTTTCACGTCGAAAAACTGTCGAACTTCCATTTTTCCACGTTCGAACATTAAGGACAAATTTGTCTTTTCTTCAGTTTTTATTTTTCGGATTCAATAATTATTTTGGGGAAGGGTATTTTTGAAGTGGTTTAGCCCTATGAGGGTATTTCTGATATTTCCGCCATATAAAAATATTATTATATTTTCTTTTAATTGTTATCAATTCGGCTTTAGTGTGGTATTTATATAATATTTGATTTCGAGTAAATCAACGTTATTCTATTTTAGTGGGAATTACTAAATTTCATTTCATAGTTTCGTATTTTGAGTAGCACGAAAAATAATTAAGGATGAATAAATACCGAATATCCGTAAATATTCGACTATTGTCGCGTATTAAAATTAATAACGAATATGTGTTTGCAAATTAATAATGAGTCATCAAACTTACATGATCAACAAACTTTTTCTGATTGGGTGTTACAATTGGGAAATAGAACTTTATCTCAACCAAACAATGGCGAATGTTTAAGAGATATACCTACAGATTTATTAATCACTGAAAGGTCGAATCCAATTGAAAGTATTGCATCTCATGTGTACCCAAACATTGAGCGTGACTATAAGAATTCTTTTTTTAAGACCGTGCGATGTTGTACCCGACAAACAAAATTGTAGACGAACGAAATGATACATTATTACCAAAGATTCCAAGTTTTTCACGCGAATATTTAAGTTCTGATTCACTATTCAAACAATAATGAACTATATGGTTCTTGAATAGTTTAAAATATCCAAAAATTTCTAATCACTGTATTACACTTGAAGAAGGCGCACCTATTATACTTTTGCGGAACATTGATCAAATGTTTGGCCTCTGCAACAGAACTCGCCTTCAAATAACACAGTTTGGTCTGAATATAATCGAAGGTAAGATACTAACATGTGCTTGTGCAGGAAACAAAGCATTTATACCAAGATTCCCATTAATCCCACTGGACACAACATTGTTGTTTCATTTCAAAAGAAAACAGTTTCCTATCTTGTTATACTTTGCAATGACAATTAACAAAAGCCAATGACAATGTCTTGATCAAATCGGTACATACTTGCAAAAACTAGTCTTCAGTCATGGCAACTATACGTTGCAATTACTATAACAAAAACTAGAAAGGGTTTAAAATTACTCATTTCAAATGATTATGGTCAATGTACTAAACAAAGAGTGAATGTTGTGTATAAAGAAATATTTTCCAACGTATAATACAATTGTATGCTTATGTTTAAAAAATTTGTATTGACTGTTTTTTTCAATATTTCGCATATACTATTATATGCATATTTTTTAATCTATATGTTATATTATTTAGAACCCACACAACGCGCGAGATCCTTGCTAGTTATATATCTTTTAATAATTCTCTCTGTCCTCAACACCCCACATCTTCATTCTTCTTCTTTTTCTTCCCTTTCCTCTACCCCTTCTCTGTCTTTCCTCAACCCCAGCCGCCAGCCGCCTCCTTTCCCCAAATGCCTCCCTTCCCTAACACCGCGCGCCTCCTCTCCCCAGCACCGCGCACCTCCCTCCCTAAGCATCGCGCACCCTTCGTCACCCCCAGCAACCCGCGCTTCGTCCCTAGTACTCGCACCTTCGGTCAGTACCCTACCTCGCCCCACCCCGCGTCTCCCCTCCCCAGCACCCAACGCCTCACCCCGCACCTCCCCCACCGCCTCGCATCATCGCGCCTCCCTCACCATCTGCCTCGCCTGGTAAACTAAAAGAAGATAGGAGGAGGAGAAGAGAAGAAATTGTTTTGGTCTCGGTATTGGGAAGAGGAGAGAGAAAAAAATAGAGAAACATATGTTCAAACGAGATAGAGGAGAGAGAGAGGAGAATAATTCAATGGTCAGAATAATTGCTCATGTATCCAACGGTCAGAAAATGACCATTTTTAATGGCAAAAAATTTCATCCAATGGTCACAAATGTGCAACTAAAAAATCTAATGATGTGAAATGAAACACATGACCAAGTTTACAATTCATTTGGTCTTGTGTTTTGTAGTATATTTAAGATATATTTATTTATTTATTTTATTTTTACATATATCTTATATATGTTATATGTATATAATAATGCAAGTAAAATTATATTTATATAAATATATATATCCAGATAAATAATTATATTATATTTATATATCATATAATATACATATACTTTTATTACATATAGTTATATATATATAACATATATATACATACACATACACATATTTTTCTTTATGCATAATTTTCTAAATACGATATCATCATGATATCCTAACCAACTGAAAAAAATATTTAGATATTATACTTGTATGTATTATTTTTAATTTTAACTTTTACAATTTTGATTTTCAAACGATTTTGGTTTGAATTTCTTTCAAATTTCAAAGTAAAAAATTATATAGATCTCACAAATTGTATATCCCCTGTTATAATATAATTTCATGGGCTGAGTCACTAATTAATAATGTTAATATTTATGGATATTTATATTTTGTTTATTATTGTTATGTGAAAGACTTTGTCACCTCAATTATTTATTTGATATTATTTTTATATATTTATTGTTGTCTACTACTTTATTTTATTTATTATTTATAAATGATTAATTATTTTTTTATAAAATCGTTATGATCATTATTAACTTGAATTTTGTTTTAAATAAAATTATCACATTGAACTTGTTCAATTGTGTAATCATCTCCCTTGATGCTTTTAGAGGAAAATATATTACATGGGTGTTTGGTTCTAATAAGCATTTAAAGAAAAAGAAATTGTTGCAACCATCGATAAAGACAAAAATACCTCCAAATCAAATAAAGCAAAAGTGATTATGTTTTTGTGACATCACTTTGACGATAGACTTAATGTTTAAAATCAAACAAAAGAGGATCTCGTTAATTTATTGAAAACACAAAAATAATTTTTTGATCACTAGAAATATGTGCTCGTCCGAAGATCCAAATATTATTGACTAAATTTGAGATTTCAAGACTATGAGATATGGTAAATGGATGTGCAAACAATTTTCCTGCAAGAAGAAGTCTATTTGGCTCAACCTGAGGGTTTCGCATTGTAATCTCAAAGTGACATGGTGTACAAGTTTCAAAGGTCGATCTATGGACTTAAGCAAGCTTCTCGGAGCTAGAACATTCGCTTTAACAAAGTAGTTGAAGAGTTCAAATTTGTTAGATGAAAAAAAAAACCTTGTGTGTACAAGTAGTTTAGTGGGAGCATAGTTTGTCTTCCTTGTACTATATGTAGATGAGATATTACTCATAGGGAATGACATATCAGTCTTGCAAAAGATAAAGTCATGGTTGTCTAATCAGTGTTCCATGAAGGAACTAGGAGAAGCGACCTAAATTCTAGTAATAAAGATCTATAGGATAGATCAAAGAGGTTGCTTGGACTATCCCAGTCCCAGAACATTGACAGTATCGTGAGACGATACAACTTAGAAAATTCCAAGAAAGGTTATCTTCCAATAGGCACTTGAAATTACTCTCTCTAGGGAGGATTGTCCTAAGACCCAGGAAGAGAGAGAATGCATGATTGAGATCCCATATGCTAGTGTCGTGGGAGGTATCATGTATTCCATGACATATACTAGGCCTGACATAGTCTACCCGTTAAGTGTAGCGAGTAGATATTAGGCATATCCTGGTGAAATACACTGAAAGTTGGTAAAGACAATCCTTAAGTAGTTGAGAATGACTAAATACCATTTCCTCATATATGGAAGTTCTAGCTTGGAGTTACAAGGGTATACTAATGCGAGTTTTTCGACAGATAACGATGACAGTCAATCCATTTTAGGTTATGTGTTTTGTTTGAATGGAGGAGCAGTAAGTCGGAAAAGTTCCAAGCAGGCTACGGTAGCTGATTCGGTCACTGAAGCAGAATACATAGTTGCATGTGAGGCGGCAAAAGAGGCGATTTGGATGAAAAAGTTCATAGATGAACTTGGTATGATACCTGGAATTAACGTACTCATTCCTTTATTGTGTGATAACATCGGAGCTATAGCCCAGGCGAAGGTAGGTCTCATAAGAGATCGAAGCATGTTCTACGGAAGTACCATCTTATTCGAGAAATCATTGAGCGTAGGGACGTTCCATCCAGGAAGTAGATAGGAAGAAAAACGCAGCAGATCCATTCATGTAGGTGCTTGGGTCAAATGAGTTTGATAAGCATAAGCTAAGGATCAGATTAAGGGACATGACAAGCTAGAACTAGTTGTAATATATATTTGACAATGTTATAGAAACTATGGGCGAGTTATGTATTATTTTAGACATCATTTTATTTTATATCTCATTATTTTTTTTATTATTTGATGATTGTCATAGGTGTATAAACTTGATGCCATGATATAGATCATAATAAAGAGAGTCAAGTTTTGGTAAGACTTAGTCTAAATTATTAATGTTCATTGGGTCACTAACCAGACATTAGTGATCCGGAAAGAGCAACATTTATGTGTTGGTTTCCATGGCGATAGAAATTAGTAGATCTCTTTTACTAAATCACATATGTGGGTGATGCACATTGTGATGTGATCAATGAACTTGTCTAACGGGAGAACTCTTAATTGTTAAATTACCAATAATATGTCTCTCTAGAGTATCAAAATGTTAGACCTTTCCTTAGACTTGAGATCAACATAGTAACTGGTATTCTATCTATTATTCTTTGATTCTAGACACCTAATATTTTTCTATACTAACTGGATAGATATTGGTACTAATTAGATGTTTACTCATTTAATGACTGTTCAGTATAGGATCCGTCAACTCTTGGCATGAGTTCGAGCTCT
Source organism: Gynandropsis gynandra (assembly GCA_036759665.1). NCBI lineage: Eukaryota > Viridiplantae > Streptophyta > Magnoliopsida > Brassicales > Cleomaceae > Gynandropsis > Gynandropsis gynandra. The sequence goes on along the minus strand of CM071876.1, from coordinate 15,612,290 downwards.
ATGTTGTTAGCCATCCTAACGACTGTAACAAATCCTCGGCTAGGATTACATGAATGAATAAACAAACAAGTTTCTTTGGTTCATTCACGAGTCATTTATGATTGACATGAAACATAGTTGATAATCCATAAGGCTTGACAGTCCTAGGACTTATCCGAGCTGTAAAGACAGAAGGAAATATTAACATCATCTTCTCCATGGTTTTTTGTGAGTAAAGTTGTTACTCATATAAGTCTGGATGTTACTTCACGCTATCTGGTCATTTAGAAGTGTTGCTAGATGCCGACCTCGATTAGTTAATTACTGAAAACTAATTAGCTATCAGTTTAGTGATGAACCTATCAGGTCACACACTCACGAGTGTTTCGATCTTTGCTTAGGATATAAGACAGTCAGTGCGGAATGCCATTATATTCGTTTGCTAGCATCGAAGAATATTATCGTACTTGATTTTATCCTTGAGGTTTGTACATGAGATGTATGGACATTTATGTGTATGGAGCTACATGTACTTAGACTATTTGAAATATTACATTAAGGCAAGTGGGAGATTGAAAGTAAAATGTCAAAAGGTAATATTAAATAGTCATGGGTTTATTTTGTAAATACCAAAAAATTTTATATTATAAAAGCTATCTTTTTCCCTAGAAAAACCCTAGCCCCAAAAACAGAGATGACGAATGGAGACAGAACTGATTCCCCTTTCATAAATCCAAAATCGGTTGCCCACGAGAGCTCTACAAGACAAAACTCCCTTGGACACATGGAGTGGGCACAAACCCTCTATTGGAAACCTAAGAGTTTTAGGGTGTTTATGTTATAAAATAGTGCCTACGCAGAATAGGAGGAAGCTGGATGATAAGTCACAGACATGTGTGTTTGTGGGTTACAACAGCTAAAGTAAACGGTACAAAGTGTATGTTATTGAAATCGGCAAGGTTGGAGTCTCAAGAGATGTAATATTTGGTGAAGAAAAGAGCTGAGATTTGGAGATCAGACAGGATGAGAATGAACTATTTTGTTCCACCAAGTTTCCTAAATCCGCAGGGTTCTAACAACCTAGAGGGAGTCCCTATAACTACGTTTGAAGCAAGGAATGCTTCTGGACATCAGGTTTCGAGAGATAGTGAGAACAATAGAAGGAGAACACCACCTGGAACTCCTCTGAAATTCTCATTGTCAAACACACCGTCATTTCAAGAGCCGAGCACTGGTAATACTAGTGAATTATCCCGAGACATACACATGACACAAAGAATAAGTTATTTATACAAAATAGAGGAAGACACAGAAGGGGTACAAACTGAACTAAGTTGCTGCCTAGCTGTGATGGAACCTACATCATATGAAGAAGCACTAAAACATCTAGATTTGAAAGAAGTAATGGATGTGGAAATGGAGATGCTACAATAAAACCAGACTTGGTATCTCACAGATACCTCAAATCAGAAGGTTATCAGGGTCAAGTGGAAATACAAGGTAAAAACAGACGAGGAAAGGAAGACTAAGAAGTATAAAGCTAGATTGGTAGCACGGGGTTTTACTCAGACATATGGTCTTGACTATGGGGAAACATTTGTCTCAGTATCAAGACACGATACAATCCGAGCTCTGATTTCCATAGCAGCTCAGAAAGGCTGGCCACTACACCAAATGGACGTTAAATCAACGTTTTTGAATAGGGAGTTTAAGGAAGAGGTTTATGTTGAGCAGCAACCAGGATACGAGGTACATGGTTCTGAACACAAAGTATTAAGATTGAATAAAGCTTTATAAGGATTAAAAAATGCACCCAATGCCTGGTATAACAAGATAGACACCTTCTTCTTACAAGAAGAGTGTGTCCGAATTCACTGTGATGCAGCCATGTACATCAAAGTGTAGGGAGGTAATATTCTGGTGATTTGCTTATACGTTGATGATATAATATTATCTGGGAACAATTTTAAGATCATTGAATATTTTAAGGTGAAGCTGAGCTCCACATTTGATATGAGTGACTTAGGGTTACTCAAATATTTTCTAGGTTTTGAGTTGATTACCTCGAGGATGGTATTTTCCTAAGTTAGGAGAAATACACAACCCAACTTCTTTCGAAGTTTGGGATGCTTGATTCTAAGGGAGTAAGCACTCCCTTGACCTTGAAGTGCAAAGTAAGAGAGAACGACAAAGAACTTACTGAGTAGGTGGGCTATCGAAGCATTGTAGGAGGCATTCTCTATCTTGCATCCACAGTTCTTGACCTCGCCTTTGCGGTTTCGTACCTGTCACGAAGCAATGCACATCCGACAGTAAATAGTATACAGAATGCTAAACGGGTGCTAAGGTACATTAAGGAGACTAAGGACTATGACTTAATGTTTAAACGAGTTGAATATGGAGAGCTCATTGGTTATGCAGATGCAGACCTAGCGGGTAATCTAAGTGACATGCGAAGCACGAGTGGGTTTTCCTTCAGAATCAGAAGCGCGATATTTAGCTGGGAAACACATAAACAGTCTATAGTGGCTCAATCAACGACAAATACTGAGAATATGGCCTTAAGCGCAGCAACCAATCACACAACATGGTTATCAAGACTGTTCGAAGAGTTAGGGTTTCACATGTAAGAGGGGGTTCCTATCTATAGTGACATTACAATCGCAATCACTATTGAAAAGAATCCAATAGACCACAAACAAACAAAGCCCATAAAAATCTGGTTCAATGTAAGAGAATCACAGGCGGAAGGGAGAGTAGACTTACGGTTCATTCACAGCAAGGAGCAGATAGCTGATGTCCTCACAAAGCCTTTGCCGACATGAAGGTTTTGCGAGTTGAGGGAGAAAACCGGAGTAGCACCACGACCGACCAAGAGGGAGAGTGAAGAACATGCCCAATGTAGGTGCGAAGTAAAGGGAGAGAACAATTGAGAACTGGACAAATAACCTAAACTAGCCGCAAGTGCACGACACGAGTGTAGTACGTCAGGTGTCGATCCCACAGGGACTACGCAACACAATCTAAACTCTATCTGTGAATCAAACTTGCTAACAAACGAAATATGGTTTTAAAAATTAAATACTAAAAACAAATAAACAAACTAGTTTTTAAGAATGAGACAAACGTTCCAGGAATCCAGTTTCACCACAAGACTACCGAAACCAACAATCAACCTATCTATCATGCAATCCCAGTCAAGTTATCTAAGGCAGACGATCCTAATATGATATATACCCTCTCTCAAGGCATAGACACGTGATCTAGTCAAGTTATCCCCTACTTTCTTGGCTGACACATTGAACTAAACCCATAAGACCTGTGATTCATCCGTTTTACCCTCGACCGTATCTATCCTACTTTCGTGGCCAAACCTCGGTTGTTCTAAACATGATCTTCTAGGACTAGAATTCTCCTTTCGGTCCTTCTCCTAACCCCTAACACATGCATTTATTTGGCCTTCGTAAACACAAGTCATTTAAGCACTCAAATAAAGAATAGATAAACGAAACGGGAAGATGCATTCAAAAATAGATCAAAGGTGGTTCCGAGATAGCCATGGGCTAATTCCTTCTCCTAGAACAAAACAAACTACTCGCTCATGCGTCTATAAACAAACATAAATGAAATAGAAGGTATAAGAAACATGAAAACCAAATGAAACCGAAGTCTTGGGTTGATCTGCAATGCCCTTTGCAAGTCTCATTCGCAAGAACCCTCTCCTTCCCTCTACTCTCTCTCCTCGATCAAGAAGTGATAACTGAGTGAATCCGCTCGACCTCTCACTCCTCTCCTCTTCTTTCCTTCTCCTTTTCTTTCATTTTCTCCCTTCTTTCCCTTTCGGCCTTCAGTTCTTTCTTATGTTGCAGCAGCCACCGATTGTTGTCTTTTCATGAGTTTCCATTCTTGAATAAGTTGGGTGACATTTCCATTACATTCTCCAGCAAAATATCACTTATTCATCTTTTCTAAAGTCGTTTTCCTTATTGTATAAGTCCCCAACAAACTCCCATTTGTTTTAAGTCAAATTAACTTATTTGGAATTGCAGGTGACGGACGCGACCCGCGCGGACAGGGTATGTGACCTGCTCGGGTACGACGTAGAAGTTCGCGCGGGATCGCGATGAGAAAAGAGGCGGCCTGTTCGTGCTGAGGTGCTGCACGCTCGGGCTCACGTGCTGTCTGCTCGGGCTCAAGTGATGCCCGCTCGGGCTGAGGCCCCGGGCGTGGTATTTCTCGCCCGACTCGTGCTCAATTTGCTGGACAAAATCTCCATAACAAATGCCCGTTCGGGCTAGGGAGTTACTCGTGCGGGTGGTGGCTATTCCTTGCCGATTCTCGTCCCGTTTGTCCTGTGATGATCCTCGATACTGGTACTTTGTCTCGTGCACGTCCTTTAGCTCCGAAATGAACCGAATACGCATAAAAACCTATAAGAACATGAACATAAGAAAATAAGTAAAGCAGATACGGAATCATACGTAAATCATCACTTCTATATCATAAACATCTCTAAAATCGTGCAAGAAATACGTATGAAAACGAGATGATCAAAATCCCTCAGACTTGAATGTTTTCTTGTCCCTTATGTGCGCTCTTAATCTGCAAATAAGCTCGATCTCATACGATATAGTAATCCTCATAGAAAAGTTAAGTAAAGCATTATTGATGTGCATTATATCAAGTAATAAATTACCTAGACTAACGCTTCCGCAAGGATACGGATCATGTAGCAACTAGGGTCGAACACAAGGAATTGATGCAACTCTAAAGCTATTAGACTAATGAATAAGACGTGATGAATCAAAATAGTGATGGAATGCAAATGCAAATGCAAACTAACTAAACTAAGCTAATGATAGGGATGACTCAAAGACTAATCACCATAGGTATCGAGAGTTGCATGACAATGTAACGAAGTTCTAACAAGATAATTGGTCTTAGATACTATCACGAGTTCAGGGAATTCAAGCTCTCCTATAGGAACTGACTGGCGTAGACTTGTCCACTATCTAGCATGCATATACCAATGTATCCATTGCGCATCTTACATACATAGACGCATTACGACCGCTATCCTAATCCCTAGATTCAATCGATTGACCTAGCGTAGATTCTAAACCGATTAAACCCTAAATCATGGCTAAGTTCCAAAGTCTAATGCCCTGGCGTTGGTTTATTAGACGTCTAACATCATTCATTCGAGTGGCGTACAAGTAATGAAAGCATTAAGATCAACCATGAAATCTGAAAACATGATAAAATACCGAATTCATTCATATCGAGTGGCGTACAAGTATGAAAGCATTAAGATCCACCATTCATTAAGCACAAGACTTCATTACATATTGGCAATACTCTCTAACCTATGGCAATAGATCTACTTAGACATGAACTCAGGAAACGAAACACAAAAGAAATCTAAATTCAACATAGAAAGAGAATAAGAATGCTCCCTATTCATCAACCGATGTCTTTAATAGATCCTCCATGCTCCAGACCCTTCGTTCCGTCCTTCTCGATCCCTCCAATTGTGTCTCTATGTCTCTCAATCGTCCTTGAGTCCCCCCCTTTCAATCTGGTTCGAATCCCCTTTTTATAGATCTGATTTCTCATGATTTAGTTGTTCTAAATCTTGGGAATTAGTTGAGAAAATCAAGGGCCCGAGCGGGCACAGCTGGTACCCGCTCGTGCAAGCCTTGTGTGTCTCTATGTCTCTCAATCGTCCTTGAGTCCCCCCTTTCTAATCTGGTTCGAATCCCCTTTTAATAGATCTGATTTCCCTTTGTTTGGGCGTTCTAAATCTTAGGCGACCGTGTACACCCATTCTCGCCCGAGCGGGCACCTATGCCCGAGTGTGTTCCTCTTCAGCCTGAGTCGTGCAAAGCTATGGCGCATCTTGATGACAATTAACCCGAGCGAGCACACCAATGCCACCCGATCGGGCACACATGCCCGACCATGTTCCTTGAGCACCCGAGTCGTGCAAAGCTACGGGGTTGTCTTGGCATCAATTACCCGAGCGGGCACACTTCTAATGCCCGAGCGTGCATGACCTAAGATGTTGCTTCCGCTCCTTTCGCTTGGTATTTGTATGTTCACTTCAATCCACGGCCTTGCACAAGTTGAACCTTGTCATTTCGGGGTTAAATTGCCAATATCTCTCGTGTTTCTCCTCATGTATTCGTTTCCTACACAAAACACGAAATGTAGATGAAATCCTCGAATAAACTCGATAAATGAATGAAATCTAATAAATCTAATCAAAACTATACCTAAGAATGACATAAAAACTACAACGGATTACGTGTTATCAATCATCTACACGAAGTATGGCCATCTGGATAGAGAGAATAAATGATAAAATAGCCTAACAACCTCATCTAAAACCCCCACAAGCAACCTAGGATTCCCAAAGAACTACGACCTGTTGTTTTTCAGCCGACTAATAAGCTCTAAAACTTAGGGAAAACCTAGCTCAAACATGCAAAATATCACGGAAAAAACCAACTTCTTAAGCGTCCTAGGTTTAGGGTTCATCTCAAAACGTAACACCGGACAAGTGCCTGGGACGACTCTGACTCACAAAAACAAAAACAAACTTGAAACTACAAAATCAGAAAAAGAAAATGAAAGAAAATGAAACGAAATCACCTGACAAACTTGTGCTGCTCCCCCAGACTTTAATTAAACGGCGTCCTCGACGTGAAGCTCCGATGGAGGGTAAGGGAAGTGAAGCACGTTTTTGGTGGTATATTTTTTTGTGTTTTTTTAAACGAAAACGATTAGCAGAGTCTTAAACTAAAAACTAAGAAAAATAAAAACAAACAGCTGGGTTGCCTCCCAGAAAGCGCTTATTTAACGTCATTAAGCTTTGACGTCTCCATTCCTCATGCGTGCGCGACGGGTGGATCGGAAAGGGAAATGGAGTTTTCACTTTCGATCGGTTGAGCGGCTTGGTAGAGATTTAGCCGCTGTCCATTGGCTTTGAATGTCCTGCTCGAATCGCTCCATAGTTCTACTACTCCATGCAGGAATACCTCTCGTACTTGAAAAGGACAAGACCAACGCTGCCGTAGGTTGCCCACGAAAAACTTAGGACGAGAATTGAAAAGTAGAACTAAATCACCTATTTGGAAGCCATGAGGTAGGATCTTTTTTTAGTGCCATCCCTTAGTCACTGCTTCATTCTTTGGCACATCATGCACGAGATTCACTCGTTCGCTGCCCGAGGTTGGATAAATGGTATCTGCATTGGAAAGTTTTATGACATCTTTTTCCATTACCTCGTGCAGTTGTGGGTGCAACCTCCTTTGAGTTTCGATGGAAGGTTCATGGTTGTCTTCGATAACCTCGCTCGACCTCTCACTCCTCTCCTCTTTTTTCCTTATCCTTTTATTTCCTTTTCTCCCTTCTATCCCTTTCGGCCGTTCAGTTCTTCCTTATGTTGCAGCAGCCACCGATTATTGTCTTTTCATGAGTTTCCATTCTTGAATAAGTTGGGTGACGTTTCCATTACTTCCTCCAGCAAAATATCACATATTCCTCTTCTCTAAAGTCTTTTTCCTTATTGTATAAGTTCCCGACAAACTCCCATTTGTTTTAAGTCAAAATAACTTATTTGGAGTTGCAGGTGACGGACGCGATCCGCGCGGGCAGGGTAAGTGACCCGTTTGGGTACAGCGCAGAAGGTCGCGCGGGATTGCGATGAGAAAAGAGGCAGCCCGCTCGGGCTCAACTGCTGCCCGCTCGGGCTCAAGTGTTGCCCTCTCGGGCTGAGGCCCCGGGCATGGTATTTCTCGCCCGACTCGTGCTCAATTCGCAGGACAAAATCAGTGTAACAAATGCTCACTCGGACTAGGGAGTTACCCATGCGGGTAGTGGCTATTCCTTGCCGATTCTCGTCCCGTTTGTCCCGTGATGATCCTCGATGCTGGTACTTTGTCTCGTGCACGTCCTTTAGCTCTGAAATGAATCGAATACGCATAAAAACCTATAAGAACATGAAAACATGAAAACATGAAAACAAGTAAAACGGATACGGAATCATACGTAAAGCATCGCATCTATATCATAAACATCTCTAAAATCGTGCAAGAAATACGTATGAAAATGAGATGATCACTATACCTAACCCGTGAAGAAGGCCAAATCCTTGACCCAATTTCATAAAATGACTCGTTGATGACGTGTCTTGTGAGATGTTTGCTTAACTGGACAATAATTAATGATGTTTCGGAGAAACTTAATAATGTTTGATGCTCCTTATGACCTCCAACCATTTAACGTGTCTCAGACATGTTTTGGAAAATCTAGTTTGAGAATGGGTGTTATTATTATACTCTTTAGGTTATGAAATGATTTGTGAATTCATAACCCTCTTTACTGATCCATGTTGTTGTTTTGTGCAAACATAAAGAAAATAAAGAAACCATGCTCTAGGGCCCTATTTAAGGTCGTAGAGAGCTTTGTGTAACTTGTACATCTCTTTTTCACCGTCAGCCTCATATCCTTGGGTTTGTTCCACGTACACATCCTCTGTTAATTCACTATTTAAGAACGCTGACTTAACATCCATTCGGTGTAGATTCCAATTCATATGTGCTGCCACCGCGATCAATGTTCTTATCGTGTCATCCCGAGATACAGGTGCGAAGGTCTCATTATATTCTAAGCCGTAAGTTTGGGTAAACCATCTTGCCACTATTCAGGCCTTCAACTTCAATAATTTACCATCTTCATCAATTTTTAACTTGTACAACCATTTAACACTGATTACTTCGCCATTTTCAGGTCTGTCAACAAGAATCCAAGTCTGATTCTTGTTGATCATATCGATTTCTGCATCCATGGCCTCCCTCCAACCTTGGATTCTCATTGCCTCGTCAAAACTTGAAGGCTCCTCATAAGATAAGTAGCATGCCTTATGTCATTCTACATCTTCTGTTTCTTGTTCCTCATCGATTTTTTAAAGATCACTAACCCTTCCCATCCTATGTACACGTATGGAAGAACTGCTGTCAGTACTCCTTCTGGTCGCGGTAGACCTTAGCTGTGTGTCACTCAACTGGAATGGCACAGGCGTGAATTGAGGTAAGTTTTCCTTTCGATCCGGTTGTCTATGAATATCTCGAGTTTCTGTAGTCTGTTGTGTTTGTACAGTGGCAATTAGGGGTCTAAGGTTTTGATTTCCACAGTGATTTGGACTTGAATTCTCAAAGTGCTGTATGGTTTCAGTTTGAGAGTTCCAGTTCCAGCTTTTTCCTTCCTCAAAAATGATATCCCCTGCAATTTCTATCTTTTGGATGTTCATCATATACACCCTGTACCCTTTGCTTAGGCTACTGTAACACATAAAAATTTGTATTCTCTGACCTGTCATCTAACTTTCTTCTCTTTTGTGAAGGAATCAATACATGGCAGATACAATCGAAAATCTTCAAAGGAGCAACCGACGGCTTGTGGCCACTTCACACCTCAAGAGGTGTCTTATCCTTCAATTCCTTTGTAGGCATCCGGTTACAAGTAAGCTGTTGTAAATAGAGCTTCTGCCCAAAATTTATTTGGTAGTTGTTTATCATTTATCATGCTCGTGCCATGTCTAACAACTTCCTGTTTCGTCTTTCAGCTTTGTCTTTCTGTTGTGGCGAGAAAGCTATTGTGAGCTCCCTCTGGATCCCCTTGTCCTAAATTCTTGAGAATGAAACTCACCTTCCATGTCCGATCTTAGTCTTTTCAGTTTTATGTCCTTTTGTGTCTCAACGAGGTTTAGGAACTTCTTAAAAATCCTTAAAGTGTCCGAATTCAATCTTAAAAAATATACCCACATCATATGTGAGTAATCGTCCGTAAACGTAAGGAGATAGACACTGCCATCTATGGACATAGTTTGCATAGGCCCACAGATGTCAGTGTGAACCAGCTCCAAAATCTGTTTTGTTTTTGTTATCTGCTTGCTTAGGGAACTCTTCCCTATTTTGTTTCCTCTTTACGCATGCTTCGTATATTTCCTTTGTCACCTTAAATTTAGGTAGACCTCTAACCTGCTCCTCGTTTACCATTTTTGCAGGTTATGGACTCCAGCATGGCCCAACCTCTTATGCCACAGAGCAGATAAGTCTTTCCCTTCTTCTCCCATTCTTCCGTCTTCCTTTGAGTCGTCCCACTTAAGTGGGTAAGCTTTATTAACCATCCGAACTTCAGCAACCTTTGAACCGTTTTTATCTTTGATAATACAAAACTGATCTTTAAACATAACTGCATAACCGTTCTTCACCATTTGAGGAACACTCAACAAGTTTTTATCTAAACATGTTACAAAAATACCTCCATTATCACCCTTTCCAGCCGTCATAAGCACTGCTCCATTTCCAACCTTAATAGGGACTCTAAACTCCCTATCCATGGTTGTGAAATATATGTCGACGTGAGTCATATGATTGGTCGCGCCACTGTCTACAAACCAAACCCCACTCTCAAAAATCTGTTGTGTCACATGAGCTGCAGTGAAGAGACTGTTGTTTTCTTCCTCTTCTCTAATAACTTGTGCTTGATCAGTTGTAGGTCTTATAAACTTACGAACGTGGCTGGAGGATGCTAGATGGAGCTTTAAACTGTCTTGAACCTTCTCCCTTATTCTGTTTGTTCTTGAAATAACATTTAGCCTCAACATGGTGATCCTTTTTGCATATAGGACACCACTTCATACCCTTAGGTCTAGGGTCTATCTTAGAGAAATGTTTCTTGTAGGTGTCTTGCTTATGTCATAACTATCCTGATTTGTAATTTTTGTGTTTTGCCTGAAAGACACCTTCTATTCCACCACTATGTCTGTCATCTAGTCTTGCCTCCTCATATTGTAGGGAA
>CM071876.1:15546670-15577208 GCA_036759665.1 Gynandropsis gynandra | reverse complement strand
AGAGAGCTCTCTAACCTGGTGAATGATGAATAATGAATGATATATGTGTTCTTCACGTTTTGTAACTCCAAATTTTGAATCATTCCCATGCCAATTTCTACTCAAAACGGACGTAGGAGGGCTTACTAAGTCATGTCGGGACCGTGCATGGTATGTAGCCTCGTGGGGCATCCATCTCTTCCTCATTTATAGAACAGTTTGCTTTGGGTGCCCGGGCCGTGCATCACTCTCGGGGTTGTTTGGTGCATTAAGTGCCTGACCGTGCATTGTGTCATGCCCGACCGTGTGTGTGGTTCTTCACTTCAGCCATTCGTGCATCATGAACTGCTCGGCCGTGCTCCTGATGTTGGTTTATTCCCTGGTCATGGTTGTTCAATTGCTCAGCCGTGTGTGCCTATGCCCGGTGATGACGGGAATATCAAGTTATAATATCTCCTAGACCACTTCACCGCAAGTATACGGTTCGTGTAGTACCAGGGTCGAACTCTAGGGACCAATGCAGCCAATCCTAAGAATATCACTAAACTAAGCCGATGAGAAATAGACAATGGCGTGGTGTAACTATCTAGAAAACTAAACTAAATGGTAGCAACGATAGAAGGTCGGGGAAGACTTGGCGATGAAGAACACTACGGGTGTCGGGATACCGAGAATCGTATGGATGTAACAACTAAAGATCATAAAGCTATCGAATTATCTTGATAATGGGAAATTCATGCTCTATTGTGAGGAATGATTCTGCGGAGCCTAGACCTCCTAACCATAAGTACGTGCAACCCTACCTTCCAGCAGCGATTAACCCGTACTATGGCAGCGTTACGAGCGCAATCCTAATTCCTAAGTCGATTAACCGGCCGGTCAAATTCTCATTAATCGAACTTAACCTACAACTCAACGGTTCCGGATTCATACTTTAACCTTCCAGCAAAATATGAATTCCTTTGTTACTGAGCGGGCAGCACTAGTATAAGAGTTATGATGTTGATTGTAGGACCGAATATCAAAACAATTACGATAGATCTAAGCATTAACGCATAAATTTGTACATCCGTTACAATCCGATATCCGTAACCCATAGTTGGGAATCTACTCACTCATGGAGTTTGCTAACAAAGGAAATAATACAACCCTAAACATGATAAACCCTAGGAAACTCGATGCCTCGATCTTCCTTATTGTGTTACCGATGTGTGGATTGATGCTTCTCTCCTTCTCCAACGTCTCCTGAGCCTTTCCTGATGATTTCCAAGCCTTTCCTTGCCCTAGGCGTCGCTTCTTTGCGTGTGAATCTGTTCTGTTCTTTTAATTCGCTCGTTCAAACTCTAGATCTAGGTTGTTGCGAGAAAGGTGGCCCGCTCGGGTACACCTTTTACCCGGTCGTGCAGAAGTGCGCCCGATCATGTACTTCGTCCTGCCCGATCGGGCATTGCTTCCTGATCGCGTGGTTGAACAGCCTGAGTCGTGTAAACTCTCGGGGATTTTCAGGAACAATTAACGCCCGAGCGGGTACCTTGTTTTGCCCGATCGGGTATTACTACCCGATCATGTATTCTTCGTACCCAGGTCGTGCAAGGTGTTGCAATTAAACCCCGTAGGTTTTGCCCGAGCGGGTACACCTTAGTGCCTGAGCGGGCACTCTTCAATTTTTTATTTTTCTCTTTTCCGCTCGATGCTCGGGTGTTCCTTTGAGTTCGAGGCTTGATTGTGGTTTTACTCAGGAATTCGCCTTTTTATGCTCGTTTTGGTCTTGTCGCCTTAAAACCTGAAAACCAACAAAATGTATGTAAAGAAGAATCATATCGGAAATGTAACTCTAAATAAGAAATATATGCGAAAATGATACTAATACCTAACCTAAAACTGATACACTTTACGTGTTATCACCCGACTAAGTTTACATCTAGCCCATTCCTTGTCCGTTTCTCGCCCCGTTTGCTCTGTTGTGAAATGCTCGTACTCTGTCTTGTGTATGATCTTTAGCTTCGAAATGAACCAAACACGCATTAAAATCCGTAAGAACATGAAAACACGAAAACAAGTAAAATCGATACAAAATCACACGTAAACAACACATCTATCATCATAAACATCTCTAAAATCATGCGAGAAACGTGTACGGAAATGAGATGATCAAAATCCCCCGGACTTGAATGTTTGTTTGTTCCTAAGCAGCCGTAAACGTGGAACACGCGGGAGATACAAAAAATCGAGAATTCCTATTTCTCTTAGAAACACCACCAATTTGGTCTAGTAATTTTCTATCTTCATCCTAGGTTCATCATGGCTACCTATGGGAAAGCATATCAAAGACGATCAAGCAAGAAACCGCGGCTCTCTCCACCAAATGAGACTTCAGACGAATGCTAGACATAGAACAAAAAAGATACTTATTTGATTTACGAGCTTCTTTATTCCTTTATTCCATTTTTTTCATTCTTTTTATTTGTTTTATGTTATGCGAACACACTAGGTTTCTAGGATGTCGGATTTGAAGGGATCTAGTCTCTAATTAGACCCTGACTACTGATGACGGTATACTCTTGCATCTGGCTCAAGAGTGCATTGGAATAGATGATGTTTTTATGCGTTGTGCCCTTAGAACGCAGTAAGATGATCGCCAACCCACCACATAGACCCGAACCATCGAAAAATTATCAAGCTCGATGCACTCATATCGAATTTAGACCATTCTTTTAGGAATTATTCCTATCGATAGCAGAGTGTTAGTGTGCGCTCTTATTCTGCAAAACAAGTTCATTTTCATATGATCGAATTATCCTCGTGAAAATAAGTAAAGAATCATCTATACGAAGTATAATCATTTGGATGGAGAGAATAAACAAGAAATTGGCCTAGTAGCCTCGTCTAAACCTCTCAAAGGCAACACTAGGATTCCCAAAGATTTATGAACTATTCGTTTTTCAACCGACTAATGAGCTCTAACGTGCAAGATATCACATAAAAGGTCAACTTCTTAAGCATCATAGGTTCAAGGTTCATCTCAAAATGTGACACCGAACAAGTGTCCGGGATGACTCAGACTCATGAAAACAAAAACAAACTAAAACTAAACTAAGGACTACGAAATCAAAGAGAAAAATAAAAGAAAATGAATCAAAATTACCTGACAAACGTGAGCCGTTCCCCTTATCTTGAATTGAACGACATCCTCGACGTGAAGCTCCGGTGGAGGGTAATAGAAATGCAGTCACGTTTGTAGGTATTTTTTTGTGTTTTAATTAAACAAAGTTTAAAACTAAATAACTACAAGTGGATCGAATAGGGAAATGGAGTTTCCGTTATAGATCGGTTGAACGGCTTGTTAGAGCTTTAATCGCTGTCCATTGGCTTTGAATGTTCCACTCATCTCGCTCCAAAGTTCTACTGCTTCTTACGGGAATACCTATCATACTAGAAAAGGACCAGACCAACGGGACCGTAGTTTCCCCAGGAAAAGCTTAAGACGAGAGTTGAAAAGTGGAATCAAGTCATCTGGCTGACAGTCATGAGGTAGGATCTTCTTATCAGGCTATCTCATAGCACGCTCCTTGTAGATCCTATAGTTCTCGTATGCATCAAGGCGAAGCTCGTCTAGCTTGTTCACATGTAAAAGTTGTTTCTCACCTGCACTCTTAAGATCAAAGTTAAAGAGCTTTGTCGCCCAATAGGCTTTCTCGAATCATATGCATTCAAGTTAGCGTTAACAATAACGGGATATGTATTGTCACATCCAAGGTACTAATACCGAAAAGAAGAAAGGAGAGGTTTAAGCTCGAGTTTGGGCGCCTTATCTACTGCAAAATCAGCATGTGGTTCGTGCGGAATCTCCTCGTGTAGAGTGTCTCTTAATGCTTCAATAGACTTAATTACTTCTGCTTTGACCTCGGCTTCTTCGTCGGTAAGTCATGCATCCTTGGAAATTTTTGTTAAGCATCTTTCAAGAGGATCGGAAATACTTACTTGATCATGCGTGTCATTCGGTTACTCGTCCAAAAAATCGACTCTAAAGTATGACTCCTTGAAGGAAGATCCGTTCATGGAGCTGGACAAGTTGAATTCGATCTTCTCATCTCTGACACATAGAGAGAGCTTTCCTTGTTATATGTCTATCATGACACCTGAAGTAGCTAAGAAAAGTCTACCAAGAATAATAGGCACCCTAGCATCTTCTTCAATGTCAAATACAACAAAATCAGCGGGTATTCAAAGATTACCTACCTTGGTGGGAATATTTTCAACAATTTGCACCGGATATCTTAACGAATGATCCCCGAGTTATAGAGACATTTTGGTAGGTTTGACATCTCCAATGTTCATCCTTTTGAAGACCGGGTGTGGCATAAGGCTCACGCTTGCTTCTAAATCGGCAAGTCTTTGTCAATGTTGATGTTTCCTATGGTGCATGGAATGGAGAAGCTTCCGGGATCTTTTAACTTCGGGGGCAGCTTGTTTTGAAGAATGACGCTGTATTCCTCGATGAGTGCTACCGTCTCACTCTCTTTGATACGCCTCTTGTTGGATAGGATCTCTTTGAGGAATTAGGCGTATGAAGCTTATTGAGGATCTCTACAAACCGTCCATATCTTACTTCATTCTTGCTGCTCACCAACCGTTGAGGAAATGGTATAGAGGGTTTGTACGCCGGTGGAGGAATATAGGGCTTCTCTAAATCTGGTTCGGCCCCTTCCATGATTGCAATGCCCTTTCATTTGTCCACAGATTTTCCAGCAACTTTCTCAAGCTCTTTCAGGGGTGGGTTCTCAATGACATTGCTGCTACGTAAGGTAATAGCGTTCACATCCTCTCTCAGGTTTAAATCAGGTTTCCCACGAGTTTTCTGGGATTCTGAGAGGATGAAGAAGCTTGTTGCGCTTTGGAGCTCTCTAGCATCTTCACATGTGTTTTGACCTCATTGATCGCAATCCATATCCGTATCAAATTTGGCTTGATCCGATTGTTGCTGATTTTGTTCCTTGATGAGTTCAAGCATTACAGCCTCAAGGCTTGAGGAGCTTGAGGAGGTTGACGATGACCATCCAACATATTGTTTTGGTTGTCCATATCTTGTGGATCGGTCGGGTCTACTTTCCCTTCTTCCTTTTTCAACTTTCTATAAGTTCTCTCGATCCCAGGGTCGATTCAAAGTAGGCTCCAAGTACCTTGAGATCTGGTCATACACAATTGAAGGACAAGTAAAAGGTATTAGGTGGATAGAATGAAAACAAAAGAAAAACAAAACTAGAATGACTTTAATTCCGAATCTGAGACGTGTTGACAAATAGTCCCCAGCAACGGCGCCAAAAACTTGATGCATTCAAAGTGAAACTAAATTAACCTATACTACCCGCAAGTGCACGACATGTGTGTAGTACTCTAGGTGTTGATCGCATAGGGACTGTGCAACCAAACTAAGCTCAAACTAAAATTAAACTTGCTACGATGAAATATTGGTTGTAAGATGAAATAACGACAAGCAATGAACAAATGAGTTCTTGACAATGAGACAAACGTTCTAGGATATGAATTCACCACAAAGTTTTCGAAACCAACAATCGATCTATCTAATCTTGCATTCTCAATCTAGTTATCTAAGGCAGAAGATTCTAATATAATTCCTACCCTCTCTTAAAGCATAGAAATGTGATTTAATCGAATTACCCTCTACTTTTGTGGCTGATACCTCAAACTAAACCCATATGTTATGCGATTCATCCGATTAACCCTCAACCATTACTACTCTACTTTCGTGACCTAGTCTCAGTTGTTCTAAGCCTAATCATCTAGGATTAGAATTCTCCTTTCGGTCCTTCTCCTAGTTCCTAACACATGGATGTGGTTAATGTCAAGTAATAAAATACATAGACTAACGCTTCCACAAGAATACGAATCGTATAGTACCATGGTCGAACACGAGGAATCGATGCAACTCTAAAGCTAGTAACTAATGAAAAGGACGGTAAAAGTCAATAAGTGTGTAGAATGCGAATAAAGATAAACTAACTAACTAATATCGGATTAAACTCAATAAACTAAAAAGTACAGGTTTCGAGAGATGCACGAATATGCAATGAAGTGCTAACAAAAATCATGGTTATGAATATCATCACGTATTCGGGGAATTCAAGCTCTTTCCTAGGGAATGACTCGTCTGATACCTAAACCACTATCTAATGTGCGTAATACCAATCTTCCAATTGCGTAATCTCACACGATAAATGCATTGAGTCCGCTATCCTAATTCCTAAGTCCAATTAATCGACCAATCATGATTCTAAATCAATTGAGACCTCATATCATGGCTACGTTCCAAAGTTCAATTCATCTTCCAATGCAACCAAAATTTTATGATCATTCATTCAAACGACCAATAAGAACAAAAGCATTAAGAACAACCATCAAACCAAAAAAAACGATTAAATATTATAACCAAGCATTAAGCATGAGCCTCCAATACATATCGGCAAAACTCTAACCTGTAGCTACTAAACTACTCGAACATGGATTGCGAAAACAAAGCACGAAAGAAAACTATTGTAAACATAGATATAGAACGAGATTCATCCCTATCCCAATACCGTAGTCTTCAAAAGCTCCTCCTTGTGCCGCCTGCGTCGTCCAGTCTCCAGCCTTTTGACGTATTGCTCTCTCTACTCTCTCTCTCTCGCTCTCTGTGTCTACTCTGTGTCGTCTTTTCCGTTTCCAGTCTGAATCCCGATTGAATATCTTCCTTTCCTCTTCTTCTTTCTTTCTTTTTCTTCTTTTCCCTCTTTTTCCAAGTCTTTCCATTCTTTCCCATGAGTTTTCCTGGTATTTCCTGTCGACCCAATCTTTCCTTTTCATCATGGCGGTGTGCAGGTTTAATGTGCCAGACCGGGCACAAGAGTGACCTCGGTCGGGCTCTTCATTTAAACATAGCCCGGTCGTGCATCTCATCAGACCGAGTCGTGTAACATCTTCGGGGATGTGTTCTATTTTGAGAGCCCGGTCGGGCTAAGAGGGATGCACGGTCGGGCTTGTGGTGCTGCTTCATGAGCCCGGTCGGGCTGGAGAATGAACATGGTCGGGCATGCATTCTGGAACAGGAGCACGGGCGGGCTGTTGGTTGCTGCACAGTCGGGTTGGTTCCCTATTGATGAGATCGCTCTGGCTTGTCGTTCTGCACGTGCAGGCTTCATGTTATCTTCAGGAGCATGGGCGGGCTGGAACGGATGCACGGTCGGGCTGTTGCCCCCCTTGTGTGCCCGGTCGTGCTGGTGAAGGAGGTGTAGGGCAAATTGCCGTATTCGCTTGTGTTTACTCGTGTTCGTGTTTGATGTAATCTTTTCCTGCAAATACACGAAAAGGGGATGAAAAAGGACTAAATGATGTGTAATGCTTGGTGAACTAACTATGACAATGAACTAAAATACTATAATAAAATAGACGTTATCAAACTCCCCCAGATTTGAACCTTTGCTCATCCTCGAGCAAGACTAGAACAAAGCAAGAGAGGAGTTACACAACAACCGGAAACTAGCACAATCAACTCGAAAAGTCAGCCACCCAACACAACAACGCGTCACACGAACATAGATCTAAACACCCCTATCTACCCAAAGCCACTAACCGTGCAGTCCTTCACATATCCTAAGTTCGTTTCACTAACCCCTAAAAAAATTCCAAACAATCTCCATACTTATTCTAAATTGCAAACAGTTCCATATAATTCTTTCAAGCAATTTTTTCTTATTCGTTTCTCTTTTTCTTCTTTTCCATTTCCACACATTTTTTTCAAAATTCGCACTTTGTTTCTAGGACGTCGGAGTTGAAGAGGATAGCCTTCTACTTAGACCCAGGTTACCAATTGGAACACTCATAAGGTCTTGTAACCTTAACGGAGTGAAGAGGTTGCGTCTCGACCCAACACTTAGACCCGAACCATCAATATTGATGCACTCATGTCAATGTAGCGCTGAAAAACTTAAAGAACTTAGTCTATTGACAGCGGAGTGTAACTGCGTGGAAATATAATGATCGAAACAAAACAAAGAATGAACAGTATGCTCAGAGATATAAGTGCTTGGGATTGAAGCCTAAGGGGAGGAATACAACTATAGGCTATGGATTCATGCACGACCACGAACTCGTCGGTATCTAATGGTATGTTTCACCAAACCTAGACTTTTGTTTTCGATTCGACAAAGTTACACAAGGGTGACTAAAGAATGAAATTTTTCGTACTAGATATACGTCCGTCTAACCCTAAACCCTAAACCCCCCACACTTGAACGAAACACCAACCCGGTGTTCAAAACCTAAGAGAAGGATTAACATGCAAAACTCGGGAAAAATACAATAGATAGGAACGTGTGCACCTGATGCGTGCTTGCTGTTCCGAGTTGATGCAGCTGGGCGTACGCGTCTTTCCTTATGTCGTGGATGATTCCGGAATGGAAAATCTGTAACAAAAGTCACATAATCCCAAGGAGACAGTACAATACATCGGGGTTGTTGGTAAGGAGCATGCTCGTGAAAAGAATAAGAGTCGGATTCTAAAAAAACTAAAACGAAATAACTAAAAGGATATAGAGCTCGGGTTGCCTCCCGAGAAGCGCTTGTTTAAGGTCACTAACCTGACCAGAACGCTCTACGCGTGAACTAGTTCTGAAAGAGTGAAAGCAATTCGCTCATTACCCGTGTTGTCTGCATTTTAGAGCTTCAATCGTTGGGCGTTCACCTTGAATGTGTGGCTGATTCCTATTAGCTCAATAGCGCCATTTGAAGAGACGCTTTTGATTGTGAACGGTCCGGACCAACCTGACTTGAGTTTTCCTGGAAAAAGTTTGAAACTTAAATTAAAAACAATTACTTGGTCACCTTCTTTGAAAGTCCGCTTGACTATGTGCCTATCATGCCATCTTTTTGTGCGTTCCTTGTAGATCTTTGCGTTCTCGTATGAATTAAGGCGCATCTCCTCTAGATGATGGAGCTGTAGCATCCGTTTCTCAGCAAGTGACGTATAATCATAATTGAGTGCTTTGATCTCCCAATACGCTCGATATTCTAACTCGACCGATAGATGGCATGCCTTACCGTACACTAGCTGAACCGGAGTCATCCCAATTGGCATTTTGAAAGCTGTACGGTAGGCCCATAATGCATCATCAAGTTTCAGTGCCCAATGTTTCCTAGACTTAGAGATCGTCTTCTCCAAAATCGACTTGATCTCTCGATTGGAAACTTCAACTTGGCCGCTGGTTTGAGTGATATGGAGTTGCTATTCTATGTCGAACACCGTACTTCTTCAACAACCCTTTATGATGCGGTTCACGAAATGCTTACCTCCATTGCTGATCACAACCCTCTGGACTCCAAAACGTGGGAATATGATCTTGGTTACTGGTTTGAAGTCGTTGGGTTGACTTGCCAAAGCTTCTACCCACTACGTTACGTAGTCCACCGCGACCAGTATGTAAAGGTTCCCGCAGGAAGAAGGGAAAGGGACCATGAAATCTATTACCCATACATCGAATGGCTCGACCTCTAGAATATATTGTTGTGGCATCTCATGGCGTCTAGAAATATTACGCTTCCTTTGGAAATTGTCGCATGATGCGACGTAGTTGTGGTCGTCCTTGAAGAGTGTAGGCCAATAGAAGCCCACTTGAAGCACCTTCGTAGTTGTCTTGGCTGCAGCAAAGTGTCCTCCATAGCTTGAGGAATGACAACATGATAGTATGTGTGGAGCTTCTTCTTCGGGGATGCAGCGTCTAAAGATTCCGTCTGTGCCTCTCTTCAAAAAATACGACTCATCCAAATAGTACCCCTTGACGTCATGGAGAAACTTCTTTATCGCATTGTAATTCAGCCCTTCCGTTAGTACTTGACATGCTAAGTAATTCACAAGTCAGCATACCATGGAGTGGAAGTGCAAGTCAAGGACATTAGCGCATCATCTCGGAGGTAGTCGTCGATAGGAATGCACTCGGGGATTTCAAGACGTGAAAGATGATCAGCTACCCCATTCTCGGTTCCTTTCCTATCCCTTATTTCAAGATCGAACTCTTGCAGTAGTTAGATCCATCTAATGAGCATCGGCTTTGCGTCTTTCTTGGTGAGTAGGTAACGTAAGGCAGCATGATCCATGTAAACTATTACCTTGGAGCCAACTAGGTATGAGCGGAACTTATCAAACGCAAAGACGATTGCAAGGAACTCCTTCTCGGTTGTGGAGTAGTTGCATTGGGTGTTGTCTAATGTTCGACTAGCATAATAAATGGCGTGCAACATGTGATCCTTTTACTATCCCAACACTGCCCCAACCATATAATCGCTTGCATCGCACATGAGCTCAAACGGAAGCTCCCAATTCGGCGGTTGTATGATGGGTGGAGAAACCAACACCTTCTTCAACTTTTCAAATGCGGCTCGACATTCCGCTGTAAACTCAAATGGTACATCTTTGCCTAATACATAAGTGAGGGGTTTAGATACCTTCGATAAATCTTTGATGAACTGTCAATAGAACCCGACATGACCTAGAAAGCTACGGATGGCCTTAACGTTCCTAGGAGGTGGAAGCTTCTCAATAACCTCTATTTTTGCCTTATCTACCTCTATTCCACTTGCTGATATCTTATGCCCCAATACGATGCCTTCCCGAACTATAAAATGACACTTCTCCCAATTCAGCACAAGATTCGTTTTTACGCTCCTGTCTAACACTTTACAAAGATTGGTTAGACAAACATTAAAGGAAGGTCCATGAACCAAGAAATCGTCCATGAACACTTCCATAATTTCACCATTTACATCAGAGAAGATAGAGGTCATGCACCGCTGAAAAGTAGCAGGTGCATTACACAAACCAAAAGGCATCCGACGACATGCTAATGTACCAAAGGGGCATGTGAACGTTGTCTTTTCTTGATCGTTCGGATGGATTGGTATCTGAAAGAAACCTGAATAACCATCAAGAAAAGAAAAATAGGAGTGAAGAGCTAAACGTTCTAGCATTTGATCAATCAAAGGTAAAGGGAAGTGATCTTTCCGAGTGTTAGCGTTTAGCTTGCGGTAGTCAACATGCGCCATCCCATGACCGCTCTTGTTGGAATCAACTCGTTGTTTGCGTTTGGGATGACGGTGATGCCTCCTTTCTTCTGAACTACCTTTACAGGACTCACTCACGCACTATCCGATACAGGATATATAATTCCGATGTCTAACAACTTAAGGACCTCTTTCTTAACTACTTCCATCATATTCGGGTTTAATCTACGTTGATGTTCAATAGAGGTCTTAGAGTCATCTTCTACGTGAATCCTATGCATGCAAAGGGCTGGACTAAGTCCCCTAATATCCTCTAATGTATAACCTATGGCACCCCTATATTTCCTAAGAGTTTCTAGCAATCGTGCTTTTTGGGATTCATCTAAGTTATCATTCACTATCACGGGATAAGTAGATTCGAATCCAAAGAATTCGTACCTCAAACCTTGTGGTAAGGGCTTCATTTCCACGTTTGGGGCTTTGTCAACATTCCAGTCAGGTTTTGGACGCTTCGTTTGGCTATTAGGGATCTTGGAAGTTGTTGAACTCACGTTGTAAGTTGCTTGAGGCGCGTTGGAATCTGTCTGGAAGGCGCGGAGGTTTGTGCACTGGTTTATGATGTTTTCTTGACTTTAATCCATGTCCATTTGAGCTGTTCTTAGGTGTTTGTGAGTTTAGAAGTTTTCGTGATAAGGATTGTCCGAAATTCAATCATTTTCTTGGGTTACGACCTGATGTGCTCGGATCGCATAGAAATCGGCTAGGAGTGCATCTAGCTCGGTGTTCGGGATTTCCTTTGTCCAGCAGCTTTCTGTAATGTTTCACTTACTTAGAGTCATTATAAAGTCCCTCTCCAGCTGCTACAAGAGCCATCTCAAGATAATCCATGTTCCCAAACTCTTCGATAACTTCCTCGGCTAGTTTCTCTAAGACGCCTACGTAGAATACCGAGTCCACCATACAAGGCAGTTTGAGCATGTCGTTCAAATTAAACTCCACTTCTTCAGCTCCGAACTTCAATGTGAGTCTATCTTCTACTCAATGTATGATCGTCTTGGCCGTTTTAAAAAACGATCTACCGCGAATGATTGGGATTTTCTTGTCCTCCTCCATGCCCAAGACGACAAAGTCGACCGGGACGAAGAACTTCCCAACTTGCAAAGGCACGTCTTCCAGCATGCTCTCAGGTATTCTAACACTTCGATCAGCCATGGTGAGCACCATTCGTGTGGGTCGAAGATCCATCCTATCCCTAAGATCCAATTTTTCGTATAATTACAATGGTAGCACGCTTACACTTGCTCTGACATCGATTAGTGCATGGTTAATTTCATAATCTCCTGTTTTGCAAGGGAACACAAATATATCTTGATCGGGCATCTTCTTGGGTAGGTTTGGCTGCAGAATCGAGTTAGTCACCATGACGGTTTTCGTCTCCACATCTCGCTTGTTTCCACGTACATCTTTGAGGAACTTGGCGTATGAAGGCATCTTCTTCAATGCTTCGTGGAATGAAATAGTGATGTGCATCTTCTTCAACATCTCATCAAACTTTGCAAATTGAGCATCCTCGTTCTTTTTGCATTTGCGTTGGGGGAACAGCAAAGGAGGAGGCCTCGGTTCGGGTTTGACATATTTCGGCTCCTCTTCCTCCTCTTTGTGCTCTTCGACGTTGCTATCCTTTTCTGCTACTATACAAGATGATTCTCCCCTTTCATACGTCGAATGAGTAGGCTGATCCAATGTCTTAATACTCCTTAAGTGGATGGCATTGATTTGCTCACGAGGATTTGCTTCCGGCCTCCCCGGTAGAACTCCTTCCGATTGAGAGGAGTTCACATCGAGTTGTGCAACTTGAGTATCCAAGATCTTTAGGTGCGTCTTCATCTCCACAAATTATTTATTTACATCTTCATCTTTGGCTCTCATCCCTCTAGACTCGTTGTATAGATCTTTTTGTCCTTGTAAGATTTGAGCTAGAATAGACGTAATATCGGCGTTAGCTTCTTGTTGCCGAGGAGGAGGCGCACGTGGCTGGTAATTCTGGGTTGGGGCTGCGTCCTTGGCTGAAAATTCTGATTCCTTTGCATTACTCGTGGCTGAAAGTTTCCCAATAGTTGTTGTGCTTTCAATGCACCATCGAAATTCTTGTAGGAAAAATTTGGGTGATTTCTCCATCTGGGATTGTACGTGTTTCCCAAAGGCTAGTTGTTGCTCACGTATTTTACTTCCTCATACCCTTGGACTCCTTGATCCTATAATTGCTCTGAATATTGTGGACGACGTGATTCAGATAGAAGATTGTAAATTCCAGCGACGTGATCCTTCATCTCGGCTAATCTGACATATAGAGTATGCGCGTTGTTCACATCAGCTACCCTTGCTGGAGTATTGCGGTTGTATTCTCCAACGGCGTTGCTGCCTTCATCAGCCATACAATCGATTAGGTCCTCGATCTGTGGAAATGTGAGGTTACTCAAGGAATCTCCAGTGGCAGCTATGATCAGAATCCTCGTGTTATCCATGAGTCCTTGCAGAAAATTATGTATGAGATAACCGTAATCCAAGCCGTGATGTGGGCAAAGGCATTGATAGCCTTTGAATCATTCCCACGCCTCGTATAAACTCTTAGCTGCCCCTTGAACGAACGTGTTGATTTGATTCTTGGAGAGCTGAGCTTTACTCTAAGGGAAGAATCGCGTCATGAATTTCTCCTCTAGTTGTTCCCATGATTGCCGATTGGGAATACAACCAGTCTTGCGCCTTCTCCTTCACTGAGAATGGAAAGGCAGCTAGCATGACCCGCTCGGGTACGGCACGGAAGATCGCGCAAGAACGCGATGAAAAGAGGTGCCCCGGTCGGGCTAGGGAGTGCGCCGGTCGGGCTAGGGAGTGCCCCGGTCGGGCTAGGGAGTGCCCCGGTCGGGCTAGGGAGTGCCCTGGTCGGGCTCAAGTTGCTGGACAGACTTGCCGACTAAACGTCCCGCGCGGGCAAGGGTGTTCTTCGCCGATTCTCATCCCGTTTATTCCGTGATGATCCTCGATATTTGTACTTTGTCTCGTGTACGTCCTTTAGCTCCAAAATGAACCGAATATGCATTAAAACCTGTAAGAACATGAAAACACGAAAACGAGTAAAACGGATACAAAATCATACGTAAACATCGCATCTATATCGTAAACGTCTCTAAAATCGTGCAAGAAATACGTATGAAAACGAGATGATCAGACGTCCTTATCCGAGATTATTTCTCCGGTTTCAATAATTCTTCATAGCATCATAAAGTCAGTAAGATGCTGGTTCGGATCCTCGGCGGGTCTCCATCTGAACGTTGTGTTACCGAGCATCTGCATGAATGCCATCTGTAATTCAACGCGAGCGTCTCTCCTAGTGATGCATGACAAGAGTTGTGTATGCCTAGGAACCATGTATGATCCATAGGTTATCGTTGGTTGCATTTGTGAGGTCTCAACGAGCCTTGGTCCAAGCTTTTTGTAAAATGTCCATCTACAATTGATAGACCTTTCTTTACTCGATACAGGCTTTCCCTCTATAGAAGACTTCTTCCGAATGGCATACCGATTTTTTCCTCGATCGGGTCAATAGTGGGCCAAGAAATCCTGAATGGAGATGTATTGCGGAATCGGTGTCTTCTTCTGGTGTCGGCCCGGGTTTTTTGGTGTCGTAGGGGACCAAGCATATCGAGAGTAGCTATAGCAGATCCATTTATAGAGATTGAGCCATGCTGCTTTACGTATTCCAGTTCAGCAGATAAACATATAGTGGATGTATGTAGAGTAAAGACATTCCCACGGGAGCAAAAGCGGCTCTTTGGGGGGTCTGGTTGTACGCGAAGAAGGACTTGACTTCGGCCATTAGTTAAACTGCTTTCACGAGTTGTTGAGGTTAATTCAATCGAACATCCGGACATGAAAGTTTCCTCTCATCCGGCACTTGCACCTTAACTCAAGAGAGTTGGGGTTTCCGTTGGTTCTGTTCTCTCTTTTAAGTTAACGAGTAACGTGCAAGCACTAGTGAGTCTTCCAAGTGAGTGGAATGCTTTGCTTAATGTACTTCGGTCGTTCTTACGCTTCTTCTTTTAGTCGAGCCAAGCTTCACGCTTTACTCCCGGCAACTTCTGCTGGGTTGAGGACTACCTAGCATTGCCTATTGTCTTATCCAGATGTAACAAGGTTCAGGCACTTTCCTTTAACATAGGATAAGAGGTCGAAGATTACTATTTAGCTCGTGCTCTAATCAAAGGGGTTGCTCACTCAGGCTCCATTAGGTAATATTTTAGTGGCCCAAGCACGTTTGGTTGCATTTGTGGCATGTTCAAGTCTCGACGTTTTGCCATTAACTCTTCTTCGCTTTTGTTTACAATCTTTGGTTCGATTACTACCTTGTTTTGGAAGTCTAGGTGCACTTGTGTGTTATCAACCGGTTGGCTTGCACTAGCTCTCGTTTGTCTCCTTATTTCTCTGAGCGTTCTATCGATATCTGGATCATAAACTAGATCAGCACTTCCGATACCTCTCATGCATAAGTGAGCTCCAAGAGATAAGAAAACAAAACACAAAAGTCGTATGAGTTCCAAGAAATAAACGAATTTGACAAAAAACAAATGAAAGCAAAAATACTAAAAAAAATAAATAAGACTCCGAAAAGGACTATGTCCTAATCCAAAAGTATCCTAACTCTAAAGTCGTAATCAATTCCCCAGCAACGGCACCAAAAACTTGATATGGTTAATCTCAAGTAATAAAATACCTAGATTAACGCTTCCGCAAGAATACGAATGTTGGTTTGTTCCCCGGTCGTACTTGTTGAACTGCTCGGCCGTGTGTGCCTATGCCCGGCCAAGTTCACATCTTGCCCATTCCTAGTCTGTTTCTCATCCCGTTTGCTCCGTTGTGATTCTCGATGCTTGTACTTTGTCCCATATATGTTCTTTAGCTCCGAACTAAACCAAATATGCATTAAAACTTGTAAGAACATGAAAACACCAAAACAAGTAAAACATATACAAAATCACACGTAAACATATCATCATAAACATCTCTAAAACCATGCGAGAAACGTTTATGAAAGCGAGATGATCAGTTATCAATCGACATTATGTGGCAGAACAAATGGAAAAAGATGCAAAATATGTTGTGAACAATCCATACTCGAAGACATACAATATAGGTTGGAGAAAACAACCAAAATTCCTACGAAAACATTTTCAACATGTAAAACCCACCCCAAGGAAACTTTCAACTCTAAATAATCTCGAGAAAACTGTAGGGCGAAAACTTTCAAAACAAATTGCCACATGAAAATCAAGACATCTAACAAATAGGAGCTCCAGTGAGACACGACAACACTGGCTGAATGATGAGGCCAAGTTTATTTTTTGTCATTTGTTGCAGGTACACAAGACCCATAGTGTTGAGCTTTGAAGAATGAAGGTTGAACAGAATAATTTTGAGCTGATGATAAGACAACAAATCAATGATATCCATACATATCTCAAGGTCCTACAAAATGAAGTTTTCAAACTTGTATCCGCTTCATCCAAATAAATGAGAAAAAAATCACTCTACCGCAAGTATAACTTGCATCCCTCTAGCGCCACAAAAACTTGATGGTCGTAAATTGAAAGTTTTAAATTATCTAGACCACTCCACTACAAGTATACGAATCGTGTATTACGAGGATCAAACTCAGGGAACTAGAGTGAAAGTCAGAACTAAGAATCCAGAGAAGAAGATCGATAAAGATATGGTTATCAAACTAGAAAATAAATACAAAAAATAACGAGATTAAATTCATTAAGATGAGGCACCATGGGTTTTGGGAATGTCGGGACATGTAATGGACGTTTCTATGAATCATGAAATTGGATTATCTAGATTAATGGGAAACTCAAGTTTAAATCCACTACCTAGGAAATCAACATACTCATCTCTCGATGCAGCAAATTGAACATCTAGATGCATGAAGAACAAATGGGGAATTCAACCTCAATTATTGGAAACAATGGGAGCTCAACCTCAATTATCGAAAGTGACTCTCTCGATTCCTAAATCTACTACCTAGGAGATCAACGTACTCATACCCCAATGCAATTAATCAACAATCTAGATGAATGAAGATTAATGGGAGCTCAACTTCAATTATCACGGTTCTTAAATAGATTAACCGACCGGTTACATTCTCATCAATCGAATTCATTCTAGGGTTAATCCGGGACTCAATTCGACTTCTCAGCCAAGAAAAATCCTTGAACTCATTCAAACAGGTGATCAACAGATATGAAAGCATTAAGAACAATCCATCAAACGAATTGAGAGAACAAATCTGAAATCAAGCATTAAGAACCAAACATTCATTACAAAGCACCCCTAAGTAATTGCAAGGAGGTTCACTCAAATATCATTAAAAAGTAAAAACATAAAGTTTTCATCTTCCCTATTCTTCAAAAACGGCCTTGAATCGAGTTCTTAAGCTTCCCAAAATCCTCTCTTCAGCCCTCTTAGGCTCCCGTAGCCTCTTCTTTCTTCAGAATAGTCTGCTCTACATTTTGAAAACGTGTTTCTTCCTTCTATATCTGAGCAGCGCGCCCGTTCTCTTTTCTTTCGCATGGTAGTTTTCCTCTACGCCCGACCTGGCACAACAAACAACCCGGTCGGGTACCTTTCTCCAAAAGGGTTATCGCCCGGGCAATGATGTTTTTGGGGCTATGCAGTACATTCGGGGGTGGAACTTGTTAGTAAGCCCCATCGGGTTGTATAGGGTGTTCGGTCGGACACTCTTCTTCCACCCCGGTCATGCTGCTGGATGTGCTCGACGAAGCGCAATACACAGTTTGGTCGTGCAGTTCTAAATTTTAGGTAGGTTTTCTGCTTTTGCTTGTGTTTTCTCTTTCTCTTTTCTTTATTATTTTTTCTTTTAAAATCCGAGCTCGGTTTCTAAAATGTTGGAGTAAAAAAGGACAACTTTCTACTTAGACTCAGGTTGCCGATAGGTGTCATTGAAGAATTTTTTAAACCACCACTTAGATCCGAACCATCGAGATCGATGCACTCTTATCAATGTAAGGCTGAAATAGTTAGAAACTTATTCTATTGACAACGAAATGTATGAGTGTTGAATCATAAAAATAAAGAAGTCCTAGCGGTGGTATACACCTACAAGTCATGGATTCATGCACAAATACTAGACTAGCTAGTATCTAAAAGTCCTTCTTAGCAAACCTAGGCTTTTGTTCTGGATTCGACAAAGTCGCGCAAAAATGGCTAAATTTCAAAGTTTCATACTAGATATCTTGTAAGAGTCCTAAAAAATTCACATAAACGCTAAAATAAAAAGAAAAACTCAATGTTGAATCTTAATCACAAACATTTCACTCGAAAAGTACTCACCCTAGACTTGAACGGAACACCGTCTCGGTGTTCAAAACCTGTGAGAGGAACTCGCATACCAAGGCTCGGAGAGGATAAGAAAGTTAGAACATGTGCACCTTGTGTATTCTTGTTGTTCCGAGTTGGTGGTGCAGCTGGATGTTGAATGTGTCTCCCCTATTGTGGATGATATCGAAGTGGAGAACGTGTGAAAAAGAGTTACACAATACAAAAGAGAGAGAGTATGATACAATATTGCAGCTGAATGAGTACATATACGCGAAAAGAAGGACTAAGTTTTGAATATAAAAATAAATAAAAAAGATATGAAGCTCGGGTTGCCTGCCGCGAAGCGCTTATTTATGGTCCCGAGTCTGATCGAGATGCTCTACTCATCATCATCATCTTCGAGGTGGTGTCCAAGTAGTCGTGTGCGATGTCTCGTGCGTCCTGTTGTTCGGTTGGGCAAAGCACACTTAACTACTGGGCTCCTTGAAAATTCAATCAGCCTGGCCATGTCCTTCTTCAGCTCGGTCGTGCTTAATTCATTGCATTTTGTCCCAAAAAAAGTGCAGGGCCCAGGCATAGTTTTTGCTCGATCGTGCTATATCCCAAGTTGATCGCCCGGTCGTGGTACTGAATAGCTTGGTTTGGGTTGTAGACATTTAAATTGGTGCCAAGAGGAATGCATCGGTCGGGCTTTGGTTTTACCCGATTGTGCTATTCTCAAAAGTGGTCGCCCGATCGTGCACGTCGTTATGATCGGTCAGGCTTATAGTTCTGCCATTTTGCGCCGAGAAGAGTGCACAGGTCGATCTTTGGTTTTGCCCAATCGAGCTCTGTTGCTGTCTAGATGACCGGTCGGGCATGGCATGTCGATCGGTCGTGTTCTCCATAAAACTGGTCGGGCATTCAACAGCTTCATTTCTTTTCATCTCTTTCAAAGTTCTTGAAATTTTTTGGTACCCATGGACTTCATCTTGATCAGCATAAGCAACTATTTTGTTGGTCATCAGAGCTATTTCCAGTGGTTCATTTAAGACATCAACAAAAAATAAGGGCTTTACCATGGATGGATTCTTGAAGTTCTGATCCAATTGAAACTTCATTGTCTCTTCTCTTATTTTCATCATTAATCTCCCTACTCGTATGTGGATAATGGCATCGACGGTGTTGATGAATGGTCTTCCCAAAATAATAGGTACCTTTGCATCTTCCTCTATGTCCAAAACCACCAAATCAACAGGGACATAATAATCGCCTACCTTGAGTGGTACATCTTCTAAACTCTCCACTAGGTATTTCAATGAATGATCAGCCATCTGTAGTACCGTCTTCCTAGGTTTCATCTCACCCATATTCAATTTCTTAAAAATTGACAATGGTAGGAGGCTTGCACAATCCTTAAGTCATTAAGGGTTTTCCAAGCTTGCCAGAGATGACGAAGATACCTGGGCCGGATAATTTCTATGGCAGCTCATGTTGGATAACAATGTGTGTTGCAGTAGTGACCATCAATGTTTCTTCTTCCACACTATGCTTCTTGGTGAGGATATCCTCAAGGAACTTAGCGTAGGACGGTATCTGTGTGATTTCTTCTTGGAAGGGCATAGTGATTTCAATTTTCTTCAACCTCACTGCTAACTTAGCAAATTGCGAGTTGTTAACTCGTTTCCTCTGGCGGCCATGAAATGGAAGTAGAGGAGGTCTTGGTGGCGGTGGCACATAGATTGTTTCCACTTCCTCTGCATCTTGTGTTTCCTTAGGATGCTCGGGTTTGCTAGGCTTCTCTGTTGAAGAGTTTGAGCACTCTCCCTTGGCAAGAACTTGAGGTATGACGTTTGTAGGTTGTGTCCTGCTTCTTAGCATGACGACATTGCACTACTTGCGGAGATTCAACTCAGGTTTCGCTGGTAGAATTCCTTGCGGTTTTGAAGAAATTGCAACAAGTTGTCCAACTTGGTTTTCTAAAATCTTCTATGCATCTAAATCTCGTCAGGTTGATTCTTTATGCAATCCTGATCTCCTTTCATGCCTCTCAGTCTAGCGTGTTGATCTTTCTATCCTTGTAAAATCTAAGCAAGCATTGACATAATATCAACATTTGCCTCTTGTTGCGGAAGTTGTGCTAGTACTCCTCTCTGTTGATATCCCTGATAGGCTTGTGTTCTACGCTGGAAATTATGATTCTGCGGTTAACTCTAAAAGCGGCTTAGGGTGATAGTTTTCTTGCAATGGATTCAGGACATTGTCGGTGTTCTTGTAGGAAAATTTTGGATGGCTCCTCTAGCCCAGATTGTAGGTGTTGGAGTATGGGTTGTTGGCCACATAATTCACATCCATAACCTCTTCGAATCAGTGAGAGTCAGAGGATACTTGGTGCATGGTTACCATTTGCTACTTCATCTCCGCAAGTTTAACACGTAAAGCAAGTACCTCATTGTCTGTTCCCTTAGCTGGTGACCAACGAGTGTACTCACCCAACAAGGTATTTCTTCCCTTGGTCATCTTCTCGATCTTGGTCTCAATGGTGGTGAAGGGGAGGTCATGTAAAGAACAACCACATGCAGTGTTCAACCAATCTCTTACGTCGTCACAAAGTGCCTCAATAAATGTAGATATGAGGTACCTTTTGTCCATCCCATGGTGAGGGCATTCTCGTTGGTATCCTTTGAATCGCAGTCAGGCTTTAGAAAGACTCTCTTTATCCTCTTGCACAAATGAATTTATCTTGTTCTTCTATGATAGTGTCTTATGGGGTCGCATCCCTCACTTGCAGAAACAAGTAAGGAAACTTGTGGGAAATAAGAAAAGGAAGTAGTTAGTTGCCTACATAAAAAGGAAACATGGTTAGAGAAGAGGAATGAGAGTTATATGGCTTGAAAATAGAAAGGAAACGTGTCCACTTACTCAAGAATAGAAACCAATGCAAATAAGAATGGATATCTCACAAAACAACATGCTGCAACAAAGAGGAAAGAAGAGGAAAGGAAGGGAACAGTCAAAGAGGAAAAAGAGGAGAAAAGGAAAGAAAGAAAAGAGGAAAGACAAGGAGAAGAGCTAGGGGACGAATTCACTTCAGATTGAGGGAGACACACACGTTAGAGTAAGAGAGAGTTGCATAGAGAGAGTAGAGAGAAGAGTCGTTCGTGAGTTCTTGCGCAGACGACATTCAAGGAGCATTGGAGATCAATAGAGGACTTCAGTTTCGTTTGGTTTTAATGTTCTTTAGACTATCTACTTCGTTTATGTTGTTTGTTTTCAAACTCATGAGCGAGTAGTCATTTCTTGTAGGAGAAGGGATTAGTCCATGGCTATCCCGAAACTATTTTGATTCATCTTGGAATGCAATTTCCTGTTTTCGTTTATCTATTCTTTGTCTGAGTGCTTGATTGACTTGTATTCGTGAATAGCCACGTAAATGCATGTTTTAGGAACTTAGGAGAAGGACAGAAAGGAGAATTCTAATTCCGAATAATTAGGTTTAGAACAACGAGGGTAGTCCACGAAAGTAGGGTAGCAGTGGTTGAGGGTAAAACAAATGAATCACATAACTTATGGGTTTAGGTTAAGGTGTCAGCCACGAAAGTAGGGGATAACTTGACTAGATGACGTGTCTATGCCTCCAGATAGGGTCGATATCATATTAGGATCGTCTGTCTTAGATAACTTGATCGGGATTGTATGATTAGATAGGTTGATTGTTGGTATCGGTAGTCTTGTGGTGAAACCGGATTTCTTAAACGTTTGTCTCACTGTTAAGAACTTGTTAGTTTATTATTATTAGTATTTCATTCTTAAAACCAATACTTCGTTGTTTGCAAGTTTGATTCATAGTTTAAATTTAGGTTGTGTTGCGTAGTTCGTGTGGGATCGACACCTAGAGTACGTCACACGTGTCATGCACTTGCAGGTAGTTTAGGTTCGAGTCTAGAGTCATTCTTGTTTTGTTTTACTTTTTTTTTCTCTTTCATTCTTTCTACATAAATTGTTTTATATGTCCTTCACAGAGCCGTCAGATCAACGAGAGATGGATAATCAGAACGACCATGGACATATGCAGCAACAACAACTCGCACCACGAGAACCAAAGGCTCCTCCACCACGTCGCCTCAGAGATTACGTGGTGCCAAATATGAACAACGTGCAAACAACCATACGGATGCCTACTGTTGCTAGAGAACAGTTTGAGATTAAGCCTGCAATGACCAACATGCTTTATCAGAAGCAATTTATGGGTGGAAATCACGAGGATCCCCATCAGCACCTCAGAGACTTCCTAGAGCTTTTCGATCCATTCCAAATACACTGACTCTCGGAGGATGCGATCTTACTGCGTCCTTTCCCCTTCTCAATTGGGAGATGAGCAAAAACATTGCTGCAATCGCTTCCCACTGGTTCCATCACTACTCGGGACCAGCTATGCACATTGTTCTTATGACGATTCTTTCCTCTGAGCAAGACGATTGAGATGAGGGGAAAATCACGACGTTTAGATGCAGAGATGGAGAAACATTGTTCGAAGCGTGGGGCAGGTTTAAGGATCTTTTGCAGATGTATCCACACATGGTCTCGAGCAGTGGTATGTTATCCAAACGTTTTATAATGGAATTTCAGATGAACACCGAACGAGATTGGATAACGCTGCTAGAGGATCCTTTATGGATCTGAATGTGGAGGAGGCATACGAGCTGATTGATAACCTCGTCATGAACCACACCATGTGGTCCACGCCGAGAGGTATGCCTAACAGAACTCGAGGTCTATATGAGCTTAATTAGAGCAGAGCGACGGGTAATGCAGTGAACGCTATGTACTGCGTGAATTTCAGAGATACAGAACATGTGGCTTATCAATGCACGCTGCAAGAGAATATGGAATACATGAATTATGCCTCGCAGCAAGGAAACACAGAATTTGGGAATAATTACAACACGAATTAGAGGAACTACCCGAATCTCTCGTATCGAACGACTTAACCGGTGAAGTATTCGGGATTTCAGCAACCACAGCAATCGTACCCGCAAAATAATTATCAATTCCAGTAAGCTCAGCATGTTCCGAAAGCTCCTCAACCTCCTCAAGCCCCTTCGTCAAACCTTGAGGCGGTAATCCTCGAATTTATCAAGGAACAAAGGCAGCAACAATCGACTCAAGCCAAATTCAATGCGGATGTGGGGACAACGATCAACGAGCTCAAAACTTAGATGGAATCCTTGAGCAAGCATGTGAAGAGCTTAGAGTAATCTGTAGCACATCAAGCTTCCTCATCCTCTCAGAATCCCGGACAGCTTTCCGCAAAACCCGATCAAATTTGACAGATTACGTGAACACTATTACCGTGAGCAGCACTGATATGATCGAGCATTCGCCCTCCAAAGAGCAGGACCAAGTTGCTGGAACGTCCATGAAAAAAGGAAAAGGTACCATCGCGATTATGGAAGGCGTTTAACCAGATTTGGACAAACCATATATTCCTCCACCGACGTACAAACCTCCAATACTGTTTCCTCAATGGTTGGTGAGCAACAAGAATGAAGAACAAGTGGCCAGATTTATAAAGGGCTTCAAGAAGCTTGACATCAACATCCCATTCGTGGAAGCCCTCTAAAGAATGCCTAATCACGCCAAACTACTCAAGAAGGTTCTTTCCAAGGATAGGCGTATCGAAGAGACTGAAACGGTAGCACTCACCCAGGAATGCAGCGTCATTTATCAAAACATGCTGCCACAGAAGTTGAAGGAGCCCGGAAGCTTCTCTATTCCATGCATAATATGTAATATTGACATTGACAATGCTTTGTGTGATTTAGGAGCAAGCGTGAGCATCAGGCCACACTCGGTCTTCAAGCGGATGAACTTCAGAGATCTCAAACCAACAATTATGTCTCTACGCCTCGCGGATCGTTCGAGTAAGATATCCGGTGGGAATAGTTTAAAACCTTCCCACCAAGGTAGGTAAGCTTTGCATTTCTGCTGATTTTGTTGTACTTGGCATAAAAGAAGATGCTAAGGTACCCATTATTCTTGGTAGACCTTTCTTAGCTACTACAGGTGCCATGATAAACGTACAACAAGGAAAGCTTTCTTTACGTGTTGGAGATGAGACGATAGAGTTTAACTTGTCCAGCACTATGAACGGACCCTTATTCAAGGAGTCTTGCTTTAGAGTTGATTCGCTGGACAAGTTAACCAAAGACACGCTTGATCAAGTAAGTATCTCCGTTCCTCTTATGTGATGCTTAACACTAATTTGCGAAGATGTTGGATTTACCGACGAAGGAGCTGAGCTGTACACGAAGTTCATGAGTGAGATTGAAGCACTAGGAGATGCCCCATGTGAGGAGATACCACACGAAACACACGCTGATTTCACAGTGGAGAAGGTGCCCTAACTTGAGCTCGAACCTCTTCCTACTTCTTTTTGGTATGAATACATTGAATGCGATAAAACATATCATGTTGTTATGAATGCTAACTTGAGTACAGATGAGATTAGGAAATGATGCGTATTGAAGTTAAACAAATAACCTAAACTACCAGCAAGTGCACGACACGTGTGTAGTACTTCAGATGTCGATCCCACAGGGACTACGCAACATAACTTAAACTCAAACTACAAATCAAACTTGCAAATGAACGAAATATGGGAATTGAGAATGAAATACTAAAAACAAATAAACAAACTAGTTCTTAACAATGAGACAAACGTTCCAGGAATCCGGTTTCACAACAAGACTACCGAAACCAACAATCAACCTATCTATCATGCAATCCCAGTCAAGTTATCTAAGGCAGACGCTCCTAATATCATATCTATCCTCTCTAAAGAAATAGACACGTGATATAGTCAAGTTATCCCCTACTTTCGTGGCTGACACCTTGAACTAAACTAATAAGATCTGTGATTCATCCGTTTTACCCTCAACCGCTGCTACCCTACTTTCGTGGCCTAACCTCGGTTGTTTTAAACTTTATTTTCCGGATTAGAATTCTCCTTTCGATCCTTCTCCTAAGTTCCTAAAACATGCATCTACGTGGCCATCGCAAACACAAGTTAATGAAGCACTCAGATAAAGAATAGATAAACGAAAACAGGAAGATGCATTCAAACATAAATCGAAGTGGTTCCGGGATAGCCATGGCCTAATCCCTTCTCTTAGAACAAAACAAACTACTCGCTCATGCATCCGTAAACAAACATAATCGAAATAGATAGTCTAAGGAACATGAAAACCAAATGAAAACGAAGTCTTGGGTTGATCTCTAATGCTCCTTGTATGCCTCCTTCGCAAGAGTCTCCTCCTTCGATTCCGTCCTCTCTCTACTCTCTCTCCCTCGATCCAATTCTCCAAACTAACTCTCTAACTCAAGCTCCCCTCGACCCCTAGCTCCTATTCTTCCTTTTCCTTCCTCTTTTCTTTCCTTATGTCCTCCTTTTTGCCTTTTGGCTGTTCGTTCTTTTCCTTTTGTTGCAGCAGCCACCGATTTTGCCTTTTCATGAGTTTTCCATTTTTGTTTAAGTTGGGCAACGTTTCCATTACTTTCTCCAACAAGATATCACTTATTCTTCTTCTCTAAAGTCGTTTTCCTTTTTTAATAAGTTACCAACAAATTTCTTTTCGTTTTAAGACAAATTAACTTATCTGGTGTTGCAGGTGACGGACACGATCCGCGCGGGCTGAGTGTGTGCCCCGCATGGGCGCGGCGCACGGTATTACGATGAAAACAAGGCCTCCCTGCACGGACTAGGGAGTGCCCGATCGGGCTGGTGACCGCCCCACACGGGCTGAGACATGCCCCGCGCTGGTGCCCCGAGCGTGCTGATGGCTTGCCCGACTCGTGCTCATTTTGCTGGACCAATTGCCGAACTAAATGCCCCGCATGGGCAAGGGTGTACCCCGCGGGGGCTGAGCTTGAAATCTTCGCCGATTCTCATCCCATTTGTTCCGTGATGATCCTCAATGTTGTTACTTTGTCTCATGTACGTCCTTTAGCTCCAAAATGAACCGATTACGCATTAAAACCTGTAAGATCATGAAAACATGAAAACGAGTAAAATGGATACAAAATCATACGTAAACATCGCATCTATATCGTAAACATCTCTAAAATCATGCAAGAAATACGTATGAAAACGAGATGATCAAGATCTCCCAGACTTGAATGTTTCCCTAAACAAACGTAAACGTGGAACACGTGGGGTATACAAAATCCGAGAATTCCCCTTTCTCCTAGAAATACCGCTAACGCGAACCTAACTGATCAACTAGCAAGTCGAGAGCAAATTCGGCCTAATTAAGTTTTCACTCTTCATCCTAGGTTCACCAAGGCTACGCACGAGAAAGTACATCGAAGGCAAACTAAACAAGCCACCGAAACTCTCTCCACCAAACAAGGCTTCAAACAAATGCTAAACCTAGAGCAATCGAGGATACTTGTTTCTTTTCCGAACTTCTTTCTTTTCTTTTCTTTTTTTTCTTTTTCTTTTCTTTTGTTTTTATGTCTTATTTTTTTTTCTATTTTCTTTTTTTCTTCTTTCGTTATGCATACACACTAGGCTTCTAGGACATTGCATTTGAAGGGATCCAACCTCTACTTAGACACAGACTACCGATGATGGTATACTCATGCATCTCGTTCATGAGTGCAGCGGAGTAGGCGGCATTTTTATTGTGCCATGCCCTTAGGACGTAGAAAGATGATCGCCAACCCACCACTTAGACCCGAACCATCGAAAGAGTATCAAGGTCGAGGCACTCATATCGATTTTAGATCATGCTTTTAGGCGTTATTTCTATCGATGGCGGAGTGTTAGTGTGCGCTCTTAATCTGCAAAATAAACTCGATCTCATACGATCTAATAATCCTCATAAAAAACAGAAGTAAAGCATCGTCTGTACGAAGTATGACCATCTGAATAGATAAAATAAATGATAAACTAGCCTAGCAACCTCATCTAAAACCCCCACAAGCAACACTAGGATTTCCAAAGAATTACGACCTATTGTTTTTCACCGCCTTAAGGCTTGACGTAGGAGCTTAAGTAGGTTGAGGAGTTTGCTTGAATGGCTGCTGCTTTTGTTAAAATCTCGAATACTCTAGCAGTGGGTCATTCAATACCAAAGATTTGGGTGGTTTCTCCAATTCGGGTTGTAGGTGTTCCCGAATTGCGTGTCGCCTTGCTGATGGGCGAAGTTCATTTGTTCTATGCCTTCTTGCATCGTGAATTGATATACAATATGGTCTGTATCTCCACAATTTGCACAATATATGGCATTCGTTGCTTTGCCCATCGCGTTTCTTTGATTCACCTCATAAAGACCTCGTGTCTTGTTATGCATACATCTTGGTGTAGACCACATGGTATGGTTCATGGCAAGATTGTCAATGGGCTCGTATGCCTCCTCTACGCTTAAGTCCATGAACGATCCTATTGCAGCATTGTCCAACTTCGTTCTATGCTCGTCCATGATCCCATTGTAGAACGTTTGGATCACGTACCACTACTCTAGACCGTGATGAGGACACATTTGCAAAAGGTCCTTGAATCTTCCCCACGCTTCAAACAACGTCTCTCTCTCTCTCAGCATCTAAACATTGTGATCTCTCCTCTCATTTTAATCGTCTTGCTCGGAGGGAAGAACCATGACAGGAATGTTGTGCATAGCTGGTCCCAAGTAGTGTTGAACCAGCGGGAAGAGATTTTAGCCACGTTTTTTATCATCCCCCAATTGAAAAGGGGAAGAGAGGCAGCAAAAATGCATCCTCCGAGATTTCATGTATTTTGAATGTGCTTGAAAGCACTAGGAAATCTCGTAGGTGTTGATGAGGGTCTTCGTGATTTTCACCCAAGAATTGTTTTTATATAACATGTTGATCATCGCGGGCTTTATGTCGAATTTCTCCCTAGCAACAGCGGGCATCCTTATTGCGGTTTGGATGTTACTCATGTTCAGCACCACGTAATCACGAAGGCGACGTGGTGGAGGAGCATGCGGTTGCTGTAATTGTGCCACATTACCAACAAGTAATTGCGGCTGTCCGTGACCGTCCAATATATCTTTTTTATTATTCATTGCTCGTCGATTGGTCGTGTTTACTCTTTCTTCTTCATTTCCGTTCTTTCGCTGTCTAATCATTCTCTCAATCTCGGGGTTGATTCGATGAAACTCTAATTACCTTGAGATCGGTTCATGCGCCTACGAATGACAAGTAAAAAGAATTAGTAGAAAATACAAAAAAAAAAGAAAACAAAAAGAAAACAAAAACAAGTATGATTCTAAATTCGAATCTAAGGCGTGTTGACAAATAGTCCCCGGCAACGGCGCCAAAAACTTGATGTGTGTCAAGTTAAACAAGTTAACCTGAAACTACCCACAAGTGCACGACACATGTGTAGTAATTAAGGTGTCGATCCCACAAGGACTAATGCAACATGGTCTAAGAATCAAACTAAAATCAATGCTTGTTGCGATGAAATAAGGGTAATGAGATGTAAATATGATAATGAAGTGGTTTAACGAGTTCCTAACAAAGAGACAAACGTTCTAGGATACGGTTTCACCGTATAGCTTCCGAAACCTACCTTTGATCTATCTACTCATCCGATCCCTATCGAGATAACTAAGATGGATGATCCTTTTGTAGATCCTACCCTCTCTCAAGGCATAGGAACGTGATTCGATTGAGTTATGCCCTACTTTCGTGGCTAATACCCCAACTAAACCCCGATATGATCTATGATTAATCTGATTTAACCCTCAACCTTACTACCATACTTTCGTGACCTAGTCTCGGTTGTTCTAAGCATGATCTTTGACGTGGGTTTAACACGAGTTTATATTTTTCCTAGACCACTTCACCGCAAGTATACGGATCGTGTAGTACCAGGGTCGATCTCTAGGGACTAATGCAGTTAAACTAAGAACGAAACTAAACTAAGACGAAGGAGATAGAAAGAGATGTGTTTCTAAATTTCCTAAAACTATCCTAATGGTGACAATGAAACTAGGTTAGGGATAAGACTATATATGGTGAACATTACGGGTGTACGGGATACCGGGAATTGCATAGATGAACGACTAAGGATCATAGATCTATAACCTATTCTTGACAACAGGAAATTCATGCTCTACGGTGAGGAGTGATTCTTCCGAGCCTAAACCTCCTAACCATGGATAAGTGCAATCCTACCTTCCAGCAGTGATTAACACGTACCATGGCAGCATTACGATCGCAATCACTATCCCTAAGATGACTAACCGACCGGTCAGATTCTCATTAGCCGATCTTAATCTACAACTTAGCGGACCGGATTCGTTCCTTAACCTTCCAGCAAGGTTCGAAATCCTATGTTGTTGAGCGGTCAACACTAACGTAAGAATGATACTGCTAAGTGTAGAACCGTAAATCAAGAATGAATTCATAAAACTAAGCATTAACGCAATTCATCGTTCATACACACAAATCCGATATCCCTACCCGCAGTAGGGACTCTACTCACTCATGGAAGAAACAAAAGCAGAAGATAACAAAGTCCTATACATGATAAACTCTAAGGAACTCGATGCCTCGACCTTCCCTATTGTGTTACCGGTGTACGGATTGATGCTTCTCTTCTTCTCCGATGCCTCCTGAGCCTTTCCAGATCTTTTTCCAGCCTTTCCTTGCCCTGTTCGTCGCCCCCCTTGCCCTAGATCCGTTCTGTTCCTTAAATCCGCTCGTTTGAAAGTTAGATCTAGGTTGTTGTGGATTACATGGCCCGCTCGGGCACAGGTGTTGCCCGGTCG
This sequence comes from Gynandropsis gynandra, assembly GCA_036759665.1. Classification (NCBI taxonomy): domain Eukaryota; kingdom Viridiplantae; phylum Streptophyta; class Magnoliopsida; order Brassicales; family Cleomaceae; genus Gynandropsis; species Gynandropsis gynandra. Next base: position 15,546,999 of record CM071876.1, on the reverse strand, counting down.
TGCTGAGGCTCGCCCGGTCGTGTTGCTGTCTGGTGCCCGATCGGGTGGACATCACCCGATCGCGTGGTCAAGCGGGCCCGAGAACTTTCGGGGCAAATTGGGTGACTAATAGCCCGAGCGGGTATTCTTCGTGCGTCCGATCGGGTATGGCTACCCGATCTCGTGGCCTTGTGCCCGGGTCGTGTTAAATGTGTGGACAAAACCCCGTAGGTTTTACCCGAGCGGGTGGATGAATAGTGCCCGACCAGGCACCCTTGTCTCCTTGTAATTTCTCTTTTCCGCTCGTTGCTCGGGTGTTCCTTTGGGTTCTGGAGCTCGATCTCGGCTCT
>CM071876.1:15531560-15543663 GCA_036759665.1 Gynandropsis gynandra | reverse complement strand
TGCCATCCCTTAGGCACATCATGCACGGGGTTCACTTGCTCGCTGTCCAAGGTTGGATAAGGGGTATCTGCGTTGAAAAGTTTAATGACATCTTTTTCCATTACCTCGTGCAAGTGCGGGTGCAGCCTCCTTTGAATTTCGAGTGAAGGTTCGTGGCTGTCCTCCCTATAATTCTCATACCGAGAATAAGGCGGCGGGTCGGGCTCTAGCTCGAATGCTTTCTCCGCTATGAAATTAGCATGCATATCACGTGGTATCTCCTCATGTGGGGCGTCTCCTAGTGCTGTAATTGCACTCATGAATTTCGTATACACCTCAGCTCCTTCGTCCGCAAATCCTGCATTATCGCCAACTTGTGTCAAATACAGTAAAAGAGAATTGGAAACACTTACTTGATCGTGCGTTTCTTTCTCTAACTCGTCCAGTGAATCTACTGTAAAGCAAGACTCCTTGAGTTGCGATTCGTCCATGGGGCCGGGCAGGATGAACTTGATCGTTTCATCTTTGACACGTAAGGACAGCTTTCCTTGTTGTACGTCTATCATAGCACCTGCAGTAGCTAAGAACGGCCTACCAAGAATAATAGGTGTCCTAGTGTCTTCCGTTATCTCAAGTACAACAAAATCAGTGGGAATGCAAAGCTTCCCTACCATGGTGAGAACATTTTCAATGATTCCCACCGGATGTCTTACCGTACGATCCGCGAGGCGTAGAGACATCTTCGTCGGTTTAAGATTCCCAAACTCCATCCGCTTGAAAACTGTATGTGGCATGATACTCACGCTTGCCCCTAAATCACACAAAGCATTATCGATATCGAGATTACCTATTTTGCATGGGATGGAGAAGCTTCCGGGGTCCTTTAGCTTAGGTGGCAGCTTGTTCTGAAGAATTGCACTGCATTCCTCGGTGAGTGCTACAGTCTCGTTCTCTTCGGCGTGCTTCTCTTTGGACATTACCTCTCTGATAAATTTGGCACGATTAGACATCTTTAGGACTACTTCGACGTATGGCATGTTGATGTCTAGCTTCTTGAGACCTTCTATAGATCTTCCCACTTTCTCTTGGTTCTTACTGCTTACCAATCGTTGAGGATACGGTATTGGAGGTATGTACGCCGGAGGAGCAACGTATGGCTTATCTAAATCTGGTTCGACTCCTTCCATAATCGCAACCTTACCTCTTCCTCTATCCATGGACGTACCAGCAGCATCCCCTCGCACATTTGAGGGCGGATTCTCATCCTCATCATCGCTGCACACAGAAATAGCATTCACATGCTCTCTCGGGTTAAGATCGGGCTTACCGGGAAGCTGTCCGGGATTCCGAGAGGATGAGGCGGCCTGTTGTGCTATGGAGTTTTCCAGCATCTTCACATGAGTGCTCAGAGACTCCATCTGAGATCTAAGCTCTTGTTGTTGTTGCTCCTGCTTCATCTTCATATGAGTGCTCAGAGACTCCATCAGAGATCTAAGCTCACTAATTGCTGTCCCCACGTCTGCATTGAATTTGGTCTGAATCGATTGTTGCTCCTTGTGATCCTTGACAAATTCAAGCATTACTGCCTCAAAGTTTGATGAAGGTGCTTGAGAGGGTCGAGAGGGTTGCGGAGCTTGCTGTGCTTGCTGGAATTGCTGGTTGGTTTGCTGGAAATTATTCTGCCTTGGCTGAAATCCCGAATACCTTACCGGTTGAGTCGTTCGGTATGACAAGTTCGGGTGATTCCTCCAATTCGGGTTGCAGGTGTTCCCGAATTGCGTGTTGCCTTGCTGCTGGGCATAATACATCTGTTCGTAATCCTCATGTACTGTGCATTGATACGCTACATGATCCGTATCTCCGCAATTCGCACAGTACATAGCATTCACTGCATTACCCATGGCTCTATTCTGGTTAGGCTCATATAAACGACGAGCGCTATTAGGCATACCTCTTGGAGTGGACCACATGGTGTGGTTCATGGCGAGGTTATCAATCAGCTCGAATCCCTCCTCGACGCTCAGATCCATGAATGATCCTCTGGCAGCGTTATCCAACATCATGCAGTGCTCATCTGAAATTCCGTTATAAAAAGTTTGGATAACATACCACTGCTCAAGTCCATGGTGTGGACATAACTGTAGAAGATCTTTGAATCTACCCCACGCCTCAAACATAGTCTCTCCATCTCTGCATCTGAATGTTGTGATTTCCCCCCTCATCTGAATTGTCTTGCTCGGAGGAAAGAAGCGTGATAGGAACAATGTCCAGAGCTGATCCCGTTTGGTGATAGATCCCGCGGGGAGTGATTGCAGCCAAGCTTTCGCTTTTCCCCCAATTGAAAAAGGGAAAAGACGCAGCAAGATTGCATCCTCAGAGACTCCATGAATTTTGAACGTACCTGAAAGTTCGAGGAAATCTCTGAGGTGCTGATGTGGATCCTCATGGTTTCCACCCATGAATTGCTTCTGATAAAGCATATTTATCATTGCTGGCTTAATCTCGAATTGCTCTCTTGCAACAGCAGGCATCCTTATGGCTGTTTGCACGTTGTTCATGTTCGGCACCACGTAATCCCTTAGACGACGTGGTGGAGGAGCCTGTGGTTCTCGTGGTTGAGGCACGAGAGGAAGTCTCTGAGGTGTTGATGGGGATCTTCATGGTTTCCACCCATGAATTGCTTCTGATAAAGCATTTTTATCATTGCTGGCTTAATCTCGAATTGCTCTCTTGCAACAGCAGGCATCCTTATGGCTGTTTGCACGTTGTTCATGTTCGGCACCACGTAATCCCTTAGACGACGTGGTGGAGGAGCCTGTAATTGCATCTGTCCATAGCCGTTCTGATTATCCATCTCTTGTCGACCTGAAAATTCTGCAAAGGACAAACAAAGAACAATTTACGTAGAAGGAACGAAGAAAAGAAAACAAAAATAAAAACAAAAAAAACAAAGCAAGCAGGACTCTAGGTTCGAATCTAAGACACGTTGACAATAGTCCCCGGCAACGGCGCCAAAAACTTGATGCGTATCAGAGTTAAATATAACCTAATCTACCCGCAAGTGCTCGACACGTGTGTAGTATTTTAGGTGTCGATCCCACAGAGACTACGCAACACTACCTAAACCCGAACTACGAATCAAACTTGCTAACGAAAGAAGGTGAATAAGGAATGAAATACTGAAAGGAACTAAACTACTTGGGTTCTAACGATGAGATAAACGTCCTAGGAAACCGGTTTCACCACAAGACTACCGAAACCGACGACCAACCTATCTATCATGCAATCCCAGTTAAAGCTATCTAAGGCGGACGATCCTAACATGATATCTACCCTCTCTCAAGGCATAGACACGTGATCTAGACAAGCTGCCCCCTACTTTCGTGGCTGGCACCATGAACTAAACCCATAGACTCTGTGATTCACCCGTTCACCCTGAACCGTTGCTACCCTACTTTCGTGGCCTAACCTCGGTTGTTCTAAACCTGATCTTCCAAGACTAGAATTCTCCTTTCGGTCCTTCTCCTAATCTCTAACACATGTATCTACATGGCCTTTGTAAACACAAGTAAATTAAAGCACTCAGATAAGAATAGATGAACTAAAACGGGAAGATGCATTCAAAATAGATCAAAAGCGGTCTCGGGATAGCCAAGGGCTAATCCCTTCTCCTAGAACAAACGAACTACTCGCTCATGCGTCTGTAAAGAAACATAAACATAGTAGAAAGTCTAAGGAACATAAAAACCAAACAAAACCGAAGTGGTGCTGCTTGATCACCAATGCTCCTCGCTTATCTCTTCGCAAGAATCTCCTCTATCTTCTTTCTTCTCGGATCTCACGTGATCTTTGTGTTTATCTTCTTTTTCTTGTGCAGCTTAATTGTGCATGAGAAATACTGGAAGTGCGGATCTAGTGGTGCTGGAATGATGCCCGATCGGGCATGGCATGTGTGCCCGCTCGGGCACAAGGCAAAATGCTCGGGAATGCTTGCCCGAGTCGTGCTAAATGGTCCACACAATTGGCCGTAGGTTTTGCCCAATCGTGCAAGGGTTGTGCCCGACCAGGTGAGGCTTTTCCATGCTCAATCTCGTCCCGTTTGTCCCGTGATGATCCCCAAAGTTGCTCCTTAGCTCCGTGCATGTTCCTTTAGCTCCAAAATGGTCCAAATACGCGTAAAAACCTGTAAGAACATGAAAAGCACGAAAGCAAGTAAAACGGATACAGAATCATACGTAAAACATCACATATGTATCGAAAACGTCTCCTAAATCGTGCAAGAAATACGTATGAAAACGAGATGATCAAAACCTGAAAACCAACAAAACGGGTGTGTGAAGCTCGAAATCATATCGGATAAGTACATGTATACAAAGAATATAAGCGAAAATGACTCTAAAACATATCCTAATATTGATACACTTTCAGTGTTATCAATCTTCTAGGACTATAATTCTTCTTTCGATCCTGTCCTAATCCCTAACACATGCATCTACGTGAACATCATAAACACAAGACAATAAGCGCTCAGACAAAGAAGAGATAACAAAACGGGGAAATGCATTCATAAATAAATCAAAGAGGAATCCGGGATAGTCATGGGCTAATCCCTTCTCCTAGGACAAATCTACTACTCGATCATGAGTCTAAACAACATAAATGAAATAAGTAGATTAATGAGCGTAGAAATATCACACGAGTGTGATACCGAATCAATTCCCAAGTTCTTGTGTGTCTCCTCTCAAGAGGGCTCTTCTATGGATGATGAATTCAATTGGGGTTTTTTTTTTAAACAAATTCGTTGTTGGAGAACATCAAGAGAAGTTGTTGCAGCCATGCCTCGCGTGGGCTCGGAAGCCAATCCGCGTGGGCTCCCTAACACTTGCATGACCCATGCATGCTTTGGATGAGCATGAGTCGGGCATTTTTTGCTGGAACATCACCCCGCACGGGCGAGGGAGAGCACCCCACGCGGGCTCTTTGCGAGCACTCAATCCGTGCATGCTGAAGGTGAGTCCGAGGTGGGCAACAAGTGCTGGATGTTCAGCCCGAGCGGGCTATGGAAACCACCGCGCGTGGGGGCCTTGTCTCCTTATGTCGTATCGTGTTCCTTGCATGTTTTTCATCCCGTTAGCTCCGTTATGATTTGAAATTCTCGTACTTTGTCCCTTGTATGTTCATTTGCTAAAAAACGACCCAAATACACATTAAAAACCTATAAGAACATGAAAACAAGGAAACAAATAAAACAGATACAAATCACACGTAAACATCGCAACTATCATCATAAACATCTCTAAAATTATGCAAGAATCGTGTACGGAAATGAGATGATCATGAGCCTAACTAATCCCAAAAGCTAACTCAAGAGTTTAGGGTTGTCCAATACCATATATATGAGTCCCTAAGTTCATCTTCTAGCCGATGTGAGACAACTTATTATAACCCTCCCCCTCAAGTCCAGACTCGTTCTTGGAGTGTTAAAATCGCAATCGGGGGCACAACATCGGTATATTCAAATCGGGACGAAATGGGATCTGATACCATTTCAAATCTAGATTGGATCTAACTAATCCCAAAAACTAGCTCAAGAGTTTAGGGTTGTCCAGTACCATATATATGAGTCCATAAATTCATGTCCTAGCCGATGTGGGACAATTTATCATAACAATTTTGGGAAAGGCCACAACTGATTCCTTCCTCCCCATATTGAAGAGGCTTTGTTGCTCGGATTGATGATGACACAATGGAGAGATGAGCAAGTAGATAAGGATATTCCCGTTGTAGGCTCTCTATCTCACCACATCATGGAGATCATGTTGTATACCGTTTCACCGCTACCACTATCATTCTATGACAAGTCGAGACCATTAGACAAGCATCGTTCCCACCTCACTCATCACAATGAGTTGGAACATGGTTAGTATGCAGTACTATGCATGTAGGATATGATTTAGGATAAACTTAGACAACAAACAGAGATGATCCAATGGCGTTTCTTAGACAAGTGACACCTCTTCTACCCTTTTTATTTATATTTGAATTCATATTTTTCACTTGTCATAGATTGTAGTAGCCTTTTAGTCTTGATACTGCTTGCTCATTCTATGATTGCGATTTCATATTTCAATCCGATTAAGTATAACATGAATCGATCGAGAACTGAAATGCTGGAATATCAGACAAACACTAGTAAAACATGTTTAGTACAAACACATGCACAAAAATATGACTATTTTAAGTGATATCGAGGTTATAAGTTTCAATATTTTTTTCCTTTATATGTTCTCATCATTTCATTTAGACTAGTTTGACAGTAGGGACGGTGTTGAATCTAAGTCTGAGGGACATGAGTTGATATTTTAGTCACTACCTATGCATTTAGAATCATATAGGTGCAATTACGATTTTAGTTTTTCAATAATAAACTTTTCTTTAGAATTTGTGTTCCATTAGAATGCATACACTTTGCCTAGACACGAGGTCATAATCGAGCCATGATGAAAAACAGGAGATTGGAGAATTTTCTTAAATTGATTGATACATATACCGAACTTAATCTCATGATATTCATATGTTTTCTATCATGTACTAATAAATTTAGACTCTTTAGTTCTTTTTTATGCCTTCATTGCTTTATTTCATGACATTATAGATAATAGGGCCTAATGAGTAGTTTTTGGAGAAATGAGGCAAGAATACAACAATAAATGAGCATAGGAGTGAAACAACAACATCCTTTGACTTGAGTTCATTACCACTTAGTCGAGTCTATGACTAGAGATACAGAAAAGTCCTTCAAAAATTGCTCTAGCAGAGTGACACATAACTCAGTTACACTAATGGAGCAACATTCACCCCGAGCACCTCAATACTCAATCAAGTCATGAGCCAGAACAGGGGTACCTTTACCGCCAAACATTTGCTCAACCCGAGGACCTTCTAACTCGGTTGAGCGTTGTGCTAGTAAAGGTCAAACTTTCTTCAAAATAAAATGAGAATTGGTCGAAGTAGTAATCTCTCAGTCCAAGGTGACACCAACTTGCCCGAGCGGTGCACCAAATTCAACAAAAAATCTAGAATTTGAATTATTTTAGAGCTTAGGAAGTTCCATATAAGGAAATAGGTTAACATTTAAGGGGGAAGGAGACATAAAATATGGAAAGAGACTTTAAGAGAGAGCTAAAGACTTTGGTATCTTGTTCTCGAGACGTAGATCAATAGATTAGATCCATATTTTAGATTAGAGCATTGCCTATTTTAACTCATAGTACTTTATATCGAATTCAGTGTTCTCTGTATTCTTATAGTTTAATGCATGATTAATTCTTTAAATTCTTAGTGGGCTTTGAGTTGATTATCTCATGGAATAATTCAGATAGAAATGTGGAATTAATCGATTTAAAAAATATGATATCGCTCGTTAATGCATTTAACATATCATTATATTGTGATTTCAATGACTGGAATGGTTAAATAGGATCCTAGACTTCAAGAGAAAATAGAACGATAGAACAACATTGAATTCTCTTATAGAAACAAAGTAATATTTTCTGAAAAATTTTAATGAGTTCATATACGTGAGAACATTTCTCGAAACTAAAAACATTGTGTCACTATATATTTTCATAACCATTCTTTTGTTTACTTGCACATACTAGCGAGTAGATAAAACAACATTTTTATTTTCATGATCATAGTTTTCGTGAAGTTGACATTCTAAATTTCTCGTAGTCATTGTGTACGAACTTAGTACTACATGATTTGTATCCCTTCATTAATGTCTAGTCTAGATATAAATTATTAAAACTTGAGATGATATTAGATCATACCTAGACGATACACCATGTTTATAAACTTTTTTATTATTATCATATATATATATATATACATAAATGTGTGCATATGTGTATAGATAAAATGGCCTAAAAACCCCCTCGCACCCATTTGTATTTTCAAAAACCTCTCTACACCAAACAGTTAATCTCAAATTCCCTTAGCTAAGGAAAAACAATGGCAAGTCAACAACTCATCTCTAGCAACTCAGTGCCACATAATTACCATGCAAGAAAAAAGATGGACGTTAAGTTATCCATCAATTGAATATGTCACAAAGACCTTCTCCATGAGATAATTGAATATGTCATCAATTGAATATGTCATCAATTGAAATCTGAAGACAATTCAAGTGTTTTAGGATAATTTTCCTTGATCAAGTAGGTTGGAGATACAAGGCATTGTTTTAAGTGTTTATGAGAAATCTCAAAGTTCTTGATAGATTTTAAGGGTATTTCGCCTTTTCATTAATATGGATTCGAGTTTTGTGATCAAATTCAAATCCCTATGCATATTGAGATGGTGAGGCTTTAGAGCGACACATTATTCAGGCGAATATTCAAAATGACACTCATGTGATTCAAGATGTTTTTTGTTTACACTCGGCCCTCGCTTATTCGACCCATGAAAGCTCAATAACTCCAAAGCTTGTTGATCTCACTATTTTCACTCTATGATTAGTTGCATGTTTCAATTGCGTTTTGGATTGTTTAAATCTTGTTTTTATTCTTTTTACAACTTTTTTAGTTCATTTAATGATCTTACATATTATACGGACCAAGAGGAAATTAGAGAGAAGCATGGTCAGATTTCAACTTGATGTGGTGAAACTCGAGTTATATATTTTTCTAGACCACTTCACCGCAAGTATACAGATCGTGTAGTACCAGGGTCGATCTCTAGGGACTAAAGCAGCCAAAAACTAAGAATAACACTGAACTAAGACGTATGGAAGAAGATGAAGATGTGGTCCTAAATACCTAAAAACTAAACTAAGTGGTGACAACAATAATAGGTTGGGGTAAACTCGGATATGACGAAGGGTGTCGGGTTAGGGTAAACTCGGATATGACGAACACTACGGGTGTCGGGATACTGGGAATCGTATGGATGAAACAACTAAAGATCATAAACCTATCGAATTATCTTGACAACGGGAAATTCATGCCCTAAGGTGAGGAGTGATTCTTCCGAGCCTAAACCTCCTAACCATGAGTACGTGCAACCCTACCTTCCAACAGTGATTAACCCGTACCATGGCAGCTTTAGGACCGCAATCCTAATTTCTAAGCCGACTAATCGTCCGGTCAGATTCTCATTAGCCGAACTTAACCTACAACTTAACAGATCGGATTCATCCTTTAACCTTCCAGCAAAGTCTGAATTCCTATGTTACTGAGCGGGCAACACTAGTATAAGAATGATAATGTTAAGTGTAGAACCGAATATCAAGATAAAATCAATAAATCTAAGCATTAACGCATAACATTGTTCATCCGTTACAATCCGATATCCCTAACCCATAGTTGGGAACCTACTCACTCATGGAGAATACAGATAACGAAGATAACACAACCCTAAACATGATAGACTCTAGGAAACTCGATGCCTCGATCTTCCCTACTGTGTTACCGATGTGAGGATTGATGCTTCTCTTCTTCTCCAGCGTCTCCAGAGCCTTTCCTGATGTTTTCCAAGCCTTTCCTTGCCCTCTACGTCGCCTCCCTTTGCTCTAGATCTCTTATGGTCTATAAATTACCACTTCTACCCGTTCGTGCAGAGGTGCGCCCGGTCGTGTTCTTCGTCTCGCCCGATCGGGTATCAGCGCCCGATCGTGTTGTTGAGCGGCCCGAGTCTTTCCTAATCAGACCTAGATCTAACCCATAGCAGTCCAAATCTCAAAATAGTTCATGTGCATACCTGGATTTCGTGATGAGAATGAGGAATTTTCCAGATTTTTCAAGAGAGGGGAGAAGGGATTTCGAGTAACCGAGTCTCAACCGGCGACGATGAAACGGTGGCGGCATATGAACGACTCCGACGACGGAATTGCAGAGTGAGGGGTCGAAAACCTTGGGAGCATGCTCGGGTATAATTTTTGTGAAGTGAACGGCCGCTCGGATTACTCGAAATATAACATACCCGTGCAGATTTTACGGTGCCCGATCGGGTAGTATGTGTTGCCCGATCGGGTAGTCTCCCGTGATGACCTACCCGCTCGGGTCGTCTGATGTCGCCCGACCGGGTTCTCCTGAATCTGAAGTTGCCCGATCGGGTGGAGGTGTCTGCCCGATCGGGTAATGCTGCAAAAACAAAGATTTCATACGAGGAAAACCATGCAGCAAAAAAATCAATAGACCACTAAATTCCTAATACTAAAAATTGTCTAATTCTAAAAAATGAAAAAAAGTCCAAGAATATAGAAATAAAACGAAAAAGATGACTAAAAAGGATATGGGGCTCGGGTTGCCTTCCGAGAAGCGCTTGTTTAAGGTCGCGAGCCTGACCAAAGTGTGCTACTAATCAGGTGGACGTCCTCGACGTCGTCTCGTCCGTAGCGTTTCGCGTGCAATATGTGCTCGATACGGTGTGGCACACGAAATTGTCGAATTCCTTGCACGAACGGTATCGTCTTCCTTAAGATCGGTTCTATGTTCGGTGCTAGATCGTGCTGTCCAAACATCCTTGTTGTGCTGCTCCTAAGTCCGGTTAAGTACTCCATGTAACCGGTTATGCGTTTGTCACTCATTTCCTTCAGCTTTTCCAGAGATGTTGTATGTGTGAGCCTTTCGGGTGAAGGCTTCATCTTTACCTTGGGAGCTTTGTCGATGTCCCAATTATGAGCAGGACGTTTGGTGCAGCATCTCGGCATCTTAGGATCATTTATGTACTGCCTTGCACCGCAATTACCTAGGCTTGTATGGAAGTCTTGGTTGGGGGATTCCTCTTTCCTTTCGTTGTTGAGCGGCTCGGTTAGTACCTTGTAGTTACCTTCCTCAACCGCTACTTGATTCAAATCTAAGGAATCCTTAATCTGAACTTCCTCACAAGTTTCCTCGGCTAAACCTTCCAAGATGCCTTCAGGGAACACGAAATCGATATGGCATGGTTGCTCAATCGTGTCCGCTAAGCTGAATTCTTCTTCTACCTCGGGTCTCTTCGTGTACTCATCAATGTCCGTAGCCTCATCCATTGTCGTGTTAGATTCATCTTCCCATTCAATCAATGATGGACTTGGCTGATCTACTGTCTCACAATCTCTTAGGTAGATCTCGCTGACATATTCGCGAGGGTTTATTTCTAAACTTTCCGATGCAACCTCTAGTGGTTGCAATGCCCCTTGTGCAAGTTCCGATGCTTGCGCGTCCAATTGTCCAAATAAATTGCCTATCTGCTCATTGGCGCTTTCTTGTCCCGCTTCCACTCCCGTAAACAAGTTGTTTCGATTCTCAAACAGTTCAAGGAGGTAGTTGTACGTGGCGGGATAATCGTGGGCTGCTACGTATTGATTCAGGTATGGCTGAGGCACATAGGATTGATAGATCTGAGTTTGGGGTTCCGTCCATGGCTGGAAATTCCCAAACGATTTTTGTGCATCCACCATACTCTCGGTGGCCCTATATGGGAAGTATGCGTGATCGTTCCATTCGTGGTTGTACGTTTTCTCGTAAGGATGATAGTAGCTGTCGTAGATCTCCTCTTCATACCCCCAAGCGTTCTGTTCCCATGATTGCTCTAAGTGTCGCGGGTGGTATAAATCGGAGAGCATACGTCGAATCTCGGAAAGTTGATGCCTCAATTCAGCTATGTCGGCACCCGAAGAGTTGAAGTCGTCCATATTACCTCGCAAGATAAAGGACATCAAACTCGATTAAGCTCTGTGAAGTACATAATAATTTTGTTTTTCGTTTTTTTACTCCATTAAAGAAAAGATAAACAAAAGCAAAAAACAAGAATACGAAAAACAAAAGAAGACTCCGGAAAGGACTAGATCTTAATCTAGCTAATTCCTAGTCTAGGCCGTTATTAGTCCCCGGCAACGGCGCCAAAAACTTGATGTGGTGAAACTCGAGTTATATATTTTCCTAGACCACTTCACCACAAGTATACGGATCGTGTAGTACCAGGGTCGATCTCTAGGGACTAAAGCAGCCAATAACTAAGAATAACACAAAACTAAGACATATGGAAGTAGATGAAGATGTGGTCCTAAATACCTAAAAACTAAACTAAGTGGTGACAACGATAATAGGTTGGGGTAAACTCGGATATGACGAACACTACGGGT
>CM071876.1:15506177-15517153 GCA_036759665.1 Gynandropsis gynandra | reverse complement strand
ACAGCCACGAACCTTCCACCGAAACTCAAAGGAGGCTGCACCCGCACTTGCACGAGGTAATGGAAAAAGATGTCATAAAACTTTTCAATGCAGATACCCTTTATCCAAGCTTGGGCAGCGAGCAAGCGAATCCCGTGCATGATGTGCCAAAGAAAGAATCAGTAACTAAGGGATCGCACGATAAAATGACCCTACCTCATGACTTCCAACAAGGTGATTTCGTTCCACTTTTCAATTCTCGTCCTAAGTTTTTCTCAGGCAACCTACTGTCTCGTCGGTCTGATCCTTTTCAGGAACGAGAAGTCTTCACATAAGGAGACGTGGAACTATGGAGCGAGACGGGTAACACATTCATAGCTATTGGACAGCGGCTAAAGTTCTACCAAGCCGCTCAACCGATCGAAAGCGGAAACTCTATTTCCCTTTTTGACCACCCGTCGCACACGCATGAGGAATGGAGACGTCAAAGCTTAATGACGTTAAATAAGCACTTTCTGGGAGGCAACCCAGCTGTTTGTTTTCATATTTATGTTTCAGACTCGGTTATTTGCTTTCGTTTAAAAATAAAAAAAAATAAAAAAAACCCATTACAAACTTGCTTCACTTCCTTTATCCTCCATCGGAGCTTCACGTCGAGGACGCCGTTCAATTCAAGTCTGGGGGAGCAGCTCACATTTTTCAGGTGATTTCGTTTCATTTTCTTTCATTTTCCCTTTGACTTTGTAGTTTTTAGGTTATTTAGAGGTTTTCAGTTGTTTTTGAGTCAGAGTCGTCCCAAGGCACTTGTCCGGTGCCACGTTTTGAGATGAACCCTGAACCTAGGATGCTTAAGAAGTTGACCTTTTCCGTGAGATTTTGCATTATTGAGCTAGGTTTTCCCTAAGCGTTAGAGCTTGTTAGTCAGCTGAAAAACAATAGGTCGTAGTTCTTTGGGAATCCTAGTGTTGCTTGTGGGGAGGTTTAGACGAGGTTGCTAGGCTAGTTTATCGTTTATTCTTTCTACCCAGATAGACATAGTTCGTATAGACGACGCTTTACTTCTGTTCTCTTGAGGATTATTGGATCATATAAAATCGAGCTTGTTTTGCAGATTAAAAGCGCACACTAACACTCCGTTGTCGATAGAAATAATGCCTAAAAATCATGATCAAAAGTCGATATGAGTGCATCGACCTTGTTACTCCTTCGGTGGCTCGGGTCTAATTGGTGGGTTGGCGATCATCTTTCTACGTCCTAAGGGCATGGCACAAAAAGCCGCCTACTCCGCTGCACTCTTAAACGAGATGCATAAGTATACCGTCATCGGTAGTCTGGGTCTAAGTAGAGGCTGGATGCCTTCAAATCCGACGTCCTAAAAGCCTAGTGTGTATGCAAAGAAAAAGAAAAAACAGAGAGAAGAATAAAAAAGGGAAACAAAAAGAAAAAAAAGTCATAAAAAGAAAATAAAAAGAGAAAAGAAAAAGAAAAAGAAAAGAAAAAGAAAGAAACAAGTATCCTCAGTTGATCTAGGTTAGCATTGTCTGAAGTCTTGTTTGGTGGAAGGAGTTACGGTAGCATGTCTAGTTTTCTTTGATTTACTTTCTCATGGTTAACCGTGGTAGACCTAGGATTAAGACTGAAAACTCGATTAGGCCGAATTTGCTCTCGACATGCTAGTTGATCGGTTAGGTTCACTTTAGCGGTATTTCTAGGAGAAAGGGGAATTCTCGTGTTTTTACACCCCATGTGTTCCACGTTTACGTTTGCTTAGGGACAAGCAAACATTCAAGTCTGGGGGATTTTGATCATCTCGTTTTCGTACGTATTTCTTGTACGATTTTAGGGATGTTTATGATATATATGTGATGCTTTACGTATGATTCCGTATCCGTTTTACTTGTTTTCGTGTTTTCATGTTCTTACAGGTTTTTACGTATATTTGGATCATTTCAGAGCTAAAGGACATGCACGGAGCTATGGAGCAACTTCGGGGATCATCACGGGACAAACGGGACGAGATTTAGCATGAAGAGCCTCCACCCGGTCGGGCACAACTCATGCACGATCGGACAAAGGCCACGGCGAATTTTGGTGCGCATTCACGCACGACTCGGGAAAGGAAGTGCCCGACCAGATGCCTCACACCCGAGCGGGCGGACATCATGCTCGATCGGGCATCCCTTGCAGACCACAACCTGCGCGACATGACCTAGCCGCACCCGAGCGGGCACATGGAGCACCCGAGCGGGTGGGGTCCCGAGTTATCAGCCAAGTTAAGTAAAATTAACTTAAAATAAAAGGGAACTCGTGGGGGAGATTAAGGAAACACTTAAACCGAATTAGGAGACATAAAAGAGGCCAGAGGATGACATTAGAGAGGAGGAATTCATTCAGTTCATGATTGAGGAGATTCTTGCGAGGAGGCAAGCAAAGAGCATTGGAGATCAACCCGACACTTCGGTTTCGCTTGGTTTTCATGTTCCTTAGACTTTCTATTTCGTTTATGTTTGTTCACAGACGCATGAGCGAGTAGTTTGTTTGTTCTAGGAGAAGGGATTAGCCCTTGGCTATCCCGGAACCACTTTCTATTTATCTTTGAATGCATCTTCCCGTTTTGGTTTATCTATTCTCTATCTAAGCGCTTAATTGACTTATGTTTAAAAAGGCCACGTAGATGCATGTGTTAGGGATTAGGAGAAGGACCAAAAGGAGAATTCTAGTCCTAGAAGATCAGGTTTAGAACAACCGAGGTTAGGCCACGAAAGTAGGGTAGCAACGGTTGAGGGTAAAACGGATGAATCACAGTTCTTATGGGTTTAGTCAATGTGTCAGCCACGAAAGTAGGGGGCAACTTGACTAGATCACGTGTCTATGCCTTGAGAGATGGTAGATATCATATTAGGATTGTCTGCCTTAGATAGCTTAAACTGGGATTGCATGATAGATAGATTGATTGTCGGTTTCGGTAGTCTTGTGGTGAAACTGGATTCCTAGAACGTTTGTCCTATCGTTAAAAACCAACTCATTTATTTACTTTCAGTATTTCATTCTTCCACCATATTTGTTCATTAGCAAGTTTGATTCATAGTTTGAGTTTAGATTGTGTTGCGTAGTCTCTATGGGATCGACACCTAAAATACTACACACGTGCCATGCACTTGCGGGTGGTTTAGGTTATTTTATTTAACTTTGTGAACGATCAATGAGCATCATAGTAATAAACAGAGAAAATTTCTTGGCACGTGTCCATAATGACTCGATAGAGTATGTAGAATAGGATGCTTGAAAGTCACTCAGAAATCGATTAGGTAGTAATTAATCACTCGACCAATACGAAGCGTAAACGTCACTCCCATAGGTTTGTTGAATGCAGTAAGCCAAACAAGAGAAGATCTTTACCCTGTGGATGAGCCTTTGAATTGATTGTCGCATGGTATAGTTCATATGGTTACGTTGAATTATACTAGATTGTATGCATTAAATAAAATAAATGATTATATCGAGAGATAGATGAATTATTTTAGGGATGATGATATTGGATGTTAATGCATTCAACATGCAGGCCATTAAATGGAGATTTCAATAATTGGAATATTTAAATATCTCATTAGATGGAGACAACATCATTAAAATGCTTGAATAGGACCTAAACTTAGAGAGAAAGTAAATCCATATAATATGATTGAATTCTCGGTTAGAAAGAAAGTAACACTTTCTGAAATCTATAATTGTAATTTACTTTTGAATAAAATAGATATGAACACACCTTTTTTATGTTGATTATCTTAACTTTTGTGAAATCAATAGTTTCAATCCTCTTAGCCCTTGTATAATCTAAATATAAATATGAAAGTTTGAAACGGTTGATTTGTATCTTTGCAGAATGTAAAATCTAAATATAAATATTAAATTAAATATTAATTAGATTACAACTAAACATCACATCACTTGCCATTAAACTCATCTTGAAAAACATAATATTTTCCCCAATTTATGATATATAAATCAAATTATTTTTTGTACTTAGTGATATGTCTTTTATGTTAACAATAGTGTTCAAAATATCTTGAACTAATCTCTTTTTTAATTCTCCGTATTCAAAAAGCCAATAAAATCGAAAATATATTAATCTACTCGGCTTATAGTAAACATATGTGTAAAATATGAAGGATGACTCCAATATTTTTACTTCATGGCAACGGTTCTGAACAACATATTGCTATATATATATATATATATATATATATATATATATATGCAAATATGGCAAATGCATGAGACAATCATTTTATATATATGTAACACATGGTTTTCACCATTGTCTTAGCTTTACTACTATTAGCTTTACTACTATTATGTTGCATACCTTCAAAACATTTGTTTGAACCAATTGGTTATTTTATCTAGTTCTATTTGAGGCTTATAAATATGGCATTCTTAGTGGAGAAATTTATTGAAGGTTTTGAGAGTAGTCTTTTTCCTTGCTTTTTTTGGCTAAAGAATTTCTAGAGCAATTTTACGTGTTCAACCGACTTATCAACACTAAATCACACGTATTGTGGCATTGTCACAAAGTTTTAAGTTCGTTAGTCCAGTCATAGGAGGGTTTAGAGTGTAAATCAACAGAAGAACAATAACCTAATTTTCTTATTGGATTATCAGTGAGTTTCATTCATTTATTTATATTTATTAACAATAGAACATGATGAAGATTCGTATCAAGCAGTTCCAAAGCCTCGTTCTTGCATATTAGATATTTTATCATTTTAGGAATAATCGAAACAAAACCAAACAAAAAATAGAAAGAAGAAAGCAAAGAATCAAACAAAAAAAAAGAAAACAACAAAATAAATTCAAACCAATACACAAAGAAAGAGAAACATTAGAAAAGGAAACAGAGTCTTCTATAACTAGGCTTGAGAACAAGGCAAGACTACTACGTCATATGCTTTAAACATCGAGATTAGTCTTTTTCTAGGAAACTAACTCGTGAATTTGATTGTTTGAATTCCAATAAGATAAAACAAGAGAAGCCAAGGAAAGAACAAAAGAGACAGTGAAATTAAGCAAAACACACTTTCTTGAGTGATTGTGAGATTTGTTCATCTTCCTTTTAATTCATCTTTTTGTGTTGTTTACTAATGATATTTTTTTTGTTTTGTAGCATCTTTGATGTAAAATTTGGAAAATCATCACAACGAACCATAAAAACGTGAAGGAGTGACTCTGTTGCAGACACAAATGCAACTTATGATGGGAGAAGACAAAACTGGTGTAGTTTGTCAAGAACAACCTAGGACAAGACAACCAGTAGCTAAAACTCCACAACCTCTAGATATGGATATGGATGAGAACGGTGAGTTAATGGAACGTAAGGAGATTAAGATACCAAAATATGTCCATTTAGACATTAATCAGAAGGATAATTGTATGATTAACATAAAATAGCAGATCTCGACTTTCATGGGATAGAGCAATGTAGAGGCGTACTTAGAATGGGAAAGGAAAATTGAGATTTGGTTTTACTGCCATCACTATTCTAACATGAAGAAAGTAAAGATGTCTTCGGCAAATTTTAATGACTACACGCAAGCATGGGAATCAACTCACTCTTTCACGTCAAAGGGATAGAGAGCGGGCTTTAGTGACATGGGAGGATATGCATGTAGTGATGAGAATGGTTGGTATCTACTCATTATCATCGAAGTGAATCAACTTCTATGAAAAATGGTGCAAGGTAGTTAAAGCATAGAGGACTATCACAAGAAGATTTATTACTTTATGATGCATTCTAACATAGAGGCGATCGAGAGGCCACCATGAATTGTTTCTTGGCGGTCTTAACTGATAGGAATCTAGACCGAAGTTCAATTGTTGATGGATGGAAAAAGACTGAAACCTCCTAACAACTGAATAGGAGAACATGGAATTTGTGTCTCCTAAAAAAGGACATCCCAAACTCTAACTACAAACCGACTAGAAAATCCCAAACTCAACGAAAGACGCCACAACACTTGTAATCTAGTATTTATAAGTCGATGAACACTCAGCATACCACCAAGAGTTTGGTAGCTAACTCTCAAGAATTATCATTGAAATACACTCTAAATTAATTAAAACTTCGTATCAAATATCATATAATGAGTAGGTCCCCTATAAAGAAAGACCAAAAAATAATGCAAAATTGAATAAAATAAACTAATGTAATAAAAATTGATAAATATACTGAGTCGAGTGGTGTAACGATTCACTTCAGCGTCGCATAAGTCTTTAACCTAAAATATGCAAAACTTAAACACGTTTGACCGAACAAATCTTATACTCGGTCCTATCCTCTCACGCTCAGTTCAGCTGTGTAATGCTCGGGTCAAGCGGTTCAATCATTCAAATCGTCTATTTGTCTAAACAATTTACTCGAGTCGAGTGCTTCTATGCTTATACTGAGCATTTTTTAGCTCCTCTAGCTTCTTGCTCCTTTCGGCCTCTTCTCCTTGTAGGTGAATCTTGTGGTCTTGACTTAAGGCTTCTTGACGTCCTCTCCCATTCATTTGTTTTCCTTCCATGTCTATTTGAGGGAGCACAATCCTAAATTCCTTCGCTCTAGCCATCGTGATTGGTTTTTGTATGATCCATGGTGGAATCATGGACTAGTCCTTACATCTCATCTTTCCTTAAAGTATTTGATCAAACCAGTCCTCAACTGCATCAAAATGGGCCAAATCAGTAGTATTAAAAATTGAACTAATAATGTACTTACCAGGCAAAATGTATTGTGATTTGAGTCTTTTGTTTGTCTACTGGTCAGAATGCTCTATTGTTGCTTTTACATCCAACTCTTAATCTTTATTCGGTGGTTCTTTCTTCAGAAATCTATCTTTGAAACCCTACAACAACTTAGAATCAACAAAAGAAAAATAAAAAATTTAGTTCATTAAGAAGTATTAACTCTTGGTGCGCGAGCACAACCATTAGCAAAGTAACATGAATTTCGTCTCCTTTTTTCTTGTTCTCATGGAAAGGAAATTCTTACCCACGAGTTAACTTTCATTAGCCTTTTCCATGGTTTTTCTCAAGACCTCACTAATTTGATTATCTACCTTAAGGTCACCTAGTTTCTCACGTCTCGTATCCTTCTGCAGATGCAACTAATCTTTGTATGGTTTCTTGGGTGTTATCTACCTTAAAGTTACTCACTTTCTCCATGAATTTGATTATGTACTAGTTTATAAAGCCAATGTGTTTAGCTTATGTATCAAATTTTACACGCCTTCTTAACAATACATGTCATGTTTGTATCAGTACAACATCACAAAGAACATCATCTTCGTACTTGCCAATGTTCAATGAAACTTTTACTTGATGATGTACTTTGGTTTTTTCACTATCATTTATCCACTGAAGCTTGTACGGCTTCAGATAATTTGTTAGTATGCGCCCTAACTTGTCAACAAGCGTAGTTATTGCCAAGTTCGTGCAATTTTCATCATCTATGACGATGTTACACACCTTCTCTTTTTGATAAGTCCCCATGTGTAGGAGATGCTTTTCCGCTCCTTCGTTGAATTCTCTATAGCATGAAGGTTGAAGACTCACCGCACTACCAACAATTCTCCATTTTTGGCTTAATTTTCCTCAGCCCTTTCATCCTACTCCTCACCCTGGGTTCCACATCTTCATCCTTCACCATCTCATAACCCTTATCTATGAGTAATAACGTAGTCCTCTTGTTTGAAAAACATTTGGCATAATGCCCCATCATTGATGTTTGAAGCATGTAATGATCCGGTTACACGTTGGGATTTCATGGATACTTTGTATTTTTCGTTTTGACTATCTTTCTGCAAATGTATGACCTCTCATGTTCTTGAGTTGTCGTTCCTCTATGTTTGAGTTACTTCTCAATCTTAGTGGCCAAGTAAAAAAACTCATCCATATCCACATTAAGATGAGTTTACACTTGGTTTGAATATCGAGATTAAAGTGTCTCTCCTAGTAGTAGTCTTCCACGCTCCTACTACCTTATATCTATCGCCTTAAACAATGATTGATCTCTCGATGATAGTGGGAAGATACAACCTGACGTTGCTTGATGGGACATATCTCGTCCCAAGTGGTGATAGCATGATCTCCAAGACGTCTTCGAGAAAGTGTATCTGCAAAACAATTGAGAAAACAAACATAAAAAATAAAGAGAAAAAGATAGAAATTGATCTATTCTTAATTCTATCTCGTTTTAAAGAGTTGTTGAGAAAGCACGATCTTCGTGTGGATTGTTGTTGAGGTTTCGTATGTTTGAAACTCAAATCAAACATTCAAATTAGTATTAAGGTTAGTAGATTTGATCTATAAATACATTGTTTAGAGAAATAATCGAAACTCTAAAAACTGACTAGATCTCGTTATGGGTTATTTTAAATTATATTTCCTTTATGTGTATAACGACCGTACATAAAGATGTGGAAATGTATGTACGGGATACGTGAAAGAAAGAGGAAAAGTTGGATGATGAATAAAAGAAGATGTATTGATAATGTATATGTTTAGCGAGTTACATATAAGCCTATTTATAGACATGTGTCTGTCTTAAAGTTGAAACTTCAAAACGAAGAAACAATAGATATTTAATATTTATAATCATATGCATTTTTTATTCAATATAAAAAATAATGGATCACCATAAAATAAATAAAAAAATTATCTCTTTCTAAATATATGAATTTTTTAGTGATATAATTTGGTCATAAGAAAATCGAAATGCAATTTTGACATTATTTTTATGTTATACCAAAGATAATTTTGCTTTGGCAAGTGTATAATTATAACTTGACGTTCAAAAATTTTATGTTATTTTTATTGTAGTTTGTGTTGGCTATTATTATATCCAATAAGTTGTAAGGTTTAAAAAATTTCCATGGATAAAATGTGTAACATGCTAGTTAATTATTTCAGTATGGACGTAGTACTGACGGTGTAATCCAGTTACAGGCGATGTAATCCAATCGTCCTTATTTTGTTAGAAAATATACGAACAGGCTATTTTTCCATTAATCTCCTATATTTTTGGATTGTTTCTAGAATCGTCCAAAATTTAAGGACAGTTAAATTATCCATATGAAATTTACGGACAGTCGAAATGTCAGTTTAGAATTTGTGACGGTTCAGAGACATTTTCATATGGTCCATAATTATTCGCGTCTTACCCTAATTTGTCCAAAAAATTGCTTATATAATCCACATCATACCCTTCTTCGTTATCTATAAAAAATTATCATATATTCTACTTTATATTACAATGGCATCATCATTAAGATTGAATAGTTTAATTCAAGACAATATATTTTAAAAAAACATAATTCGAAAACTCAATGTGTCTCAAAGGAGTTTATGAAATGTGTTAGATAGTTTATAATGATGGGAACAAATAAACATGTTTATAAAGTAACCGGTAAGTAGGTTTGTCCATATGTCAAATGCAAGAATTAAATGTTTCTAAGAAAAAGAACTGTGTGGAATCATTTTTATTTTAAGAAATTTAACTTCCAAGTATTTTATGTGGTTATCTCAAAGAGAATTGCAAATAACAAGGTTATTGAGACGAGTCAAAATATTTAAATGAACCTTTATGTTGAAATTGTACAAAATATAGTCTGTAAACCAATAAAAAATAATTTAACAAGATCTGAATGATGATGAAAAACAATTTTTAGAGATGTTATATAGTGCTGGACATCCCTTGAAGAAGATAATTGCATGACTATCTAGAAAGAAATATCATATTTGACTAATTGTCATTTTTATGTTAAATATCGATTTTATTTGATAGAAAACGAAAATTGGTTTTATATTTTTGTATGTGATATTTACAAATTATTTAAAAATTCTAAATATTATATCAACCTATGAAAACAATACATGTCATGAGATAAAATGTTGAGCATTCGAGTCATGAAGGAGAAATTTGTCAACCGTCAGAGAGGATGAGGCATGGAAGACCTTTAATAATTTATATCCTAACTTTGTAGTTGAGTGTATAAACATCTATCTAGGTCTTTACAAGGATGATTTTAATCCTTTTGTTGTCTATGATGAATGATGTGTTATGACCAGTGATTATAATCTCATACAATTTATCACGAGACATGTGTATGAAAAGAGAGATTTTGTTCTTAACCATATTGATTTTTTAGCTCTAACCATCCTATAAGAAATTTAACAATTTTTTTCTACCATTGATTGAATAATTAATATATTTGTGGGTGAGGTTCAAGTGTATGATATTCAACCAAGGCAGAAATTTATTTTACGAGGTGTTCTTATGTGAACTAAAAGCGATTTTCTTGCTTATAGTATTTTATCTAGATGGACAATGCACGATTGATTAGTTTGTTTGTATTGCATAGATGAAATTATTTTTTCCAGTTGAACATGGAAGAAAGACAAGTTGAATTGATTTTCATTGTTGTTTTCTTCCTCTTGATGTGCAGAAGCCCTCATATTTCTTGCTTTTGACATTTCTAGAAATATCGATTGCAAAAATATTACTTTGAGCTATATGTTCAAACACGAAGCAAAATATAGACATATCTTTTAATGGTGGTATGTCCTTTACATTCATGTACTCGGTTTTTCAAACATATTTTATGGTATTGGTTAAGCTTCTCAAAACTGAAAATATTTATGTCTCTCAAAATGAGATCTACACATTGTGAAAGTTATAATTTTACCAATGTATTTTACTCGTGGTTGCAAGTTTGACGCGTACATCCATGGAAAATAAAATAAAAAATAAACTATGGTATATGTGTGTAAGAACCAAATAACGTCTGATTTTCATGAGATCTTACAATTAGAGCATCCAGGTTTACGCCTTTTAATCTTTCATAATTAACCATTAAGATTTGTTAGCATGAGTCATAACAATATTTCTCATTTTGAAGATTATATCGGTTTAAGTTGATGTTATTTCGATTTGATTGTTCGATCCATTTATCGGAAGA
>CM071876.1:15469848-15496345 GCA_036759665.1 Gynandropsis gynandra | reverse complement strand
GGGATTTGAAAAGACATGACCTGCAGATGTTATTTTTTAAAAAATTTTCAAATATGATGAAAAGTTCGGCGGGAATTTTGGTGACGGAATTTTCGGCGGGTCGCATGGGTGACATGGTCGCATATAAGGATCAATTTATGCGAAATCCACGAACTTACGATTACGAATTAATTAATTCCAAATGAGGGTCGCATATAATTATGAATAGATGCGAACTCGGCGAATTTACGGGTTTAAAATGATAAAATGACAAAAACCAATCAAACAATACATTTACAACGTCAAACTAATTAATTACAAATTAGGCTCGCATGGGTCGCATGGGTCGTACGGTCGCATATAATGATGAATAGATGCGAACTCGGCAAATTTACGGGTTTAAGATGATAAAATGACCAAAACCAAGCGAACAATACATTTATAACGTCAAAATAATTAATTACAAATTAGGGTCGCATGGGTCGCATGGGTCGCATGGGTCGCATGGGTCGCATGGGTCGCATGGGTCGCACGGTCACATTACATGCAAAATCTACGAATTTACGGGGTTTATAATGATAAACCGTAACAGACCAATCAAAACAATACATTTACAACGTCAATCAATGGTTAAAACAGATTATGACCCATGTGTCCCTATTTGAGTTGTGTATAACCAATGTCTGTGCTACAAAAGCGATAGTAGTGTTTTAAGAACTCGTCGGATGAGTTTGACAAAATTTCGAAAAATACATTCAACATTGTTTTCGAATGTCGATATTATTTATATTATAGTCTATTTTGATCCTAAATTGATAATGACATATTGATAATGGCATATTGATAATGGCATTGGTCGTATGGTCGTATATAATGATCAATACATACGAAATTGACGAATTTACGGATTAACAATGATAAAATGTCGAATGGGTTCTAATTTAATCCATGTGTTCTAATTTAATCCATGTGAGGGTCGCATTGGTCGCATGAGTCATATTTGTTCGCATGAGGTCGCATTGGTCGCATGAGTCATATTTGTTCGCATGAGGTCGCATTGGTCGCATGAGTCATATTTGTTCGCATGAGGTCGCATTGGTCGCATGAGTCATATTTGTTCGCATGAGGTCGCATTGGTCGCATGAGTCATATTTGTTCGCATGAGGTCGCATTGGTCGCATGAGTCATATTTGTTCGCATGAGGTCGCATTGGTCGCATGAGTCATATTTGTTCGCATGAGGTCGCATTGGTCGCATGAGTCATATTTGTTCGCATGAGGTCGCATTGGTCGCATGAGTCATAATGAAGAATTTATCGAATTATAAGGATGAAAGTCCCAAAAACTTTAATCAAAATAATACAAATAATATAGTATTACACAATTACTAACTTACTAAGCTTTCTTTTTTTTTTGAAGTCGGCGTTGTCTCGGTTGTCACGTTCCAAACACTGGCAGTGATGCTGGCTTTTGAAGATGGGGTTTGTAACGATGCAGCAGACGGGGTTTGTGGCGACACAAATGGGTTTTGTATCGACGAAGAAGACGGGGTTTGTGGTGACACAAATGGGTTTTGTACCGACGAAGAAGACGGGGTTTGTGGCGACACAAATGGGTTTTGTACCGACGAAGAAGACGGGGTTTGTGGCGACACAAATGGGGTTTGTCTCGACGCAGCAGACGGGGTTTGTCTTCTCCGAGCCTCACCGGGTCCAGGATAACGATTCACTTTAGGCCTCCCGCTTAGCCTTTTCTGAGACAGTATAGGAGGTTCAAACACATGCTGAGACACGTCAGGGGGAATGTCCCAATCACTGCAATCAGGAACCGGATACACGGTTTCTTGGTAAGCCAAACGCCATGTCTCCCGAAGGTAGTAGTGTGAACATAGATCTGGTATCTTGTCACCTTTACCAACCTTATGTGCTGCCGCAATTGCGTGACTGCATGGATACTTATCTACGTCAAACATTTTGCATTCGCACGTTCTTTTTTGAAGACTCACTACAAATCTTCTACCCATCTCATTTCTCACCTCATACTCATCAGTGAGACTGTTCAATTCAATAACATCATACTTGGATGCCTGTCCAAACCGTGCATGTAACGTTTTCTCAACGTAAGGTGTTAACTTTTGAGAATCATCACCGGTAGCTGCTTCCAACCTATACCTATTGAACCATTCCACTGTCTTTCCCAAACAAACATCTAATAGCCCTAGGATCGACAATTTTTTTGACTTCTTCAACGTTGAGTTTATTGACTCGGCGCCATTAGTTGTTAATAAGTTGTACCGTTCCCTCTTAAATTTGCATCTTGCCCACTTAACGGGATCAAGTTCCTCTTTCTCCAAATACTTTGCAACATTAGGATACCTGGCCTTCAAATCATTCAATAGCACTTCAAATTCGTTCTCCGTGTATGCTGACGCACATCTGAAGAACATTTCCGCCACAGTATCACCCCTTTTCGTCTTTCTACCATGGCCTTTATTGACGTAGCTCTTTATATTTTGCGATATATGACGCGCACAAAAACCATGATCAGCTTCTTTATACACTTCTTTGACTGCTTTGATCAAGCTTTTATGGCGATCAGATATCACAACGACATCACGTCCGTCCGGTACCACCTGTTGCAATCTTGACATAAACCACGTCCATGATTCGTCCTTCTCTCTGTCGACTATTCCCCATGCAAGAGGATATTGGTGATGTTCACCATCTTGCGCGGTCGCCACAATCAATGCTCCCTTGTACACTCCTGTCAGAAATGTCGCATCCACGGCAACCACTTTACGCATGTATTTCCATCCCCTTATAGCCGCTCCGACAGCCATAAAAAGGTATTTGAAGCTTTTCCCATCATTGTCGAACATTAGATTTGCGACAGATTCGGGATTTCTTATATAAAACATGTGCAACCACCCTGGAAGCCTCCTATAATGTTCAAAGTCATCACCACGAATATCCTTTTGAGCACCGCATTTGCCTCTTAATGCCATCAAATACGATACATTGGCACCATATTTTGCTTTTACACGAGCCATCAATTCTTTTGCTGGAGGTGTTTCATAACTTCCGGCAAATTCCTCCTTCAAATAATCCTTAACCATTTGCGCTGTACCCTTTGTAGCTTCGGTGCGTTTACATACAGGTGAACAATTATGAATGGGATGATGTGTTCTCACACTAAACCGTTTGGAATTCGGGATTGCTGCCACACGTAATTTCCATTTACAACCATTTCCGGAAAACTTGCATCGTACTTCCCACAGCTTCGTATCAGATCTCAATGTTGTATATCTAAACGAAGCTTGGATTGAACCCTTCCTTACAAATGCCTGTACATGCTTCTTGCTATCAAACTCTTGCCCAATTTTAAGATCCAATCCATCTCCGAACTCGAAGATATTATTTTCGCCATTGTGAACAACCATTTGCGAGTTGTTCTCACCATCACCATACTTATGCTCTGCTCGCACATCAGAAACAACTTTATTCTTGTCACAAGCAGCTCCATCAACTACCACAGTCATGGCACACCCACATTCTTCTCTTAACTCGCTTGTATGTTCACTATCAGAATCATCCGTCTTACTCTTACTCTCATCAACTCTACTTTTATCTAGACCTACAATAACACAGTCATCATAATCTACAACACCTCGATCCTCACCTTCTATGCTTCCAAAACCAAAAGCAGGAATTAGAGGCTCAATTTCCCTCTCAAAAGCAGGAATTAGAGGCTCAATTTCCCTCTCAATTTCGATTTCACAATTCACACCTGCCGATTCTATCTCCACATACAGCAGTGGTCGAATTCCTCTTATGCGATCGAACAGATAACAAATAAGATGTTTGTCATTCATTATATATGTCAGCTTCCTATTTTCACAAATATTGGGCAAATAGCTTAACTTCAACTTCGTTGTATTATTATCCACCATCATCTCTGCGCATAACTCATCAGTCAGTTGCTGGTATGTCAGACTAACCGGAGGACATAAGAAAAATACTCTCTGGTTTTCCTGAACTCTACCAACCCATTCAAATTCTCCATTTGGGTTTTTTTCCCATTTACCATCATACAAAAAATAAATCAGTGTGATTTTCTCATCCGCCGTATCCATTACACCTGTAACAAAAACATAAAAAGAGGGGTAAATTCCGTGACCCACAGCGACCGTGCGACCCTTGGACCCCTGCGACCCTTTCAACCCTTTGCGACCCTTTTAACCCTTTGCGACCCTTTTAACCCTTTGCGACCCTTTTAACCCTTTGCGACCCTTTTAACCCTTTGCGACCCCTTTCCCCTGCGACCCCTTTACCTCTGCGACCCTTGCACCCTTTGCGACCCCTTTCCCCTTGCGACCCTTGCGACCCTTGCGACCCTTGGATCCCTGCGACCCTTGGATCCCTGCGACCCTTGCGACCCCTTGCGACCCTTGGACCACTGCGACCCTTTACCTCTGCGACCCTTGGACCCCTACGACCCCTTTACCTCCACGACCCCTTGAACCCTTTGCGACCCCTTTACCATGCGACCCTTGGACCCATGCGACCCTTTGAACCCTTTGCGACCCCTTTCCCATCCGACCCTTGCACCCCTGCGACCCTTTGACCCTTTGCGACCCATTTACCCTTGGACCCCTGCGACCCTTTCCTATCCGACCCTTGCCTTTCCCATCCGACCCTTGCACCCCTGCGACGCTTTCACCCTTTTCGACCCATTTACCCTTGGACCCCTGCGACGACCTTTGATCCCTTTGACCCCTCGATGAGACTGTGACCCAGTGCGACCGTACGACTCTGTGAGCCACTCTGTCACCTTTGACATTGCAATAGACACAAGAGAAACACAAAAAACTCACTATACACACCTGGTTTTTCTGCGGAACGTGCTTAATTGCAAGCTTCTTTGTTGACAACAAAGGATTTCAACCTATTGGCAACGAATCTGATGCCGATTGCAAGCTACTCTCGCCGAATCTGTTGTGGTGTGGGGGAACAGTAATTTTCGCGCGAGAATTAGAGGTGCTCTAGAGGAGAGAGAAAAAAATGTCGTAAAGGGTAACATGAGATTATCAATATTTTAAGGGTAGATTTGAAGTTGAAACTTTTTTTTTCAGCCAAGGGTATTTTTGAAACAATTTAGCCCTACAGGGGCATTTTTGATAATCCCCCATCCTAAATCTCATATGCACGCATACATACATACATACATACATGTACATGAACCACTTGATGGAAGAAAGAGACATGATGGAAAATATGTTGGAATTGAATCAAATGTTTCAAATTTTACTAATTTTCTAATTTAACAATTACTAAGTGAAATACGCCTCATTACTCGTTCGTTTTACATCACCAATAAAAACACAAAACTCTTATTTACCTAAGGATATTTATGTTTGCTTCATTTCTAAAAAAAATCTCAAGAAAGAATTAGAAATTATCAATTTATTAAATTTTTTACATACCTTATTTTTAAAAATAATTTAAATATGTTTTTAATTTTAGATGGATTAGGGATAGATATTAATTAGTCCTTATATTTCGAAAACGATTTTTATCAGTCCATAATTCTAAAGTTTGATTTTTAGTTCGCCCGTACATTTTATAAACAGATTATAAATCGTGTTTCTAATATGAAGGATATAAGTATATTATTGCACTAAGGGCATATCTGTAATTTCTATATTTTATTAGGGTTATGTCCTTTAAACACTTGTACATATAGCTGTTTTGGCTAATCTGAAATGGCATTGCAAATTCAAAATATTCATATGGTATCAGAGCAAAAACCGTCTCACGACGAACCCTAATTGCTCACGGTCTCTTTCTCGGCCAAACCTAGTCGCCGCACCATCATCGGTCCGGCCGCCCTCCCTCCGCCGCTGCCCCGACGTCTCACCCCTCGGCCCAGCTGCTCCTCCGCTGCCCCACCAGCACGAATCTCTCTTGCCCTAGCGATCCAGATCGCTCGCGCCGCATCGCCCCATCCGTCCGCATTGCCCGCTCGCGCCGCGTCGCCCCACCCGTTCGTGTCACCCTCCTGCGCCGCGTCCTGCACCCATGTCCCACATTTCGGAGCCCTCCAATCGCAACGAGTTTGTGAGCATGTTCGATCCGCAACAGCCACAGAAACTCCTCTTCGCCTGCAACATGTCAAGCATTACCAAACTCACTCCGACGAACTACCTCACTTGGAGTGTTCAAGTCCGTTCTCTCTTCGAAGGCTACAATCTCGAGTGCTTCATCACCGAAGACTCCATTGTACCATCAGCAACAATTCACATCGGTGGAATACAGCAACCCAATCCCGCATTCAGCCCGTGGAAACACCAAGACCGACTGCTCTTTAGCTCCATGCTCGGCGCACTCTCCCTCCCGCTCCAACCTGTTGTTGCTCGAGCCTCTTCCGTTCGCGATGCTTGGCGAACCCTAGCCAACATTTACGGCAAAGCTTCTCGTGGTCATGTCAAACAACTACGAGATCAGATCAAGCGTTGCGCCAAAGGGTCACAATCGGTCGAAGAGTATCTCCGCTTTATCACCATCAAAACGGACGAATTATCACTTCTCGGGAAACCGATGGATCACGAGGATGTTCTTGAAGCAATCCTTGATGGATTGCCGGAAGAGTGCAAACCGGTGGCTGATGTAATCAATGCAAAAGACACCGCCATCTCCATTGAAGAGTTGCACGAAAAGCTAATCAATCACGAGGCAAAACTTGCATTCGAACTCCCTCCGCCAATCGCTACTCTACCGGTCACGGCTCACCTTGCCGCCGCCCGACCAAAACCCCGAAACCCTAATTCTCAATGGGGTCACAACAACAACAGGAACTCCACGGGAGGTTATCGAGGTCGATGTCAACTTTGTGGAACTCAAGGACACAGTGCGAAGTTTTGCAATCAATTCCAACACATCTCCATGAACTCCTCCTCGGATCCACCTCAACAACGGTGGACACCCCCTCAACAACGGTGGACACCCCCTCAACAACGGTGGACACCCCCTCAACAACGGTGGGATCCACCTCAACAACGGTGGACACCCCCTCAACGTCCATGGCCTGCTGCCAACGTTGCGACATATCCGACTTATGATGCCTCAAGTTGGCTTCTTGACAGTGGTGCTTCGCATCATATCACTTCCGACTTGCAGCATCTCTCACTCCACAGTCCGTATCAAGGAGGCGAAGAAGTCACCATAGCCGATGGTTCCGGACAACCCATCACTCATACGAGTTCTTTTTCGCTATCCTTATCGCACCGTTCACTGTTACTTGATAGTATTCTTTGTGTTCCTTCAATGCACAAGAATTTGGTTTCGGTTCATCGTTTATGCAAGTCTAATGGTGTTTCCGTTGAATTCTTTCCTCATATATTTCAGGTGAAGGATCTAGTCACGGGGGCGCCGGTCCTTCAAGGAAACACTAAGGATGGAGTCTATGTGTGGCCGTCACCTACCACCACCTCACCCACCGCTGCCTTCTCTAGCCTTAAGCCCACCGTTTCCACTTGGCATTCACGTCTAGGACATCCGTCACTACCCATCCTCAAACAAGTCTTGTCCAAGGTTCACATTCCTCTTGTTCGCGAGTCTTTCTTTTCTCTGTGTAATTCGTGTCTTAGTAATAAGAGTCACAAACTCCCATTTCATGAGTCATCTATTGTTTCTTCTCGCCCGCTTGAATTTATTTTCTCCGATGTATGGACATCTCTTGTTATTTCAATGGATGGCTTCAAATACTACGTTCTCTTTGTTGATCATTTTATGCGTTATTCTTGGCTTTATCCGCTCAAACAAAAATCACAAGTTCGAGCAACTTTTATCGCTTTTAAATCTCTTGTCGAAACCAAGTTTAACACTAAAATTGTTCATCTTTACACCGATAACGGTGGGGAGTACATAGCTCTTGCATCCTTTCTTTCGGAACATGGCATCTCACACTACACAACCCCTCCACACACACCCGAGCATAATGGGATATCCGAACGTCGACATCGCCACATTGTCGAGACCGGATTATCCCTTCTTATGCATGCCTCTCTACCCCTACCCTATTGGTCCTACGCCTTCACGGCCGCGGTATACCTTATAAACCGCATGCTCACTCCTATCCTTGCCAATGACTCACCATACGAAACCCTCTTCCAAACACCACCCAACCTTCAAAACTTAAAGCCTTTGGCTGTCTGTGTTACCCTTGGCTACGTCCCTATGCTTCTCACAAACTCGACCCTAGATCCGCTCCTTGTGTCTTCCTTGGATACTCCAACACCCAAAGTGCGTATCTTTGTGTTGACCTATCCAAACTCCGTGTCTTCGTCTCTCGTCACGTTGTTTTCCATGAGTCTGTATTTCCCTTTGCTAACCTCTCCAAATACGTCATCCATCCTAACACACCCGTTTCCCCCCTTTCCACCAATGGTCCTTCGTTTTCACCCATCCAACCCTTTACCTTGTCACATGCTCCATCTCCTCCACCGCTGCCCCCAAGACTAGATACTTCACCGATCAACGTTGAGAATGTCATGGACACCAGGCAGGGAACACACCCGATCGGGCAGCACACTTTGCCCCGATTGGGCAGGACCATCTTTAGGCGACCCGGTCGCGCGACCTCATCTCCCGACTCGGGCAATACCTACGGGGCAATTACTCAAATTAACTACCCGACCGGGCAATTGCATGCGCCCGATCGGGCAGATGGTCTAGATGAGGGCCCGCACGGGCAACCTGACCGCCCGACTCGTGTACACCCTACGGGGGTAAAAGTTACATTTAGCGACCCGACCGTGCAGGCACTAGCACCCGATCGGGTGCCTGTGACTTTGGACACGGCCCGTGCTCGTCCAGTTGCTGAATCAACCCATCACAGTGTGCATCCAATGGTCACCCGCAGCAAAGCTAATGTCATTAGAACTAATCCTCCGTTTGCCAATTTGTGTACAGGTTCTCTTGACGACACTGAACCTACAACTGCAACACAAGCTCTCCGTAACATCAATTGGAGACGTGCCATGAGTGATGAATTCAATGCACTTCTACGGAATGAGACATGGGACCTTCTACCTCCTCAAACCGCAAGCAACGTTGTTGGATGCAAATGGGTTTTCCGTATCAAACGCAAACCCAATGGTTTAATTGATCGCTACAAGGCTCGCTTGGTTGCTAAAGGTTTTCATCAACGTCCGGGGGTGGATTTTCACGAGACTTTCATTCCCGTCATCAAGCCAGCAACCATCCGCACCGTGCTTAGTTTAGCGGTCTCAAACAGCTGGCCCATCAATCAACTTGACGTCAACAATGCCTTCCTTCAAGGCACACTCACCGAAGATGTATTCATGGAACAACCCCCTGGATTTATTGACAAGGATCATCCTTATCACGTTTGCAAACTCCGGAAAGCCATCTATGGTCTCAAGCAAGCACCTCGTGCATGGTACTCTGAACTATGTCATTTTTTTCCAGTGGTTTCAAGAACTCTCTAGCGGACGCCTCACTCTTTGTCCTCAACACATCAACCATGAAGCTGTATGTTCTCATTTATGTGGATGATATGATCATCACGGGCTCTTCTTCCACTCACATTCAGAACTTCATTCACTTGTTGGCGTCTCGATTCTCCATCAAAGACCTCGGTACTCTCACATTCTTTCTAGGAATTGAAGCAACGAGGACATCAAAGGGTCTTCACTTGTTGCAACGGAAGTATATCACGGATCTTCTCATTCAGACGAACATGAACGAAGCAAATCCTGTCTCTACACCGCTGCCTTCAACCTCACGGCTCACCATTTCCTCGGGCTCACCTCTTTCCGATCCAACTGAATTTCGACAAGTGATTGGCAGCCTCCAATACCTTGCATGAGCTATGCTGTCAACAAACTGTCTCAATTCATGCATCAACCCACGGATGAGCATTGGCTATGTGCCAAACGTGTGCTTCGTTACCTTGCTGGCTCTCGTGCACAAGGTATCTTTCTTGCAGCTCAAAATTATCTCAGCGCCAATCCGGTGTTCCACTCTCGTATGAAGCATCTTGCACTTGATTACTTCTTTGTTCGTGGACAAGTTGAAGCGGGTACACTTAGAGTCTCTCATGTGCACTCCAAAGATCAGCTCGCCGACATCCTCACCAAACCTCTACCACGGTTACCATTTCATGAGTTATGTTCCAAGATTGGCATCACCTCGGGTGATTCATCTTGCGGGGGCGTATGAAGGATATAAGTATATTATTGTACTAAGGGCATATATGTAATTTCTCTCTTGTAATTACGGTTATATCCTTTAAACACTTGTACATATAACTGTTTTGGCTAATCTGAAATGGCATTGCAAATTCAAAATATTCATATCTAATTCATCCCTAATTTAATTTTTTCTTAAAAAAATGTTGGGAAAAACATTTTTTATTTCCCACAACTTTTGGTTCATTTTAAAGTTATTTCGTCTCAATGCCACTTATCTTACCTTCACTGCCATCAAATTAAACACTCTACGGACTTGAACACTTTGATGCCAAGTTGACATGGTGATCTCACCAAACTTAGCAACAGTGTATTTGCATGTACAATAAGAATCCAAAAGCGAAAAATTGACAAAAACATCATACATGTTGGATCTAAGAAATTCAGAGAGGAATGATATGTCTAAGTCAAATTAGAACACTTGTAAAAGAATTTTTACCATCACAAAGAAGGTGATTAAAATGGGAGAAAGACCTAGGTTCACATAGCTGAAGCGGACGATGATGGCACTGGCTATGTGACAGTCCTTTCAGAAGTGAACATGATAGACAATTATCTAAAAGAATGATGGATTGACATTAGAGAAACTCATCATATCTATGCTAAAATATGGAAGTTCACTACCTATGAAGCAATCATTGCACTAATTTTCTACATGGAAAACTTTACTTCATGCAAAATGTAAGGTAAGTGTAAGGTCATCTTGAAGATAACGTTTAACAAGGTGACAGTAACCAACGTTTTGCATGTGCATGACATTTGTAATACCTACTTTCCGGAGCTATGCTGGAAAAAAACTTAAAACAGTTTGACTCCTTTGTGTCTCAATGGATTGTAGTGCCTAAAAGTGGTTTGTAACTAGGTAGAGGTTACTTGGCAAATGGGATTTTCGAGATGATCGTGATATCTTTTTCTAAAGTCCATGTGGTAAACATGTATCTTCTAATGAGATTAATGAAGTTTCATGCTTTGCTTACTTGATTCAGCTAAGCTTATGGTATGGTAGATTATGATATGTAAATCTTAAGTCATTAAGAAAATTAAAATCTTTAATTTTATTATCAAATTTCAAATTACATGAAGACCATGAACATGAAGTTTGCTTTAGACTAAACTTTTTAAAACAATTGAACAAAATTTTGAACCTTTTATAATTAGTACAATGTATCAATAAATCCAACAAACAAAAGATGAGAAAATGTATTTTATTACCTCTATTGATGACAACACTTGATATTGTTATTTTTCTTAATGAGAAGTAAAGATGAAGCGATTGAGATGTTTACTTTCTACAAAAATGAAGGAGAAAATCAAATTGGAAAGAAATAAAATATTTGTGACACGATCAAGGAGGTGAATATGAGTGTCCATTTGCGCAATCTACGCAGATAATACCAGCATCTAGCAATATATAGTGCCTTATACACCAAAGCAAAATGGTATTGTTGAAAACAAGAATACAACACTGAAATAGATGATAAATACCATGTGATGATAAATACCATGTTCATAAGCAACGGATTTAAGGAACACCATAAAAGTTTTACAAAATAACTTATGAGTTGTGAAAAGATAAAAACACCTAATTCCAAATACAAAACTTTATGGGGTTGTCTTGCACATAATTCAAGTGTTCGGCGATCCTTAGTGTATCAAATACTTCTGAAATATATGTGAATATGGTCATTGAATTTAAGGATGCTATCAAA
The DNA here is from genome assembly GCA_036759665.1 of Gynandropsis gynandra. Taxonomy (NCBI): domain Eukaryota; kingdom Viridiplantae; phylum Streptophyta; class Magnoliopsida; order Brassicales; family Cleomaceae; genus Gynandropsis; species Gynandropsis gynandra. The sequence goes on along the minus strand of CM071876.1, from coordinate 15,484,388 downwards.
TGATTTATGTGTCAATGAGGTTGAAAAAGTGCATACATGTATGATGTATGTCAAGTTAAACAAGTTAACCTAAACTACACGTAAGTCCACGGTACGGTGTAGTAATTAAGGTATCGATCCCACAAAGACTGATGTAACACAGTCTAAGAATCAAAACTAGAACCAATGCTTGCTGCGAAGGAATAAGGATGATAAGATGCAAGTATGATGATGATGATGATGATGATGTAGTGGATATATGAGTTCTGCACAAAGAGACAAACGTTCTAGAATCCGATTTCACCGCATAGCTTCCGAAGTCTACCATGGATCTATCTAATCGTGCATTCTCTATCAAGATATCTAAGATGGATGATCCTAATGTAGAACTTACCCTATCTCAAGGCATAGGAACGTGGTTCGATTGAGTCATCCCCTACTTTCGTGGCTGACACCCAGACTAAACCCGAATACGATTTATGATTCGCTCGATTCAACCCTCAACCGTTACTACCTTAATTTCATGATCTAGTCTCGGTTATTCTAAACCTGATCTTATAGGACTAGAATTCTCCTTTCGGTTCTTCTCCTAATCCCTAACAATGCATTGTGACCTTTGTAAACACAAGAAAATAAGTGCGCAGATAAAGAATAGATAGACGAAACAAGGAAATGCATTCATAAACGAATCAAAGATGGCTCTGGGATAGCCATGGGCTAATCCCTTCTTCTAGAACAAATCTACTACTCGATCATGAGTCTAAACAACATAAACGAAATAAGTAGAGTAAAGAGCATAGAAATATCAAACGAGTGGTGATCCCGAATCAATTCCCGCGTGCCTCCCGTCACGGGGACTCTATGGATGGATGGTTATTTTGTATGGTTTATTCTGGATGGTGGATGGATTGATTCTTGAATAACTTATGCCCTTGAGGCTTTATAATTTGAAATGGAAGCTCTTGGATGACTACCGACCGTGCTGGAAACAAATAAAACGGATACAAATTCACACGTAAACTTCGCAACTAGCATCATAAATGTCTCTAAAACCATGAGAATCGTGTATGAAAACGAGATGATCAAAATCCCCCAGACTAGAATGTGTTCTTGTCCCTAAGAAAACATAAACGTGGAACACGTGGGAGATATAAAATAAGAGAACTCCCCTTTCCCCTAGAAATACCTCTAAATCAAACCTAATCGATCAACAAACAAGTTAGAGCAAATTTGGTCTAATAACTTTTACTCTTTATCTTAGGTTAACCATGGCTACCTATAAGAAACTAAATCAAAGCCGAGCTAAGTGAGAAACTATAACTCTCTCTTCCAAACGAGACTTCAAACGAATGCTAATCACATAATCAAAGAGGATACTTGTCTTATTCTCTAGTTTCTTTATTCTTTCGTTCCATTTTTTTCTTTTTTCCTTATTCTTCTTTTATTGATATTGCAAATACACTAGGCTTCTAGGGCGTCGGATTTGAAGGGATTCAACTTCTACTTAAACCCAAGTTACCAATGACAGTATACTCTTGCATCTCATTCAAGAGTGTAGCGGAGTAGATGACGTTTTTATGCGCCTTGCTCTTAGGACATAGAAAGATGATCGCCAACCCACCACTTAGACCCGAACCATCGAAAAATTATCAATGTCGATGCACTCATATCGATTTTAGATCATGCTTTTAGTCATTATTTCTATCGATAGCGGAGTGTTAGTGTGCGCTTTTATTTTCTGCAAAACAAGCTCAACTCATGCGATCAAATCATCCTCCTGAAAAACAAATAAATCATCATCAATATGAAGTATAATCATTTGAATAGAGAGAATTAACAAGAAAATAACCTAGCAAACTCGTCTAACCTTCCCATAAATAACACTAGGATTCCCAAAGACTTACAACCCACTCGTTCCTCAAGCAACTAATAAGCTCTAACATGCAAGATATCATGGAAAAAGCCAACTTCTTAAGCATCCTACGTTTAAGGTTCATCTCAAAACGTGGAACCGGACAAGTGCATGGGACAACTCGGACTCAAGAACAAAAACTAACCTAAGAAAAACAAAAGAAAATGAAACGAGATCACCTGATAATCGTGAGCTACTCCCCCCAGACTTGAACTGAATGGTGTCCTCAACGTGAAGCTCCGATGGAGGATAGGAAGGTGAAGTCATGGTTCTCGGTCTTCTTCTTTTTATGTTTTATTTTATGATTTTTAAATTAACCAAGTCCGAAATACAAAAGAAAACATATGTCGGGTTGCTTCCCAGAAAGCGCTTGTTTAACGCCGTTAAGCTTGACGTCTCCATACATCATGTGCGCGCGATGGCTGGATCGAATAGGGAGATGGAGTTTCCACTTTCGATCGATGGAACGGCTTGATGTAGCTTAAAGTGCTGCCTACTTGTTGTGAATGTTTCGCTCGAATCGTCTCATAGTTCTACCTCTCAATGTGTAACGACTTCTTGTACCTAAAATGGACCGCCCAACGGGAATGTAATCTGCACGGGAAAGAATTAAAACGAGAGAAAGAAATAGAAAAAAATCACCTAGCCAAAAGTCACGAGGTATGGTCTTTGTATCTTGCCATCTTTCAGCGTGGTCACCTTGCCTTTGCCGCTCCTTTCTCTTCCAAACACTGGTTCAACTTCCTTTGATCATCAATGGAGGGTTCACGGTTGTCCTCTTTAGGCATCCAGTGCATAATCCCCGGAAACGGCGCCAAAAACTTGATGTGCGGAAATTCAAGCTATAATATTCCCTAGAGCACTCTACCGCAAGTATACAGTTCGTGTAGTACCAGGGTCGAACTCTAGAGACTAACGCAGCCCTTTCTAAGAATATCACTAAACTAAGCCGGTGTGAAATAGATGGTGGTGTGGTGTAAATATCTAGAAAACTAAACTAAATGAGGACAGCGATGAAAGGATGTGGAAGACTTGACGATTAAGAACACTACGGGTTTCGGGATACCGGGAATCGCAAGGATGTAACAACGAAGGATCATAAACCTAACGAACTATCTTGATAACGGGAAATTCATGCTCTAAGATGAGGAGTGATTCTGTCGATCCTAAACCTCCTAACCATAATTACGTGCAATCCTACCTTCCAGCAGCAATTAACTCGTGACTACGGCAGCGTTACGCGCGCAATCCTAATTCCTAAGTCGATTAACCGATCGGTCAGATTCTCATTAGTCGAACTTAACCTAGAATTTAACAGTTCCGGATTCATACTTTAACCTTCCAGCAAAATACGAATTCCTATGTTACTGAGCGGGCAGCACTAGTATAAGCGTTTACGATGTTGATTATAGAACCGAATATCAGGAACAATACGATAGATCTAAGTATTAACGCAAAACTTGTACATCCATTACAAATCCGATATCCCTAACCCATAGTTGGGAATCTACTCACTCATGGATCTTACTGACAATGGAGATAACACAACCCTAAACATGATAAAACCTAGGAAATTCCATGTCGTGCTACCGATGTACGGATTGATGCTTCTCTCCTTCTCCAGCGTCTCCCGAGCCTTTCCTGATGATTTCCAAGACTTTCCTTGCCCTAGCTGTCGCCCCCTCCTGTCGCGAACTGATCTTCTCTCTCACTTTTCCTCATTCAAACTCTAAAAGTAGGTTGTTGCGAGAAAGGCGGCCCGCTCGGGTACATGATTTACCCGATCGTGCAGATGGCAGCCCGGTCGTGTACTTAGTCCAGCCCGATCGGGCAATGCTTCCCGATCGCGTGGTCTAACAGCCCGAGTCGTGTAAACTCTCGGGGATTTTCAGGACTAATTGCCGCTCGAGCGGGTAACGTGTTTCAGCCCGAGCGGGCATGGTCACCCGATCATGTTGTCTGCATGCCCGGGTCATGTAGATTGTTGTAATCAACCCCGTAGCTTTTTCCCGAGCGGGTAGCCTCAGTGCCCGAGCGGGCACTCTTCATTTCATGCCTTAGCTCTTTTCCGCTCGATGCTCGGGTGTTCCATTAAGTTTCGTGGCTTGAATTTGGCTCCGAGTGAATTGTATCTTCGATATGTGTGGTTCGATTCAGGAATTTGCCTTTTACGCTCGTTTAGGCCTTGTCGCCTTAAAACCTGAAAACCAACAAAAAGGGCATATATAAAGAACAATCGTATCGGAATTGTAACTCGTGCACTGAAATCTATGCGAAAATGATACGAATACCAAGCCTAAAAGTGATACACTCTACATGTTATCAAACTCCTCTAGACCTGAACCTTTGTTTGTCCTCAAACAAAACTAAATTCAAGTATAAGAAGAATCTAATAACGATGGATACTAGCACAAAAAATTCGAAGGGTTAGTCATTCTGCAAAACAACGCGTCACATGAACGTAAGCCTAAGCGTACCGAGTTTAGACTTATATTAACCGAATGTTCCGAGCCATGCAATCCTACCACAAATATAAGTCTATTTCACAACCCTAGATAGCGTCCAAGCAATCTCCATACCAGTTCCCCTAAGCTTAAGAATATTATTTAAAAACACGTTTTATCGTTCTTATTCATTTTTTCGATACTTAGATCCACGCTTGGTTCCTAGGACGTCGAAGTCGAAGAGGGATGGATTTCTACTTAGACCCAGGCTACCTATGGTACACTCATAAGGTCGTGTGACCTTAGCAGAGTGAAGAGATGCGTTATTGAAGAACTTATTTTTTTTTCGGTTTTTGGTTTTTTTAGATTACGCATCACTCTAACCCTTAGGACGTAGAATAGCGCTTCAACCCACAACTTAGACCCGAACCATCGATTTCGATGTACTCATGTCAACGCTAACCTGGAATAGTTAAAACCTTTTCCAAGATGACAGCGGAGTATAAGCGTGTTTAATCTAATGGCTCATGAACGGTAAAGATATATCAAACAAGCAAGGGATAAACGGTATACACGGAGATATGGCTACTTGGTACTGAAACCTAGGAGGTGAATTCAACTATAGATCATGGCTTCAAACACAACTACTCGACTAATCGGTATCTAAAAGGCTTCTAAGCAAACCTAGACTATTGTTCACCATTCGACAAGGTTGCAAAATAATGACTAAACTCGAAAATTCGTACTAGGTATCCATCTATTATTCCTAATCCTAACTCTAATCGCAAATATGTCACTCATAATGAAAAACAGGAGCCCCCCCCCCCCCCGACCTGAACGGAACACAGTCCCGGTTTTCGAGATCTATGAGGGATACCCACATGCCAAAAATTCAAGAAAAAATAAGAAAGAAGAACGAATACACCTGGTGTGTTTAGCTTTCTCGAATTTGTGATACATCTGAAATTTATGATACTCTCTTGCTCTAATGCAGGTGGTATCGTGAAGGACATGTGACGAGAATCATGCAACGCAAAAGATAGAGAAGAGAGTACTACATCAATAAGTCCGAAAGAGCGTACATAAGCACGAAAACAAAAAAGAAATAAAATAAGAAAATGGGTCCATAAAACAAGAAATAGAAAAAGAAAGAAAAGGAAAAAGGAAGAATGGTGGCCTAATCCTCTTCCTCTCCACTGCGGGTGGCGGGAGGGTCTGCTGGCTCCGCGGGTGCCCCTTCCCCACGTGGGAAGTAAAATGACTGCAGCTCGTATTGTACGTGTGGGCGGTATGGAATAGCCCCAGTGTGGTAGTCCTGCGGGATCGGCACGTACGGTTCCTGATAGTGCTGCATGTTGAGCTGCTGGAATCTGCTGAATTGATTGCTCCTGAAACTATTGCTGCTTCGCATATCTCGCAGACTCAATGTCGTGCCTGGCCGCCTCGAGGTCGTACCTCTGCTCTGCCATAAAAGACTGATATCTACTCTCCTCTGCAACATACCTGAGAACGTCGGGGACACCTTCCATAGAAGGGAAGTTAGAGCAGTGATGACGGTAGTCTGGGCGGGCACGAGAATGAGTGGTGCGTCGGCTGCGCTGTCTAGACATCAAAGACCCTGGTGCAGCGGCTGGAGCTGGATCTACCTCACCTAGTCTTGGGCCAATGTGTCTGATGGCTGGGTCAATCCTGAAACGTATGCCCTCCTCGTCTAATCCGTGCATCTGAATCTCATGTAGGTCGACTTCTAAGTTTCGACCGTGTTCATCCTTGTAGCTCCATATTACTCTGTATCGCTCGATCGATATTGCCCTTCGCTTGTGCAAGTTGTGAAGGTTCAGCTCGGGCTCCTCATTAATCTTGTCCTCTGTCAGAAGGCCAAGGTTGATCCCGACTCTGCGTGCTATCATCGTGACAATCTCACCACACATAATCTTCGTGTTTGTGCTGCATTTTTCGGTGGCAATGTCGTGGAAGTGCCGCATAACAAGCGATGCCAAGTCGACGTCTAGTATGTCCTACTCGTCCACACCGAAGCCTGTGTGTACCACCCGCCTAAGGTATGCCAACTCCGTGTGGTTGACTCCGCCTTTTGCTCCTTTTCCTAGGATAGAGGAGACTAGGAAATAGTGGAAATACCTTAGGGCGGGATGGCGTATGTGGCTGGCTTTAGACCTCATCGAGTAATCACCATATGCTCTCTGGGCCCAGAATTGCGCTTGACGGCTCCTGTTGTGCTCGGGCATTTTCATGAAGTTGCAGTGCAGGGCGTCAAGCACGATCGTGATCTGTCGCGCGCTAAGCCGGTAGTTCTGTCCCAGCAGACGGAACTCCATAAATGCTCTCTCCCGATCTCTTGACTCGGGGAAGAATGCCATGTACGCTGCAAAACATTCTGCAGTAAGGTTGCGGTACGTGTACTCCTGTGTGTCCCGCAATCCCGTCCATCCCAACGTGTTGAAGATGGTGTCGATGTTCTCCTCGATGTAGGGCAGTCATTGCTTCTGAGGATAGGAAGCGGGATGGGAATATCCGCTGCTGTAGCTCGGTGAACCTCGACTTCTGACCAGACAAAAAGGTTGTTGTCCGGTAGTTGTATTGCTGATGAGATGTCGTGATTGGCATGTACAGCGTTAGTTCCGTGATGGCATCTGACTTTGCTAGCCATCCGTGTTCTGGATCGTATGCATCAGATCGGCATTTCATTGAGCTCTCGAATAGCTTCAGAGCCATCTGCAAAACAATCGAAGAGGAAAAATAAGCGTTAGTCACCGTTTGTAGACTGCTCGTTCGGGTAAGGTATGTAGCTTCAGAAGATGCATGGTGCCTGCGCGGGTCCTCTGAAGTCGCCCGATCGGGCGTCATTGAATTTTGACCTAGCCCGCTCGGGTGGAGGATGTCTGCCCGACCGGGCATTGCTGCAAAACCGAAAAATTTACAAGGAAAACCATGCAGCAAAAGTCAATAAGACAACTAAAATTCCTAAATCCTAAGAAAAATTGTCCACGTCTTAAAAAGAGTTCAAAAATATAGATATAAAATGAAAATGATGAAAAAGGATACGGGGCTCGGGTTGCCTCCCGAGAAGCGCTTGTTTAAGGTCGCGACCCCGACCAAAGCGTGCTACTCATTAGGTGGACGTCCTCGACGTCGTCGTGTGCGTAACGTCTCGTGTGTAATATGTGCTCGATAAGGTGTGGCACGCGGATCAGTTCAGTTCCTTTCACGATCGGTGATGTCTTCCCGAAGATTGGTCATGATGCTCTCTAAGTTGGGTGCTAGATCGTGTTGTCCAAAAATTCTGGTCGAGCTGTTCTGAAGTCCGGTTGTGTACTCCATGAAACCGGTTAGGCATTCGTCGCTTGTTTCCTTCAGCATCTCCATGGATGTTTTGTGTGTGAGCCTTTGTGGTGAAGGATTCATCTTTACCTTGGGTGCTTTATCAATGTCCCAATTGTGTGCTGGACGTTTGGTGTAGCTTCTCGGCATCCCAGGGTCATTTATGTATTGACTTGCACCGCATTTAGCTCGGGTTGTGTGGAAGTCTCGGTCGGGGGATTCCTCCTTCTTTTCGTTGTTAAGCAGCTCGTTTGGTACCTTGTAATTTCCTTCAGCAGCTCCTACGAGATTCATATCTAAGCAATCCGTATTCTGAAATTCCTCATAAAATTCTTGGCTAAATCTTCAAAGATGGCGTCGGGGAACACGAAATAGATAGCGCACGGTTGCTCAAGCGTGTCCATTAAGCTGAATTCTACTTCCACCTCGGGTTTCTTCATGTGCTCATCAATGTCCGTAGCCTTATCCCCTGTCGTGTTAGATTCGTCTTCTTTTTCAATTAACGAGGGATTTGGCTGATCTACCGTCTTACAATCCCTCAGGTAAATTTCGCTGACATGTTCACGAGGATTTATTTCTGAACTTTCCGATAGAACCTCTCATGGTTGTGATGCCTCTTGTGCAAGTTCTGAAGCTTGCGTGTCCAATTGTCTAAAGAAGCCGTTCATCTTCTCATTGGCGCTTTCTTGTTCCGCTTCCACTCCTATAGCCAAGTTGTTTCGATTCTCAAATACTTCAAGAAGGTTGATCAACATGGCGGCACAGTCGGGGGCTGCTTCGGATTGGTTTTGGTGTGGCTGAGGCACATATGATTGATAGCTCTGAGTTTGGGGCTGCGTCCATGGCTGAAAGTTCCCAAACGATTGTTGTGCATTCAGCATACTCTCAGTGTTCCTATACAGGAAGTATGTGTGATCGCCCCATCCGTGATTGTATGTATTCCCGAAAGGCCGATTGTAACTATCGTAGATCTCTTCTTCATACCCCCAAGCATTTTGTTCCCATGATTGCTCTGAGTAGTGCGGATGGTATAAGTTAGAGAGCATACGACGAATTTCGGAAATTTGATATTTCAATTCAGCTATATCGGCACCCGAAGAGTTGAAGTTGTTCATGTTACCTCGCAAAATAAAGAACACCAAATTTGATTAAGCTCCGAGAGGTAAAGAAAAATTTGACCCCATAAGAAAGAAAAACAAAAGCAAAAATACGAAAAACAAATGAAGACTCCGGAAAGGACTATATTTTAATCTAGCTAATTCCTAGTCTAGGCCGTAATTATTCCCCGGCAACGGTGCCAAAAACTTGATGTGCGGAAATTCAAGCTATAATATTTCCTAGACCACTCTACCGCAACAGGTTCGAACTCTAGGGACTAATGCAGCCTTTTCTAAGAATAACACTAAACTAAGACGGTGTGAAATAGATGATGGTGTGGTGTAAATATCTAGAAAACTAAAGTAAATGAGAACAACGATGAAATGATGTGGAAGACTTGACAATTAAGAACTCTACGGGTTTCGGGATACCGGGAATCACAAGGATGTAACAACGAAGGATCATAAACATAACGAACTATCTTGATAACGGGAAATTCATGCTCTAAGATGAGGAGTGATTCTGCCGAGCCTAAACCGCCTAACCATAATTACGTGCAATCCTACCTTCTAGTAGCAATTAACTCGTGACTACGGCAGCGTTACGCGCATAATCCTAATTCGTAAGTCGATTAACCGATCGGTCAGATTCTCATTAATCGAACTTAACCTACAATTCAACACTTCCGGATTCATAATTTAACCTTCTAGCAAAATACGAATTCCTATGTTACTGAGCGGGCAACACTAGTATAAGCGTTTACGATGTTGATTATAGAACCGAATATCAAGAACAATACGATAGATCTACGCATTAACGCAAAACTTGTACATCCATTACAAATCCGATATCCCTAACCCATAGTGGGGAATCTATTCACTCATGGATCGTACTGACAATGGAGATAACACAACCCTAAACATGATAAAACCTAGGAAATTTGATGCCTCAATCTTCCCTATCGTGTTACCGATGTACGGATTGATGCTTCTCTCCTTCTCCAGCGTCTCCCGAGCCTTTCCTGATGATTTTCAAGCTTTTCCTTGCCCTATCCGTCGCCCCATCGTGTCGGGAACTGATCTTCTCTCTCTCTTTTGCTCATTCAAACTCTAAAAGTAGGTTGTTGCGAGAAAGACGGCCCGCTCGGGTACATGTTTTACCCGGTCGTGCAGATGGTAGCCGGGTCGTGTACTTAGTCCAGCCCGGTCGGGCAATGCTTCCCGATCGCGTGGTCTAACAGCCCGAGTCGTGTAAACTCTCGGGGATTTTCAGGACTAATTGCCGCCCGAGCGGGTAACGTGTTTTAGCCCGAGCGGTCATGGTCACCCGATCATGTTGTCTTCGTGCCCGGGTCGTGTAGATTGTTGTAATTAACCCCGTAGCTTTTGACCGAGCGGGTAGCCTCAGTTCCCGAGCGGGCACTCTTCATTTCATGCCTTAGCTCTTTTCCGCTCGATGCTCGGGTGTTCCATTAAGTTACATGGCTTGAATTTGGCTCCGAGTGAATTGTATCTTCGATATGTGTGGTTCGATTCAGGAATTTGCCTTTTTACGCTCGTTTAGGGCTTGTCGCCTTAAAACCTTAAAACCAACAAAAAGGGCGTATATAAAGAATAATCGTATCGGAATTGTAACTCGTGCTCTGAAATCTATGCGAAAATGATACGAATACCTAGCCTAAAAGTGATACTCTATGTGTTATCAATCATCAATTGAGGGTTCGCGGCTGTCCTCTTTAGGCATCCAGTGTCTACATATTGAAGGGCTCACTCTCCTACGCTTCTTGAGATGAATATCTGGCTTTCGCGTCTCATGTCGAAAAGAAGAAGGAAGAGGTTCGAACTGAAGCTTAGGCACCTTCTTTACCCCTAAATCAGTGAGCATTTCTTGCGGCGTCTTCTCATTTAGAGCGTCTTGCAGTGCCTCAATGGTACTCACGAATTTAGTATAGACCTTGGCTCCTTTATTGGTAAGTTCTGCAACATTGCAAACTTTGTTAGACCTCTCTCAAAAGGATCGAAAATACTTACTCGATCAAACGTTTCATTCCCTGACTCGTCTAGCACATCAACTCTATAGCATGACTCTTTGGGGCTGGACAAATGGAATTCAATCTTCTCGTCACCGATACGTAGAGAGAGCTTCCCTTGTTGTACATATATCTTCGCACCTGTAGTAGTTAAGAATGATCTTCCAAGAATTATAGGCACATTAGCATCTTCTTCAATATCAAGTACAACAAAATTAGTGGGAATGCAAATACTACCTACCTTGGTGGGAATGTTTTCAACAATTCCCACCGGATACCTTATCGAACGATCCGCTAGTCATAGACACATCTGGGTAGGCTTGATATTCTCGAAGTTCACCCGCTTATAGACCGAATGTGGCATTATGCTCACGCTTGCTCCCAAATCGCATAAAGCTTTGTCGATATCAATGTCTTCTATGGTGCATGGGATGGAGAAGCTTCCGGGGTCCTTCAACTTCGGTGGCAGCTTGTTTTGGAGAATGGCGCTACACTCCTTGGTGAGTGCTACTGTCTCACATTCTTTGATACGCTTCTCCTTGGAAAGAACCTCCTTAAGGTAATTTGCTTGCTTAGGCATCTTTTGGAGGGCTTCCACGAACGACATGTTGATGTCGAGCTGCTTGAGGTAACGGAAGAATTTGGTCACACTCTCTTGATTATTGCTGCACACCAAGCGTCCAGGAAATGGTACAGGAGATTTGTATACCGGCGGAGCAACATATGGCTTCTCTAAAACAGGCTCATACCCTTCCATGATCGCAATTCTGCCCTCTCCTTTGTCCACTGAATTTCCAGCAATGTTCTCTTGCGATTTGGAGGTCAGATTCTCGATCGTATCCTTGCTGCACAAAGTGATGGCGTTTACATATTCTCTCGGGTTTGGATCGGGCTTTCCATGTAGCATTCCTGGACTCCGAGAGGATGATGCAGCCTGCTGTGCAATGGAGTTTTCTAGCAACTTCACATGCGTGCTCAAGGAGCCCATTTGAGTTTTTAGCTCACCAATCGTTGTCCCCATTTCCGAGTTGAATTTAGCTTGTAGTGATTGCTGCTCCTTGATGCTATCTTGATGTTGTCTTTACTCTTTGATGAATTCGAGCATCACCGCCTCAAGACTTGAAAAAAGAGCTTGAGGAGGTGGAGGAGCTTGCTGGACTTGCTAGAATGACTGTGTTTGTTGGTACAGCTGTTGCCTTTGTTTAAAACCCGAAAATTTCACCGGTTGTGACGTGCAATACGAGGGACTGGGGTGGTTCCTCCAATTCAGATTGTAGGTGTTCCCGAATTGCGTGTCGTCTTGTTGTTGGGCGTAGTTCACTTGTTCCATGCCTTCTTGCATTGTGCATTGGTAAGCCATGTGATCCGTCTCTCCACAATTTACACAACACATGGCATTCAGCGCATTGTCCATCGCGCTTTATTGATCAACTTCGTAAAGACATTGTGTCTTGTTTGGCAATACTTCTTGGTGTAGACCACATGGTGTGGTTCATGGCAAGATTTTCAATAAGCTCGTATGCCTTTTCTACGCTTAAGTCCATGGATGATCCTCGAGCAGCGTTGTCTAATGTTGTTTTATGCTCATACGTAATCCCATGGTAGAATGATTGATCACGTACCACTGCTCTAGACCGTGATGAGGACACATTTGTAAAAGGTCCTTGAATCTCCCCCACGCTTCAAATCACATCTCTCCCTCTCGGCATCTAAAAATGGTGGTCTCTACTCTCATTTGGATCGTCTTACTTGGAGGGGAGAATCGTGATAGGAATGTCGTGCACAGCTGGTCCCATGTAGTGATCGAACCAGCGGGAAGAGATTGTAGCCACGTTTTCGCTCCTCTCTCAATTGAGAAGGGGAAGAGAAGTAGCAAGATCACATCTTCTGAGACTCTATGTATTTTGAATGTACTTGAAAGCTCTAGGAAGTCTCATAGATATTGATGAGGGTCTTCGTGATTTCTGCCCATGAATTGTTTTTGGTATAACATTTTGATCATCGTGGGTTTAATCTCGAATTGTTCCTTCGCAACAGTGGGCGTCCTAATTGCAGTTTGGACGTTGCTTATATTCGGCACCACGTAATCGCGAAGACAACGTGGTGGAGGAGCATGCGGTTGCTGTAATTGCGCCACATTACCCACGGGTAATTGCGGTTGTCCGTGATCATCCAACATATCGTTTTGATTATTCATTGTTCGTGGAAATGGTCGTGTCTACTCTTTCTTCTCCCTTGGCCTTCTTTCGCTTATTAATCGTTCTCTCAATCTCGGGGTCAATTTGATGCAAATTCGAATTACCTTCAGATCGGGTCATGCACCTATGAAAGACAAGCAAAAAGAATTAGTAGAAAGAAACAGAAAAGAAAAGAAAAACAAAAACAAGTATGATTCTAAATCTGAATCCTAAAAATGTTGACAATTAATTCTCGGCAACGGCGCCAAAAAACTTGATGCGTGTCAAGTTAAACAAGTTAACCTAAACTACCGCAAGTGCACGGCACGTGCGTAGTAATTAAGGTGTCAATCCCACGAGGAGTAATGTAACACAGTCTAAGAATTAAAACTAGAGTCAATGCTTGCTGCGAAGAAATATGATCATCTCGTTTTCATACGTAATTCTTGCACGATTTAGGATACGTTTTTGACACATATGTGATGTTTTTACGTATGATTCCGTTTTCGTTTTACTTGTTTACCCGGTCGGGCACAACTCTTGCACGACCGGGCAAGACCTTCGGCCAAACTTGTGCACCATTTGCACGACTCGGGCATGACTTGCCCGACCATTTGCCTTGTGCCCGAGCGGGCGCACATACCATGCCCGATCGGGCATGCATTGCAGATGACATTCCGCGCGTTCCACCCTAGCCGCACCCGAGTGGGCACACTCAATGCCCGAGCGGGTCGCGGCCCAAAACTACCTTTTAAGTTAAGTAAACTTAACTTAAAACAAAGGGGACTCGTGGGGGCAATTTAGGCAACATCTAGACCGACTTAGGAGGCTTAAAAGGAGGCAGAAGACGTCATTAGAGCGAACTTACATTGGAGATTAGTTCAGTCGAAGATAAGGAGATTTTTGCGAGGAGACAAGCGAGGAGCATCGGAGATCGAGCACTACCACTTCGGTTTTGTTTGGTTTTTATGTTCCTTAGACTTTCTACAATGTTTATGTTTCTTTACAGACGTATGAGCGAGTAGTTTGTTTATTCTAGGAGAAGGGATTAGCCCTTGGCTATCCCGGAACCACTTTTTGTGTTTACAAAGGCCACGTAGATGCATGTGTTAGGGATTAGGAGAAGGACCGAAAGGAGAATTCTAGTCTTGGAAGATCAGGTTTAGAACAACCGAGGTTAGGCCACGAAAGTAGGGTAGCAACGGTTGAGGGTGAACGAGTGAATCATAGAGTCTATGGGTTTAGTTCAAGGTGTCAGCCACGAAACTAGGGGGAAGCTTGTTTAGATCACGTGTCTATGCCTCGAGAGAGGGTAGATATCATATTAGGATCATCCGCCTTAGATAGCTTTAACAGGGATTGCATGACAGATAGGTTGATCGTTGGTTTCGGTAGTCTTGTGGTGAAACCAGTTTCCTAGGACGTTTGTCTTATTATTAGAACCCGAGTAGTTTATTTACTTTCAGTATTTCATTCTTCATCCACATTCTTTCGTTTAGCAAGTGTGATTCCTAGTTCGAGTTTAGGTAGTGTTGCGTAGTCTCTGTGGGATCCACACCTAA
>CM071876.1:15453195-15468765 GCA_036759665.1 Gynandropsis gynandra | reverse complement strand
GCAGCAACAAGCCAAATTCGACGCGGATGTGGGGACAACGATTAGTGAACTTAAATCTCAGGTGGAGTCTCTGAGTACACATGTGAAGATGTTGGAAAACTCCATAGCACAACAGGCTGCCTCATCCTCTCGGAATCCCGGACAGCTTCCCAATAAGCCCGATCTAAACCCGAGAGAGTATGTGAATGCTTTTTCTGTGTGCAGCGGTGATGTGGTTGAGAATCCGCCCTCGAATGAGCAAGGGAATGCTGCTGGTACGTCCATGGATAGAGGAAGAGGTAAGGTTGCAATTATGGAAGGAGTCGAAACAGATTTAGAAAAGCCATACGTTGCTCCTCCGGCGTACATACCTCCGATACCGTATCCTCAACGATTGGTAAGCAGTAAGAACCAAGAGAGAGTGGGCAGATTTATAGAGGGTCTCAAGAAGCTTTACATCAACATGCCATACGTAGAAGCCCTTCAAAAAATGCCTAATCGTGCCAAATTCATCAGAGAGGTACTGTCCAAAGAGAAGCATATCGAAGAGAACGAGACAGTTACACTCACCGAGGAATGCAGTGCAATTCTTCAGAACAAGCTGCCACCAAAGTTAAAGGACCCCGGAAGCTTCTCCATTCCATGCACAATAGGTAATCTCGATATTGAAAATGCTTTGTGTGATTTAGGAGCAAGCGTGAGTATCATGCCACAAACAGTTTTCAAGCGGATGGAGTTTGGGAACCTTAAACCTACGAAGATGTCTCTACGCCTCGCGGACCGTACGGTAAGACATCCGGTGGGAATCGTTGAAAACGTTCCCACCATGGTAGGTAAGCTTTGCATTCCCACTGATTTTATTGTACTTGAGATAACGGAAGACGCTAGGACACTTATTATTCTTGGTAGGCCGTTCTTAGCCACTGCAGGTGCGATGATAGACATACAACAAGGAAAGCTGTCCTTACGTGTCGAGACGAAACGATCGAATTCCTCCTGTCCAGCCCCATGGACGAATCACCACTCAAGGAGACTTGCTTTACAGTAGATTCACTGGACGAATTAGTGAAAGACACGCACGATCAAGTAAGTGTTTCCGATTCTCTTTTACGATATTTGACACGAGTTGGCGACAGTGCAGGATTTGCGGACGAAGGAGCTGAGGTATATACGAAATTCATGAGTGCCATTGCAGCACTATACGTCCCATGGGAGGAGATACCACGTGATATGCATTCTGGATTCACAGCGGAAAAGACGTCCGAACTTGAGCCTGATCCTCCACCATTATCTTCTCGGTATGAGTACGTTGATTCCGATAAAACATATCTTGTTGTTTTGAATGCTAACATGAGTGCAGATGAGATGAGAAAACAGCCCACACACGTGAAGAAGCGTAAGAGGGTCAGCTCTTCAATGTGTATGTACGGAAATCAAATGGAGGACAGCCACGAACCTTCACCTGAAACTCAAAAGAGGCTGCACCCGCACTTGCACGAGGTAATGGAAAAAGATGTCATTAAACTTTTCAACGCAGATACCCCTTATCCAACCTTGGACAGCAAGCAAGTGAACCCCGTGCATGATGTGCCTAAGGGATGGCACGACGAGACGACCCTACCTCATGACTTCCAATCAGGTGATTTCGTTCCACTTTCTAATTCTCGACCTAAGCCTTTCTCGGGCCACCTACTGCCTTGTTGGTCTGATCCTTTTCAGGTACGAGAAGTCTTCACACATGGAGACGTGGAACTATGGAGTGATGCGGGTGACACATTCAAGGCCAATGGACAGCGGCTAAAGCTCTACCAAGCCGCTCAACCGATCGAAAGTGGAAACTCCATTTCCCCTTCCGATCCACCCGTCGCGCACGCATGAGGAATGGAGACGTCAAAGCTTAATGACGTTAAATAAGCGCTATTCTGGGAGGCAACCCAGCTGTTTGCTTTTATTTTTCTTAGTTTTTTAGGTTAAAGACTCGATTATTTATTTTTCATAAAAAAAAGAGAAAAACACAAAAAATAATAACCCCACAAAAGTGCTTCACTTCCTTCATCCTCCATCGGAGCTTCACGTCGAGGACGCCGTTCAATTCAAGTCTGGGGGAGCAGCTCACGTTTGTCAGGTGGTTTCGTTTCACTTTCTTTTTACTTTTTAGTTTTTAGGTTATTTTTGCGATTTTTAGTTTGTTTTTGTTTTCATTGAGTCAGAGTCGTCCCAAGGCACTTGTCCGGTGCCACGTTTTGAGATGAACCCTGAACCTAGGAAACTTAAGAAGTTAACCTTTTCCGTGAGATTTTGCATGATTGAGCTAGGTTTTCTTATGCGTTAGAGCTTATTAGTCGGCTGAAAAACAATAGGTTGTAGTTCTTGGAAATCCTAGTGTTGCTTGTGGGGAGGTTTAGACGAGGTTGCTAGGCTAGTTTATCGTTTATTCTTTCTACCCAGATGGTTATACTTCGTGTAGATGATGCTTTACTTTTGTCGTATTGAGGATTATTGGATCATATAAAATCGAGCTTATTTTGCGGATTAAAAGCACACACTAACACTCCGCTGTCGATAGAAATAGTGCCTAAAAAGCATGATCAAAAATCGATATGAGTGCATCGACCTTATTACTCCTTCGGTGGCTCGGGTCTAAGTGGTGGGTTGGCGATCATCTTTCTACGTCCTAAGGGCATGGCATAAAAAGCCGCCTACTCCGCTGCACTCTCACACGAGATGCATGAGTATACCGTCATCGGTAGTCTGGGTCTAAGTAGAGGCTAGATCCCATCAAATCCGACGTCCTAGAAGCCTAGTGTGTATGCAAAGAAAAAGAAAAAAAAAGAAAAAAAATGGAAAAGAAAAATAAAAAGGAAACAAAAGAAAAAAAAAAGAAGCCATCAAAAAGAAAATAAAAAGAAAAAGGAAAAGAAAAAAAGAAAGAAAGAAGCTCGGAAAGAAAGAAACAAGTATCCTCGGTTGACCTAGGTTTAGCATAGTCTGAAGTCTTGTCTGGTGGAGGGAGTTACGATAGCGTGTCTAGTCTCCTTTGATTTACTTTCTCATGGGTAACCGTGGTGAACCTAGGATTAAGACTGAAAACTCGATTAGGCCGAATTTGCTCACAATATGCTAGTTGATCGGTTAGGCTCGCTTTAGCGGTATCTCTAGGAGAAGGGGGATTCTCGTATTTTCATACCCCATGTATTCCACGTTTACGTTTGCTTAGGGACAACCAAACATTCAAGTCTGGGGGATTTTGATCATCTCGTTTTCATACGTATTTCTTGCACGATTTAGGAGACGTTTTCGATACATATGTGATGTTTTACGTATGATTCCGTATCCGTTTTACTTGCTTTCGTGCTTTTCATGTTCTTACAGGTTCTTACGCGTATTTGGATCATTTTGGAGCTAAAGGAACATGCACGGAGCTAAGGAGCAACTTGGGAGATCATCACGGGACAAACGGGACGAGATTGAGCATGGAAAAGCCTCACCCGGTCGGGCACAACCCTTGCACGATCGACAAAACCTACGGCCAATTGTGTGGGCCATTTAGCACGACTCGGGCAAGCATTAAACTTGTGCACCATTTGCACGACTCGGGCATGACTTGCCCGACCATTTGCACGACTCGGGCACCACTTGCCCGATCGGGCATGCATTGCAGATGACATTCTGCACGTTCCACCCTAGCCGCACCCGAGCGGGCACACTCAATGCCCGAGCGGGTCGCGGCCCAAAACTACCTTTTAAGTTAAGTAAACTTAACTTAAAACAAAGGGGACTCGTGGGGGCAATTTAGGCAACATCTAGACCGACTTAGGAGGCTTAAAAGGAGGCAGAAGACGTCATTAGAGCGAGCTTACATTGGAGATTAGTTGAGTAGAAGATAAGGAGATTTTTGCGAGGAGACAAGCGAGGAGCATTGGAGATCGAGCACTACCACTTCGGTTTTGTTTGGTTTTTATGTTCCTTAGACTCTCTACTATGTTTATGTTTCTTTACAGACGCATGAGCGAGTAGTTCGTTTGTTCTAGGAGAAGGGATTAGCCCTTGGCTATCCCGAGACCGCTTTTGATCTATTTTGAATGCATCTTCCCGTTTTAGTTCATCTATTCTTTATCTGAGTGCTTAAATTTACTTGTGTTTGCGATGGCCACGTAGATGCATGTGTTAGGGATTAGGAGAAGGACCGAAAGGAGAATTCTAATCCTAGAAAGTCAGGTTTGGTTTTCTAGGACGTTTGTCTTATTGTTAGAACCCGAGTAGTTTATTTACTTTCAGTATTTCATTCTTCATCCACATTCTTTCGTTTAGCAAGTTTGATTCCTAGTTCGAGTTTAGGTAGTGTTGCGTAGTCTCTGTGGGATCGACACCTAAAATACTACACACGTGCCGTGCACTTGCGGGTAGTTTAGGTTATTTTATTTAACTCTGATAACGCATCAAAATACGGATGATAAGATGCAAGTATGATTATGATGCAGTGGATACATGAGTTCTAAACAAAGAGATAAACCTTCTAGAATCCGGTTTCACTGCATAGCTTCCAAAATCTACCCTCAATCTATCCAATTGTGCATTCCCTATCGAGACATCTAAAGCGGACAATCCTAATGTAGATACCCCAACTAAACCCCATTAAGATTGTACCTACCCTCTGTCAAGGCATAGGAACGTCGCTCGATTGAGTCATCCCCTACTTTCGTGGCTGACACCCCAACTAAGCCCCATTAAGATTCATGATTCACGCGATTCAACCCTCAACCGTTACTATCCTACTTTCGTGACCTAGCCTCGGTTGTTCTAAACCTGATCTTCTAGGACTAGAATTCTCCTTTCGATTTTTCTCCTAATCCCTAACACATGCATTTATGTGGCCTTTGTAACACAAGACAATAAGCGCTCTGATAAAGAATAGATAAACAAAAGGGGGAAATGCATTCATAAACGAATCAAAGATAGTTCAGGGATAGCCATGGGCTAATCCCTTCTCCTAGAAAAAATCTACTACTCGATCATGAGTCTAAACAACATAAACAAAATAAGTAGAGTAAGGAGCATAGAAATATCAAACGAGTGATGATTTCGAATCAATTCCCGACTCCTTGTGTGTCCCCCGTCAGGGGGCCACTATGGATGGATGGTGGTTGTGTATCGTGTGTTATGGATGGTGGATGGATTTATTCTTGAATGACTTCTGCCCTTGAGGTTTTATAATTTGAAATGGAAGCTCTTGGCCGACTCATTTCCACCAAACTCATGCCCGAACGTGCTCCATCTCATGCCCGGTCGGGCATGCTTCTTCCGTAAATGTAAAAAATCCATTTTTCCATGATGTCCGACCGTGCTGGATGCATACCCTGGCCGTGCTGCCTTCAATGATAGGTGTCCGACCATGCTCTTGGAACGCGCAACCCGTGCACAAGCTACGAGGATGAATTTGCACCAAACGCTCGATCGTGCTCCAATGATAGCCCGACCGTGTTTGCTTCACCAAGGAGGATGCACGACCGTGCTCTCCACAAAGCTCGACCATGCTTCTTTACCAAGGAGGATGCCCTACCGCGCTAGCTAGGACGCCCGGTCTTGTACAAGGTGAGGATAAGTGTTCGGTCGTACACTTGATCATGCTCGATCGGGCTGTGTTCTTTGATGCATGCTCGGTCGTGCATTTGATCATGCTCGGCCATGACTTGTCCATTTCTTGTTTCGTTTGATCCATTGTGACCTTCAATGGTGAATTATGCCATATGTACGCTCCTTAGCTTTGAAATGAATCGAATATGCATTAAAACGTATAATAACACAGAAACAAGTAAAACGGATATAAATTCAAAGGTAAACTTTGCAACTATCATCATAAACGTCTCTAGAACCATGCGAGAATGGTGTATGAAAACGAGATGATCAATGTCACATTTAACACTAAAAAATATGTGTTGTAAGTCTATATATAAATGATATGATCGTCATTAAGAGTAGTAATAATGTGACTGAAGTTACAAAAAAAAATACTATCAAAAAAATTGAAATTGGAATACTATAGAATATTGATGTGATATTTTATATGAAGGTTACGAAGTCCGATAACGATGAGATCACTCGTTAATAAAATTTCTTTTCATTTCTATTATAAAAAATGTGATATAAAGTGGTAAACATATTTGTATCTTTTGTAATAAGGGTAGAGTATGATAAGATATTTTCAATGGAAAAATCTGATATCAAGTATGAATTTGATCGTTTCAAAAAGAGTGACATTAGATTTTATTCTCTAAAGTATTTGATGAAAATTATCATGTTTTCTCATAAACAAAATGGGCATAACATGTGTTGTGAAACGCGTTCTGGCAGCCAATTAGTAGTCGCCTAGGGTCTTAGCGGCAAACCACCGCCCCAAAAACGATGTGGCCAAACATATAAATCGACCGGTGCCTAGGTGATTTGGAATCGGTATCAGAGCCTCCTAGATCTCAAGGCCAAGAGGTGCAAAACGGCACTAGTTTGAAGCACTATCAACAGCACTATTGAAGCACAAAAGGAAGAAGTGGAACATCCAGTCTTTTGAGTACAGTTGAGACAAGTTGGAGATTTCAGAAAGAATGCAGAACACTATACCAGTACCGGTGTTTGAAGAAAAAAATTATAATATATGGGTGATAAAAATAAGAGCCACCCTAAGATCAAAGAGTCTGTGGAAGGTAGTCACAGAGGGGATTCCAGAACTGCCTGCATTGGGCATTCAAACTACAGAGGAACAAAGACAGAAGAAGATAGCAGAGTGGGAAGAGTTGGAGGCTAAAGACTAGAAGGCCTTGGAACTCATCTACCATGCGGTTTCAGAATAAATTTTGATAGCTCACCTGTCCACCTGTGAGACAACAAAGGCATCATGACATCTCCTCAAAGAGAGGTTTCAAGGGGACCCCAAAACTGCCATGATCAAGGTTCAAAGACTAAGGGCAACATACTACACTTTGAAGCAAGGAGAGAAAGAATCAATTAAGGATTTTGCCAACAAAGTAACTAAGTTGGAAAAAGAGATGAGGGCATATGGAGATGACATCAAGGAGGATGCACTGGTGTCAAAGATCCTATGCTCATTGCAAGAGAGGTTTGACCCCTATATAGGGGTCATTGAGCAGACTAAGGACTTAACTGTCCTTACAGTGGTTGAACTGGTGATTGCCCTACAGACTCACGAGTATAGTCTGGATGACAGACATGGCAGAAGGATAGAAGGAGCTTTCCAAGCCATGTTCAAAGGGATCAAGACAGGATCAAGTCAAAGGCAAATAAGAACGGCTCTGGCAAAACTGAGCAGAAATACAAGGGGAAGAAATGGTGTGGAGTGTGTAGGAAGGACAGTCACATTAAAGCTTAGTGTTATTTCAAGGGAAAACCAGACAATGGTGAAGGATCTAAGTCCTACAAAACCAAGAAGGAGTGTTACACATGTGGACAAGTGGGACAATTTTCAAGAGATTGCAAAGTGAAGAAGGGCCCCTCAATTTAAGCTCAAACAAACCAGGAGCAAGATGGGGAGGACTTTCTATTCACATTGCACATGTGGTTGGAGAAGAACATGAAACAGACATATGGCTTATAGACAGTGGAGCCACCAACCAAATGACACAAGATGAGAGGTATTTCACCTCACTGGATAAGACAGTCAAGGTGCCCATAAGAGTGGGCAACGGAGCCATCCTGCAGATGGCAGGAAAATGTGACATAGAGGTGATGACCCTAAAGGGTAGGAGAAGGATAACAGAAGTATTCCTAGTCTTAGGACTAGACAAGAACCTCCTTAGTTTTCCACAGATGGTTAGAAATGGGTATCATGTGGAATTTGTGGAAATCTGTGTTTGATCCGAGACAAGGAGGGAGCCAAGGTAGCTGAAGTACCTATAGTGAAAAAGGCTTATCCACTGAGGTGGAAAATGTCTGAGGAAGCAGCCTACAAGGCTTGGAAAATGGACTTCCAAACCTCTGGCACAAGAGGTTTGGACATGCTGGTGTCCATAAACTAGTGAAGCTGCAAAGTCAGGAGATGGTGAAAGGTCTATCCAAGTTTAGGGTGACCAAAGAGTTGTGTGAAGCATGTATACAGGGGAAGCACACCAGGCAAGAATTCCCAAAGGAATCTGAAAGCAAGTCTAAGGAAATACTGGAGTTGGTGCTTATAGACCTGTGTGGTCCCATGCAGACTCCATCCCTTGATGGAAGTCTGTATGTCTTGACATTCACGAATGACTATTCCCATATGCTATGGGTATACTTCCTCATACTTAAATCAGACATGTTTACTGTGTTCAAGAAATTTAAGAGTCTTGTAGAAAACCAGACAAGGAAGAAGCTGAAGAGGCTGAGATCAGATAGGGGAGCAGAGTTTAACTCCAAACCCTTCACTGAATTCCTTGAAGAGCATGGGATACAGAGGCAACTGGTGTATCCTATTCTCCCTCAGCAGAATGGAGTGGCAGAAAGGAGAAATAGGACACTCATGGAGATGACAAGGAGCATGCTTAAGGAGAAGGGTCTCCCCAACAAATTCTGGGCTGAAGGGATGTTTACTGCTACATACCTTCAGAACCGGCGTCCAGCAAGAACATTGGACAACAAGACACAATTGGAGGCATGGAGTGATCACAAACCAAGTGTGAGCCACTTAAGAGTTTTTTTAGTCTTTGCTATGTGCAGATCCCAGCACAGTAGAGACAAAAGTTGGATGATATGTCTGAAAAGACAATATTCATGGAGTACAGTAGCATGAGCAAGAGCTACAGGGTGTTCATACTGAGTACAGGCAGAATGATGTTGCAAGGGACACATTTTTTGTAGAAGAAAAGAATTGGAACTGGGAAACTCAGTCTGTAATACAGAAGCAAATTGGGGTTCCTAGTTTCTACCCTATTGTGTCAAACCTGGAGCAAGGTTATCACAGCATCCAGAGGACACCCCAAGAAGTGTTTGAAGAAGGACAAGGGTCTGGAGGGAGTCAGGAACAATCCACAGTTTACCCCAGTTCCATTCAAACTCACTTAGTCAAGCTCCAAAGGGAGTAGAGAGGGCAATAGTAGCTCATCCAGACTGGTTCACAGGATCAGGAGACTGTCTGACATCTATGAAGATGCTGAGCCAGTTGAGGGATAAAACAATCAAGTAAATGAATGTTGTTATTCAGCAGTGGAGGAACCACGAATTTTTGAGGAGGCAGTAGCAGACATTAGATGGAGGAGAGCAATGGACGTTGAAATAGGCATGATTAGTAAGAACAAAACCTTGGAACTTGCTGAACTAGCAGAAGGCCACAAGGTAATCACAATGAAGTGGATTTATAAGATTAAAACTGATGAAGATAGTAATGTGCAGAAGCTAAAGGCTAGACTGGTAGCAATGGGTTCTACTCAAGCTCATGGTCTGGACTATGGAGAGATCTTTGCTCCTGTGTCCATACATGATACTATAAGGACCCTTATTACTATAGCAGCTCATGAAAGGTGGAGCCTCCACCAGATGGACGTTAAATATGCCTTTCTTAATGCTGAAATTGCAGAGGAGGTGTACATTCAGCAGCCTCCTGGATATGAGATTGAAGGTCAGGAAGACAAGGTCTTGAAACTGAATAAGGCCTTGTATGGTTTGAAGCAAGCTCCCATAGCTTGGTACAACAGAATAAACTCATTCTTCACAGGAGAAGGATGCAAAAGGAGTGGGTGTGATGCTGCAATTTCTGTGCAGGAGGATCACCAGAAAAATGTTGTCATCTGCTTGTATGTGGATGACTTGATCATCTTAGAAAATGATGAGAGCAAATGATCGGCTAAGGTGCTTAGAACCTAAGGTTTTCTCTACGGGTTGTCTAAGGGTTTTAAACCTTTTCCACCACCGAAGCCTAACTGAGAATCGAGGTCCTGGGTTTGTTTCATTTGGTATCAAAGCCCTATTTCTCTATTTGGCTATATCCATATCGTTTCATCTTTTCATTTTCGTTTTGAGTCTTGTTTGTGATTAACATCACATTTCTTTATCGCTTTTCATAGTTTAACTCTCATATCTAGTGTAAGATTAGTTTGAGGATTATTACCTCATATTTGAGCCATTAAGTTCGTTATTGAGCTTGAAGAAGGCTTGACACGAGAAGAAAGGAGATCTTAGATGACAAACATAGTGATAACACTTTTCTAGTGGATTGTGAGGTTCTTTCATCTTTTTATTTCTTATTCTTTCTTTGCTTTATCTACCCTTGTTATTTGTGCAGCAAAAAAATCATGGCAGACGACCCTAATAATCAAGCAAATCTGAATAGACCAATTACTCAGATGCAACTTGACGCTATGATGGGAGAGATTAGAAGGATGTTTCGCGTCAGTAATGAATCGTTTGGAGATCGCCTCGATCAACTTGAAGCGGTAACACAAGCACCTCAATGAGCGCGAGGAGCACTTGTACAGCCTAACCTGGTACCTGGACGAGATGAGATTGCACCTCAAGAAAGAGAAGGAGGTGAATATGAGGCTGAGGATGAAGACGAGGAGATTGTGGTTCCTTAACCACAATCTGCAAATCAACAACATGAACCAAGAGGTAGAGAACGTATTGATGATGATATCACTGGCATTAAGATGGAGATTAACTTTGCAGGGAAAAACGATCCTGAAGCTTACATGGAGTGCAAAAGGAAGACGGAGTTGGTGTTCAAGTGCCATAACTACTCCGAATTGAAGCAAATGAGGCTAGCCACGGCCAAATTCAGTAACTATGCACTTATATGGTGCGATCAGCTTGTTTACTCAAGGAGACTTAATGGAGAAAATGTCGTTGTGACGTGGCGTGCATTAAAGGCTCTCATGAGAAGGTGTTAAGTGCCTGAGTACTTCTATGAAGAGGTTAGAGATATTTTAAGTCATTTGGTGTAGGGTTATATATCAGTGGAGGACTATTTTAAGGAGATGGAGACACTTATGATCAGAGCTAAAACCCGAGAAGACCTACGAACCACCATGGACCGGTTTCGAGGAGACTTCAATTTAGACATTCGATAACAAGTGGAGACTCGTTACTGCATGGATTTGGACGAATTGCTTAACCTAGCCATCATGTTTGAATGAAAAATCAAACGAATGAGCAAGCAAAATCATTTTGGTCTGGGTCATCAAGCCAACGACCAAACTACAACAGAGATGAACGCTTAAAACCACACACCGATCGTCCCTATGTGTGAGACGAGCGTTCTAAGCACCGATATGAACGTTCTAGTGCATGAACAGCTACACGGACTGAGCCTAATTAGAACAATAGAGGCAAAATTGAGACTTCTAACACAAGAAATTGTGATATCAAGTGTTTGAAGTTCTCCGGTGTAGGCCATTATGCTCGAGACTGTCCAAACCGATGTACGATGATTATTCACAATGACGGGGAGTATGAAACCGAATCTGAGAGTGTGGGAGAATCTTATTATGATGCTCTAAATTCTAATGAAGAAGGATACGAACAAGCACCCATGAGAGGAGAGCTTCTGATGTCACGAAGAGCTCTTAACATGCAAGCCAAGGAAGATGCAGTAGAACAACGGGAAAACATCTTCCACACGCGAAGGATGATCCACAACAAAATATGCAGCATTATTATCGATGGTGGGAACTGTACTAATGTAGCTAGTTCATCAATTGTGAAGAATTTGGGGCTACAACTAAGCATCCAAAACCATACAAACTACAATGCCTTAATGACAACGGAGAGACCAAAGTGCACTGCCAAGTGAAAGTACCATTCAAGATGGGTAAATATGAAGATGAAGTGGTGTGTAACGTGGTTCCTATGCAAGCTGGTCACATATTGCTTGGGAGACCTTGGTCATTAGACGTGAAAGCTCCGCATGACTAGTACAACAACAAGTATTCTTTCAACTTTAGGGGCAAGGTCATTCGATTAATACCTCAAACCCCTAAAGAAGTCTATGAGGATCAGATCCAAATGCTTAAGAATGAAAAACAGCCATTGGAGAAGAAGAGCACGAGTTTCTTCATGCGAGCAAGCGAGATTAAGAAAGCCTTGCTTTATGCTCGTCCGTTGGTACTTCTCAGGTATCGTGAGGTATACGTGACCCATGAATCACTCTTTTCTTTGTCGAGTGTTATTTCTAACCTTTTGCAGGCTTACGAAGACTTATTCCCAGAGGAGATTCCCAATGGATTGCCACCACTCAGGGGAATTGAACATCAGGCCGATTTTGTTCCCAGCGCTATGATTTCGAGACAGCCTATAGAACCAATCCCGAGGAGAATAAAGAACTACAAAGGAAAGTAGGTGAACTTGTGGATAAGGGATATGTGAAAGAAAGCATGTCCCCATGCGTTGTACCAAGTATCTTGGTACCCAAGAAAGATGGTTCTTGGCATATGTGTGTTGACTGCAAGGCCGTGAACAATATTACGGTAAAGTATCGTCACCCTATTCCTAGATTGGATGATATGCTTGATGAATTATATGGTTATAGCATCTTTTCTAAGATAGATCTCAAGAGTGGTTATCATCAAATTTGAATGAAGGAGGGTGACATATGGAAGACAGTCTTTAAGACAAAACATGGACTCTATGTGTGGCTAGTTATGCCCTTTGGTTTAACTAATGCCCCTAGCACGTTTATGAAGATTATGAATCATGTTCTTAGGAGGTTTATTGGTAGATTTTTTTTTTGTTTACTTTGATGATATTTTAATTTACAACAAAGATCTAGAAGAACATGCACTACACCTTAGAGCGGTATTATACATTCTAAGAGAGGAGAAACTCTACGAAACCTTAAGAAGTGTACTTTCTGCACTAATCGGATTATTTTCTTTGGTTTTGTTGTGAGTGAGCATGGAATTCATGTGGACGAAGAGAAGATAGCCGTAATCAAAGATTGGTCGAAACCAAGCTCCGCATGAGAAGTTCAAAGCTTGATTGGACTTACGGGATTCTATCGACGTTTTGTGAAGAAATTCAGCACCCTAGCAGCCCTTTTGACCGAAATTATTAAGAAAAACGTGAGTGCAAGTGGGAAGAATCACAAGAAGAGGCTTGTTAACCCTCCTCTTCTAGGGTTGCAAATGATGTGGGAAATATCAAGCTATACAAATACCTAATATCCACTTACCGCAAGTATACGGATCGGTGTAAAACAAGGGTCGAACTCTGGGGACTAATGCAACCTAAGCTAAGAATACGACTAAACTAAGACGGGTTGAATAGATGGTGGTGTGAGATGAACTTCTAAGACACTAAATGGAATTATGACAGCGATGAGGTGACGTAAAAAACTTTATAATTAAGAACGCTATGGGTTTCGGGTTACCGGGATTTGCAAGGATGCAACTAACAAGGGATCATAAACCTATCGAACTATCTTGACAACGGGGAATTCATGCACTGAAATAAGGAATGATTCTGCCAAACCTAAACCTCCTAACCATAATTACGTGCAATCCTGCCTTCCAGCAGCGATTAACTCGTGATTACGGTAGCGTTAAGCGCGCAATCCTAATTCCTAAGTCGATTAACCGACCGGTCAGATTCTCATTAATCAAACTTAATCTACAATCACGGTTCTGGATTCGTAATTTAACCTTCCAGCTAAACACAAATCCCTAGATTACTGAGCGGATAGCACTAGTATAAGACGTTTACGATATTGATTGCAAAACCGAATTTCAAAAAAACTTGGATAAGTCTAAGCATTAACGAATAAATTCAAGCACCCATTACAAATCCAGCAATCCTAACCCATAGCTAGAGGCTTAGTCAATCATGGAATCTACTGTAAAACAAGAGAAATAAACCCTAGACATGATAAAGAGTAAGAAATATGATTCCTCGATCTTCCTTATCTTGATACCGAAGTCCGGATTGTTGTCTCTCTTCTTCTCAAACTTATCTCGAGTTTCTCCTTGTGTTTTTCAGTCCCTCTCATGTCCTGTACGTCCTCCTTCCTGCCCTAGATCGCCCCCTCTCCTTCTAATTCAAGTTTGAATTCAAAACCGAAGTTGTTGAGAAAAAATGAAGAGCCCCCGCGGGCACAAGCTCTACCCGCGTGGGGTGAGTGATCACCAGCACGAGCGGGCTCTTCACCAGCCCGACTAGGGCTCTTCTTGCTGATCATGTGCAGCCCGAGCGGGCACCTTAGCCACCCCGCACGGGCAAGGGTTCTTCAGCCAAATCCGAGCGTGCTCCAAACCTCCTCGAGTCGTGCAAACTTTGCTGGAATTTCTGCGGAACTTTAGCCCGAGCGGGGCCTCTTCCAAGCCCGAGCGGGCTGTATTTACTTGTTGTTTCCGTTCCTTTCGCTCGATGCTCGGGTATTCCATTTGGTTTTGTGGTCGTGCACATATTGTATCTTATCACTTAATCACGTTTTCGGGGTGGATTTGCCGTAATCACTCGTGTTTGCTTCATGTCTTCGTTTCCTACACAAAACACGAAATGGTAGATGAAATACTCGAATAAACTCAATAACTCGGTAAAGTCCAAGAAATATAATCAAAACTAAACCTAGGAATCATGAAAATACTATGACGGATTACATGTTATCAGCAAACTTCTCAAAGACTTTTGAAATTGAATGCGATGCTCCTAGTGTAGGTGTTGGCGTTGTGATGATGCAAGAAGGACGTCCAATAGCATATTTTAGTGAGAAATTAAGTGGAGCTCAGCTTAACTACCCTACATACGACAAGGAGATGTACGCGTTGGTGAGAGCCTTGCAAAAGTTGCAACACTACTTGTGGCCTAAAGAATTTGTGATTCATACGGATCATGAATCTCTTAAGCACTTGAAGGGTCAACATAAGCTGAACAAAATACATGCTAAATGGTTGAATTCATCGAGACCTTCCCATATATGATACAGTACAATCAAGGTTAGGAAAATATCTTACCTGATGCATTGTCTAGGAGTTTGATAACACTGAAAGTGTATCAATATTAGGATAGGTTTTAGAGTCATTTTCGCTCATATTCTTTGTATACATGTACTTATCCGATATGATTTCGAGCTTCACACACCCGTTTTGTTGGTTTTCAGGTTTTTAGGCGGCAAGGCCTAAATGAGCTCAAAATGATTTGAAGACATATCTACTCAGAGCCGAGATCGAGCTCCAGAACCCAAAGGAACACCCGAGCAACGGGCGGAAAAGAGAGATTTCAAGGATACAAAGGTGCCCGATCGGGCACTATTACTCCACCCGCTCGGGTAAAACCTACGGGGTCTTGTCCACACATTTAACACGACCCGGGCACAAGGCAACGAGATCGGGTAGCCATACCCGATCGGCCGCAAGAAGAATACCCGCTCGGGCTATTAGTCACCCAATCTGCCCTGAGAGTTAACACGACTCGGGCCCGCTTGACCACGCGATCGGGTGATGTCCCCCCGATCGGGCACCAGACAACAACACGACCGGGTGAGCCTATACCCGACCGGGCAACACCTGTGCCCGAGCGGGCCGCGTATTTCGCAACAACCTAGATCTCGAATTCAAACGAGCGGATTTAAGGAACAGAAGGGATCTAGGGCAAAGGGGGCGACGAACAGGGCAAGGAAAGGCTGGA
>CM071876.1:15380017-15446267 GCA_036759665.1 Gynandropsis gynandra | reverse complement strand
TGGAAGGTAGGGTTGCACGTATCCATGGTTAGGAGGTTTAGGCTCGGAAGAATCACTCCTCACCGTAGAGCATGAATTTCCCGTTGTCAAGAATAGGTTATAGATCTATGATCCTTAGTCGTTCATCTATGCAATTCCCGGTATCCCGTACACCCGTAGTGTTCACCATATCTAGTCTTATCCCCAACCTAGTTTCGTTGTCACCATTAGGATAGTTTTAGGAAATTTAGAACCACATCTCTTTCTATCTCCTTCGTCTTAGTTTAGTTTCGTTCTTAGTTTAGCTGCATTAGTCCCTAGAGATCGACCCTGGTACTACACGATCCATATACTTGCGGTGAAGTGGTCTAGGAAAAATATAAACCTCGTGTTTCCACATGTCAGAGTTTCACATTGATTTCGACTTTAGATGCTAGATTATTGGGTTTTTAGCACTTAAAGGATTTGTATGAATCTGATCTAGACATTAAGGAACCCTACAAACCATGTGAAAGGATGGTGAGTGGCAAGTTTATAGACACGAGGGCTTCGTGTTTCGTGAAAGAAAATTTTTTGTGCGTTATTGTTCTATGCGCGATTTACTTGTTCGTGAGGCTCATGAAGGAGGACTAATGGGTCACTTTGGAGTGACAAAGACTTTATCTATGTTACGGGAACACTTCTATCGGCCTCATATGAAGAGAGACGTTGAGAGAGTCTTCGGGAGATGCGTGACTTGCAAGAAAGCCAAATAAAAGCTCCAACCACACATTTTGTATACTCCTTTACCTATTCCTAGTAAATCTTGGACTCACACATCTATGGATTTTGTGTTGGTTTTCCTAGAACTAGGGCTGGACGTGATTCTATATTCATGGTTGTAGATGGATTCTCTAAGATGGCATATTTTATAACATGTAATAAGACAGATGATGCTTCAAATTTGGCTAATTTGTTCATTAGGGAAGTTGTGCGTCTTCATGGAATGCCTAGGACCATATTTTCTGATCGAGACGCTAGGTTCTTGAGTTACTTTTGAAAAACGTTATGGGCTAAATTAGGAATGAAATTGTTATTCTCGACAATTTGTCACCCGCAAACTGATGGTCAAACTAAAGTGGTTAATAGGACACTATCTGCATTGCCTCACTATCTTGTGAAGAAGAACTTGAAAACGTGGGAAGATTGTTTGCCTCATGTGGAGTTTGCTTATAATCGAATAGTTCATAGTGCATCTCAGTTTTCTCCTTTTGAGATTTTTTATGGGTTTAATCATTTATCTTCTCTTTATCTAACTCCTTTACCTTTGTGTGAGAAATCTAATATGGATGGTAAAAGGAAGGCTGAGTTTGTTAGACAGGTTCATGAGAAGGCAAGGGCGAATATTAAGAAACGAACGGAGCAATACACGAAACATGCGAACAAGAGACGTAAAGAGATGATCTTTGAACCCGACGATCTAGTTTGGGTTCACATGCAAAAAGAAAGGTTCCCTAACCATAGAACATCCAAATTGATGCCACGAGGAGAAGCACCATTCAATGTACTTAAAAAATTAACAACAATGCCTACAAGATCGAGCTTCCAGGTGAGTTTAATGTGAATGCTACATTTAATGTGGCTGACTTGACTCGTTTTGATGCAGATGAAGCTGATTTGAGGGTAAATCTTTTTTAAGAGGGGGAGAATGATGAGGACATCAGAAGCAAGCTAGGAAAACGTCCACAAGAATACAGGAAACAAGAAGAATCAGATTCGGAGAAGATTTAGACAAGTTCGCACAGATTCAATGATGAGCAAAGCAATGAGCGTTTGGCTTGTGATTTGGACCAAGGAAGACATCATGGACTTGGGGATGATCAAGACACACTTATTCAAGGCCCTATAACTCGTCAAAGGGCTACGGAATTGAAAAAGAAGTTGAATTCATTCGTTCAAGCATTTCTCGCACCATAAGTCATATTTCTTGAAACCCTATTCGGTGAGAGCTTGGACCAGCCTTTTGTCACTTTAATCCAAGTCTTAGAAGACCCAACAAAAGCTGGGTAACTCCAACATTTCGTGCCCTATGCTGAAGATATGGAAGACTTGTTGTTTGGTTAGTTTCCTTATCCGTTTTTAGGAAAACTAGTTACTATTTTTCTGTTTCGTTAGAACTTCCTTATTCTCTCTAAAGTACCTTTTATTTTGGGATGTTTCTTTTCTAAATAGCTCTAAGAGACCTTTGATACTCTATTTATGCTTTGTAATTTCGTGGATGGAGAATAACACAAGTTGAAGTTGGAGACATGGTCGTATACAGCTTTCAGCTCGTCCCATAAGGGTTTTGGATTCATCTTGGACCTCAAGAAAATGAATTTCCATAGAATACTGACGAGAACGAGGGTTTTGGATTCATCTTGGGCCTTCTTTACTTGATCCATGTTTGCATCAACTAAATTTCCTTCTTCAAGGCGGATGTAATTCCACAAACAACAGCTTTGAAAAATTGCTTTGAGAATTCGAAACCAAATTGTGTAGTTTTCTCCATTGAGGCGAATCGGAATACGCTTTGTAGCGTCCATTAATATGCAAAAAATAACAAGACGAATGGTCCTTAGAATTTTTGCTCTGATACCATATAGAATTTGGTGAAAATTAACAGAAGAAAACAAACAAAAAATAAGAGTATTTGGTCTTATTTCTCACATTACATAGAAATACACATTATATAGAGAAGATGACAACGTTTAGAAGAAATAAGAAAAAGAAAACTTTACAATTATGTGGAAAGGAAAAAATATATGAACACAAAAAAGATAGAGAGAAAATAAATAATGATTATAAAGAATCGGAAAGTTTCTGTGAGTTACAGATACCGAAGATCTTCTTGTCAAAGATAGTAACGACCTTAATTATTGTTATTAAATCGCGAGATCCTCGTGTCAAAGATATGACCGATTGTAATCATCGTGATTAAATCACGAGATCTAATGTTAACAAAAAAAATGTATGCGATAATATTTTACCATGGAACAACCAAAGCTATAACTACTTTGGATACAATGGATTCTTAATGCATATAAATATTCGAATTTTTGTTTTTGTTATGACTCATGTGGAGAATGTTGTAATTTTATTTAAATGTTTCAACTTTTTCTGAATCAAATCAAATTTTTTAATCGAAAAAATTACAAAGTCAAAAGAGTTAGTAAAATAGCCTTTTTTTAAGGTATTAAATTTTACCGTTTAAAATACACTTCTGAGTCTTTGGTTATACATCACCAATTGACAAACACTTGTTTTGTTAGGAAAAAAAGTTTTTCACATATTTAATTTTGTTTAATGTCTTGAGAAGGTTGAGAAGTGTATGATATATATATATATATATATTTGAATATGCAA
Source organism: Gynandropsis gynandra (assembly GCA_036759665.1). Classification (NCBI taxonomy): domain Eukaryota; kingdom Viridiplantae; phylum Streptophyta; class Magnoliopsida; order Brassicales; family Cleomaceae; genus Gynandropsis; species Gynandropsis gynandra. The sequence goes on along the minus strand of CM071876.1, from coordinate 15,442,904 downwards.
GTCATTGTGTTATTAATTTCATGATTGAAAATCTTTCAATAATTTTGAAGTAGTACGAAAAGCCGAACATAAGAAAATTGTGTGAAATACAAATTTCGTTACTATATATTATTAATTTGTTAATGACAAAAATTATTTGTGCAGTTGTAACGTTTAGATGCAATTCATCTCCGACGACCACGCGATCTGTCGGAAGAAACTCAGTTTATGTTTTCAGACCAGCAAATTCCAGCCTGTATATGTGTATGTAATTCGTCTCTACGTGCATATATACGCAACAAATATACATATATATACACAAAAAACAAAAACAAATACACACACGTATATAAAACGAGCCTATGTATTGACTGATTTCTCAATCGTACACCGAGAATTCAGGATACACTCGACAAAGATGAATACGACCACAGCTTCACATGTCCGATCCTCAAGTTGGCCTGACGATGTTCATCCTCTTACACTAGCAATCGAAGATCACCTCTTGACACTGATTCAATCACGGCCGGTGTGTCAGAAACTGTGTATTTTAAAGAATTTATACGAGGATGTCAACGATTTCCTCCCTTTTTCGATGACCCGTGAAGCTTCTACCAAGTTGGATGATATTTCTGATGGATTTCTCAGGGTTCTTGACATCTGCGGCAGAGCCAGAGATGCTTTCTTGCAGATGAAAGAACAAGTCATAGAACTCGAATCCACTATGAGGAGAAGAAGCAAGTTGGGAGATGCTTGTTTGGCGCGTGAGATCGACGAGTACATTTTGAAGAAAAGAGCGCTGAGCAGAGCGATTGAGAGAGATGTAAATCCCATGATGAAGAGTAACGAGAAGAAGAGAGATTCTGGACACAGTAATGTCCTGAAACAAGTTGAACAGACGAGTTTTGCGGTCTTAGTATCCTTGCTCGTCGTGTCACAGAGGCATAGAGGTGGAGGATTCGTGTCAAAGATGTTTCGTTTGAAGAATGTAGATTATGAAGTTGAGGAGACAGATGAGATTGGATTGACAGAAGCTGATATGGAGAGACTGAAGAGCAGAGACATTATAGCCGTAAAGAAATTGCAGAAACTGAAAGAAACAGAACTTAAGATGCAAGAAGTAGAGAGGGATTTGGAGTGTGTGTATAGAAAGTTGTTGAAAACTAGAGTGTCTCTTCTTAACATGCTCACCAAATGATAGAGGTTTCATGATAAGTTTTGTGAAGAATGCTGTAGAAGTAAATTTGTCAAGGTGAAAGAGTAGTGCGATATACATTCACTTAACAACGAGACTCGATCTAGAATTCACGCAACTGATGTTATCATATTAAAAGAAACTAAAACCTTTGTAGTGTTGAAAGATTGCCCATTTTCCATCCTCAAATTGATGATAATTTTAAACACAGATAGACAGAATTCGATTCCGAGGATTCCTCGGTTCAAATCCAAACTCTGAAAGTGGAAGAGGACGGCTTGGACTTCGCCCGTATCATTGTCCAGCTAGCATTTCGAGCATGTTTTTATGAAAATACAGAAAAACGTTGAACAAATTGCACCCGCCAAGTAACTCAATGCAAAAGAGAAGGTTGTAAGAAGTATAGTTTTGATATGAACCTAGATCTACCTTCTTGTGAGTAGCACGATTAATATAAGAATTGAAACTATTTATCAATGCGAAAACAAAACTTAAAACTTGTTAAATAATGATGGATGCTCCAAACCTTGCTTCAACCTCATTAGAGAACCTCAAATCAATGCAGTTACGCAATAATATTTATGGTTTAGCATTGATAAATCAGAAGAAAACTAGAAAATAAATCTAAGAATTCTTTATCTAGTTCTCAATTAATTAGAATAAAAACATATTTTCGCAATAAAAAATTAGAAAAATGGCGTCCAATAACCTTAAAAGGACGAAACTACAACTTTACCAAAGTACAACGTTTTTCATTCATCCAAACGAAGAAAATCAGAGGAATCATGAAAACAATCGGTCAAGCAACGGAATGCTGGGTGGAGCATTGTTTTTAAGGTTAAACAGATACTCGATTGATTTTTGCGAATTGTCAGATGTCATAAGTTCGCCCGTGTCAAGCAAGGGGTTGCTCTACCAAGTGTCTTTAGGAATCGGAAAGATGATGAAATCAATAATATGAAATTGAAAATCCTAATATTCATGGGACGAAACGATATAAAGGTATAGTTGGAGTGGAAGACGAATACTGAAATGGCCTTTGGCTTCTATGAGTATTCAAACATGAAGAAAGTAAAGCTAGCTTTGACAAAGTTCAGTAAGTATACTTACACGGTTGGATCCTCTCTCCTTCGCATCAAATGAACGGAAAGCAAGCTCTAAGACATGGGATGTTATGCGTGCAATGATGAGACGAAAATTTATACCAACTCAATATCATCGAGATGTGAATAAATGTCTACGATGGTTGCTGCAAGTTAGTTAGAGCATCGAGGACTACTACTTGGACATGGACTTCTTGATGATATGCGCTAACATATAGGAGAATTTAGGGGCCACCATGGATCACTTTTTTGGTTGTCTTAACCCAGACATTCAGGACCGTGTAGAAACTCATCACCATGTTGAGATGGAAGATATTCGTCATTTAACCATTATAATGGGAAGCAAGTCAAAAGAAAATGATGGGTAACTCAAGAGTGCGAGAAATAACACATGAGCAGCAAGATTAAGCCAAAGCCTAATGCATCAAAGGCTGAACGCAATTATGACATTACATGTTTGAAATGTTAGGGTCGAGGTCGTTATGCCAAATATATTCCAAACAAGAGAACCATGTTAGTATACGCAGATGGAGGATATGAGACGGTATTGGACGATGAAATCGGCCATAGGGTTTAGGATATCTCTCACAATTCAGATGGTTAATGTAGTTGGGATACCAAAGTTCACCGTCAACTAAGTATCGCATTTAGCATCAAAGAATATGAGGATGAAGTTCTTTGTGATGTGGTACTGATGCAAACTGCACATTTGTTATTGGGAAGGTCGGGATAATTTGACACATGTGCACAACAAGACGATTTCAGTAACAAATATACATTCAAATTCAAGGAGAAACAAGCTCGATTAGCACCCTTCACTCCAAAGAAAGGAAATCGAAGATCAGTTACGAATGTAGAAGGATGAGAGACATAAAAAAATGAACGACTATGAGGTACATCACTACAAAATGGTGATGTCTTGAGATAAAACCCAAAAAAATGCTTGTGAGCATACACTTGTGAGGACGACAACATTTTCTATGAAGGCGAGAGAGTATATGACTGTTTTATCGGTATCTCAGCCAAAGAATGTTCTTGTGCATAAAGAGATGTTGTTTATGATCTAACTAATTCTTTGTCTATTTTTGTTCTTAAGATGTCTTGGAATTCAAAAGTTAGGTTCCAGAATGAGAAACCGTTGGATGGAGAGGAGGAGTTAGATGAGTAGACACTGCCGAATCTCACAACAATGTTCAAACAAGAGAAGCGAGAGGATAACCTTCCAATTAAGAAACTTTGTGTGAGAGCATGTGCATAAAGAAACAATTCTATAACGGCCCAAATAGTCGCTTCTATCGCAAGGATTTTGCTATTCAGAGTGTTAGAACTCATCAATCATAATGCATACAGAATTAAGTTATCAGGTGAGTACAATGTTAGTTTGACTATAAATGTAGCTGAATTAGGTTGTTTTGATGTGGGTGGTAGTCTAGATTTAAGATAATTACTTTGGAGAAAATACGAATGGTGAGGATAAGGCCATTGATAAGACACAAAAATATATAACAACCGGTCCACACGCGAGAGCAAAGAAGATTCATTAAGAAGTGGCAATGACATCACTAGGACTTCAAGAGGCTCTAAGTCAAGTTCATGTGATTTGTCTTCAAGTACTGGAGGTTGGGAGGATAAAGGAGCTAGCGGAATTGAAGTCTTTCAGCCTGAATAAGAAAAACCTTGGCCATAACAATTCCTCTAAACCAATTTGTGTATGACAGACATTAGCGGCTCGACCCTAACATCACACCGCTTGACCAGAGCATCACACCACTCGACAAAACGTTTATATTTGACTCTATTGAGAAAATCCATGAAATGAATGAGTGATTATGAGTATCTTCATCGACTTATCAACACTACATCACAAGTGTTATAGTATCGCCGGTGTGTTTGAGGTTCACTAGTTAAGTCATAGGAGGGTGTGGAGTATTCATCAGCTGAAGCACGAGTTCATGTTAAACATTCTAATCCACTTAGCTTATTTGTTTCATTATCCATCTAGTAAATACTCTACTCCACTTAGATATTTATTCTCCTCTTGTGCGCCGCCCACCAAGAAAAAAGGAAACAAAAAAATTTATTTTTCTCATTTCCTTGTATCATCCACTCCTTATACATAGTTTCCTTTTCTAATTTAGGCATTTTGTGGATTTAGTATTTCTTTCTTATAATCAGTTTACTTTACTAATATTAAAAATATAAAAATGATGAATCGACTTCGACTATTTTCATTAGTATTTGTAATACATTATGAATGGAGATATTCTAGCTATATATTCATGTAATGGACAAAAATAACATATTACTAAGTTAATAAATTTGGTTAGTAATTCTTCTATTTTCTCTTGCATTCTTTTCTTTTTTTTCTCTTTTTAATCTCTTCAAATCTTTATCTAGTAATAAGTTTCTTTAGTTCCAGGTTATGTTATCTAGTTATTAGTGGGTTTCAAATACTTTTACGTCATTCACTAATAATAGAATGTCGGTTTACACTTATCGGTACAGACTCTGGAGCTTCTTGGTCATGCTTGTCATCTACATCAATATGAGTCAAGTCAATAACAATTAAAGTAGAGCTAACATAGTACTCACCTAATAGTGCAATTTTCTTGGCATTGTCGTTGATGCGTTAAAAATGTTGAAGGGTTCATCTCCATGCGGATGATTTTTTACTTGCACTGTTGCAAGAATCACTCCTTGTGCATGTGAACTCGCAATAGATCATAAGGCCGGAAAACAATCTTCTTTCATCCCTTATTTGCATGCTTAGTGTATTTTTTTCGTTTCACAAGGTTAGCTCTTTTCTACGGAAATTTCTCCTTGCGATGTTTGCTCATGCCTTTTGATGTATCTATATCACAACCTCAACTTTTTTTTTCATCATGTTAATAAACTCTTTTTTTTTAAAGATACTAGACCCAAGGTGTTAATGAATTATACACATACAAGATCTTAAATGATGAAAACTGAGTACCTCTATGCACTATCCTATTATACACTCATTCTATAAGAGAAAAGCACTCCTCCCACATCTTAAGATTACTTTAACAAAATTAAAAAGCAAGGAAGTTAGGGTTCTATTTATTACTCTTATTGAATCTATTGTTTGAGAATAACAAGTAATAAAAAACATTATTTCTTCCAAACTTAAACAAAAGTGTCTTCCATAACAATGTAGCAATCTATGATGCATCATCGATTTTATGGCATTCAAGGAAATGAGCCATCTTTGAGAATAGATCAACAACACCAAAAATAGAGTCATGTCTTGACATAGTCTTAGATAAACCAAGAACAAAATCTATAGAGATATGTGTCCATAGTTCATTGGGAATAGGCATAGGCAAAGGAGAGTACATATCATGTGGTTGTAGCTTGGATTTAGCTTTCTTACACTTAACTACATCTACCAAAATTTTACTCAAAAACCATCTACATATGAGACCGGTAGAAATGTTCCTATGAAATAGAAAAAAATCCAGTCTGAAGTGTCCCATTAGTCCACAAGCAAGTCACGCATTGAAAAATACGATAAATGCGTAGCTTGTTTTCATGAAAGAGGTACCCATCAAATCTATAATATTTCTAGAAACACTATTTTCACATGTTGTGAACACATCAATAAAGTGATGATCATATTTGTAAAGTTATTTTATGCGTTACGAATCGAGTAACCTAGCATCTAAAGCTAAAATCAAAGAGAAATTTCTAAAAACAATGCAACAACTACAATATTTCTTTAGTTTGCGTATACCTAATCACGTATAAAAACATGAATTGTATCCATTAGCATACCAACGATTAAACTTTTGTTACCCCTTCAAATGCTTGAGAGATTCGTGATTTGTGTGAATTAGGATTCCTTTGGCCCCAACTCAGTTAAGCCTCAATCAATTTCAAACTAAAGTACGCAATTGAGTGAAATTTGGCTTTTGCTGCCATGTTAAAATTGCTCCAATACCCACGCATGATGCATCACATTTAATTTTATATGTCGTAGTGAAATTAGGTAATGCTAAATGAGGAGCTTGAATTAATTTGTCCTTTCAAATCTAAAATTCCTTCTCTTGAACTTCATCCATAGAATGAAACACTCTTTATCACCTTGATGAATAGTGTAGCAAATACATTAAAAATGCAATACCTCTTTAACCACCTTAGAGCTCAACCAATTTCCATTACCTTGATGTTTTCCTCGTCGACATTTATTCTCTATTCACTTCCCATAAAGTCAAGAATACTAACTAGTTTGTGTAAAACACACATTCCATAATATTAGCATATATTTTCTTATTCCTCAAATATTTTACATGCGTTCCCAAAGTCTTATTATATACTAAGATATCATCGAAGTACACAACAAAAATATTTCCTATGAATCTCCTAACAATATGATTCGTCAACCTCATAAATGTAGTAGGTTTGTTTGTCAATCCGAATGGTATAGTTAACCATTTATACAGTCATATATTCATTTTCATGGTTTTTCACTTTTTTTATACAGATTTTTTGGTACCTGCTTTTCAAGTCGATCTTAAAAAACCATTGAGGAACCATGAAATTTACCATGCATATCATCCAAACGAGGTACAAGGTGATGATACATTACCGTAATATTTTTTATTGTGTGGATTAACATTATACACCGCGTGCATTCCTTTTAAGCATCAATATCACCAATACGACACATAGTGACATGCTTTCTTGAACATATCCTTTCCATGTGAACGGGTCAGTTGAGAGTGTTAGGTCTAATTACAAAATCATTCAGGCGTTCAATTTCCAAAATGAAAGTAACCATGCAGTATCTCTTCCGGGAAAAAATGTCCTCAAATCTGCAATAAATCGGAAACAAAACTAGGTAAAGAAATTTTTAGCCCATTAGTAAATAAAACCTCCTTGTACATGAGTATAAATCATGAAAGAAACATAATTGTTCTCGCATATTTGCTCTAACCACCTTTTTCTTGGGTTCTTTCAAGATTTCACAATTTTGTATGTGATATACCTTATTTCCACTCCATTGGAGTCGCTTCTTTTCATTTCTTATAATTTTGGCTTTATCCTCACAAGCCTCCTTTAGTGTAAGAGGTACCAATCAGGCATGTCCTTCTCTGAACTCAAATTAATATTTGTTGTTCAAACTATTTGGATATATAACATATCAAACTGCTCCATCCTCCTAGTAATAAGTATTTGAATCGGCATGATTCGTAGAGAACTTAATCTTTCTACTTTTTGATGCCAAACATAATCTTTACCTGGTGATGTACCTTGGTTTATGAACTATCATTCAACCAGTGAAGCTTATAAAACCTCAGATGACTTTTCTACAAGTGAGGTACTCACAATGTTTCTAAAACTAGCACCATCCACAATGATATTGCACACCTTATCATGGATGATTCCACAAGTATAAATTATGTTATCATATTTCATCATTCCATATTTTGTATCTTGTACATTAAGAGGACTATGTGCCATGCATAATTCTAATATTGTTGCCTTATATTCCTTGCAGCCTCATCAAATTCATTTGAAGCCCTAGCATCTACCTGACCATTTTACTTATTTGATGCAGTATCATACCCGCAATCGGCTTATATTACTATGATTATAGTTTGGACATTCCTTTACATAATTTCCTAGACTCTCCAACTTTAAACACTTAACGTTTTGATATCGAGTAAAAGTGTCATTGGTAACTACGGTTTGGTGATGGTGCCTCTACCTTGGCATATATCTTATTGTCTAAATTTAGCTTAGATAATATATAATTATTGTGGATGATTTGAAAAATAATTCTCATACTTATAAATCATAATTATCTTTCTCTTCAGTTGTTTCTCAATCTTGATGGCAAATGTAGGAAATATTCTATTTTAACATAGTGATGAATTTATGTGCAGCCCTGAATGTTTTGATTTAACCCACCTAGGAAATGATTCATAGTAACATCTTGATCCTCTTCAATGTCGGTGTGAATCATCAAGAAGTCCATCTATTCATAGCAGTCATCCACACTCTAGCTATCTTGGACTAATCATTGTAGGAGTTGGTTTACCTCTCTATGGTAATGAGTAAATATCAATCATTTTCGTATAACTGCTCTCATGTCTTCAAATGTTGTATGCTTGATTTCCCATTTCCACACAAAAAAAACACCGAATTGATTCAACCATACAAAATCATTGTCGTTGAATTTTTCTTTAGATCATGCTTGGAAGATTTCTAGTTACTGTCGCTCTTCTACGTTGTTCTTAGGGAATTTTTTGTGTCGTGTTTTCCAAAATGTTATTCCTTTTAATAATGGTCATCAACTTGTCCCCCAACATTCTCCAAAACTCCATCATCATGACTTACTCTGGGTTCTTGTTGATCGTTGTTGGAATTGTAACACGAAGTCCACCTTGGAAATTTTGCTATAAAAAAGAATTTGTTTGAAATTTTAGAAATCAAATAAAATGGATATGAAGAAACCTCACAGACTCTGAAAAAGTATGTTTCGCTCAATTTCATTTAAATATAGTATTTTTTTGCTTCATCTTGTTCTAACTAGTGTGGAACTCACAAACTCAAAAACACACATTCAAAGATGATAAAAACCAAATCAAAGTAAATATTTGATGCGGAAAGTGTAATAACACAAACCATTAGCTATGACCAAAGCACTGACACGTTTTGACACAACTTGTTTTTGTTCCTTTTTCTTTTGCACGAGTTCTATTTTTTCTTTTTATTGGATTCTACGATATGAACGCATGCAAAGATACTCAATGATAAACGAATTTAAACGATACAAACTTAGATCTATGTTATTGTGTGAATAGAATGAAACAAAAAAAAATTGAAAATCTTTAAAACTCCGAAAAAAGACATGGAACTTGTTCGTTGAAGATGAATGTATCAAACCTTGCTTCAAGCCAATGAAAGAACCCCAAATCAAAGCAATGGCATCACACTTTTGGTTTATTGTTGGTAACCCACAAGAATCTAGAAGATAAATACAGGAGTTTGTTCTCAAAGAATTAATAAAAAAATTATCTCTAAGTAATAAACTTAGTTAAACTGATATCAACGGTGTCTAATAACATTAAAAGGAAAAAACTAAAACTATTTTATTAAAACAACACTTTTTGATGCGTTTAAGCGAAGAAAATCAGAAAAATTGGAAACACACTAGGTCGAGCGTGAGTATGCTTGGTTGAGCACATTTAAGATTAACGAATATTTGATTGATCTTCACAATATGTTGGATTCATGGCTGTTATTTTTCAGAGAGCTTACCTTTAGAGCTTCATTCACCGTGAGATGTTACCTTTAGAGCTTCATTTTCTGCAATATGCTTCCAAAGTCCTTTGCCTCCTAGGGCTGATTTGATTAATCTTGACCATAATAAGTAGTTTGGACCTTTGAGGATTATGGGAACAGCAATTTTTGTGCCTTCCATATCCATTTTGCTTGTAAAGAGATTTTAGTGATATGAAGAAGAAGAAGAAGAAGAAGAAGAAGAAGAAGAAGAAGAAGAAGAAGAAGAAGAAGAAGAAGAAGAAGAAGAAGAAGAAGAAGAAGAAGAAGAAGAAGAAGAAGAAGAAGAAGAAGAAGAAGAAGAAGAAGAAGAAGAAGAAGAAGAAGAAGAAGAAGAAGAAGAAGAAGAAGAAGAAGAAGAAGAAGAAGAAGAAGAAGAAGAAGAAGAAGAAGAAGAAGAAGAAGAAGAAGAAGAAGAAGAAGAAGAAGAAGAAGAAGAAGAAGAAGAAGAAGAAGAAGAAGAAGAAGAAGAAGAAGAAGAAGAAGAAGAAGAAGAAGAAGAAGAAGAAGAAGAAGAAGAAGAAGAAGAAGAAGAAGAAGAAGAAGAAGAAGAAGAAGAAGAAGAAGAAGAAGAAGAAGAAGAAGAAGAAGAAGAAGAAGAAGAAGGGAGAAAGGGACAACTCCTTGTTGCTTGGTTTCTTGAGTTGCACATGTGATTCTAATTACTCAAAAATAGCAATATTCCTTTCCTTCCTTCCAACGGCCACTTTGACTACCAAATATAGTTGTGTGTGTTTTATTTAATCCTTAGGAGATTATTAAGAACTAATCTATCCATATATGATTAATCTCATATATGTAGAATTAATTCTTAACACTCATGAGCTCCTTGAACCTCTTAGTGCTAAAGACTTTGTCAATATATCTACAAGTTGATCATATCCTGGAACATGCTTCAATTTGATAACTCCTTCTATCATAGCCTCTCTTACAACATGAAACTTGATCTGAATGTACTTAGTCCTCTTGTGATCAATAGGATTCTTCCTAATTGCAATGGCTGAGGTTCTATCACAGTGAATTAGGACACTCTCACTCATATCATACCTAAGTTCATTGAATAACCTTTCAACTAGACTGTGTGATTTGTGGCAACACATAAAGCTATATACTCAGCTTCAGCGGTAGATTGAGCAATAATACTTTGCTTCTGAGTAGTCCAAGTAAACATGGTACTCCCAAGATTAAAACAAAAACTTGTTGTGCTCCTTGTATCACACAAGCTCCCAGCTAAATCAGAATCAGCAAACCCCACTAGCGCAGCTCCCAGCTAAATCAGAATCAGTAAACCCCACTAGAGCAGCTCTTTTCACTCTTCTGAACATCAGTCCATTATCGTTTGTTTCAGAAACATACCTCAACACACGCTTAGCTTCTTGTAAGCTCCTCTCAGTGGGCTGAGCATTGCACTTTGACAGATAGGAGACAAAAAATGCTAAGCTAGTAGGATATGTGAGTTCATCACCATCTTCTTCATTCTTTCCATAAGGTATATGGGGAATACTTACACTCTTTGAATTCTGCATACCAAACTTGTTCAAAATTTGTTGTACATACTTAGCTTGGCTCAAGAACACTCTCTCCTACAAGTAACTCACTTCAAATCCGAGAAAGTACTTCAACTTCCCCTAGTCACTAATCTCAAACGTCTTGTTCAGCTTGTCTTGAACTCTTCTACCAAATTTTCATCACTCCATGTGATGATTAAATCATCAACATATAAGCAAATTATCAGAAGCTTCTTCCCCTACTCTTGCAGATACATTGTAGCATCACAATAGTTTCTTTTGCATCTCTCATTTGTAAAAAAAATGAGTCTATCTTGTTGTACCAAGCATTTGGAGCTTGTTTCAAACCATAGAATGCCTTTTTCAATTTCATAACTTTATCTTCAGCTCCATCAATTATATAACCTGGTGGTTAATGCAAGTTCCACTTCTCTTGAGCTACTACTGCAATCAATGTTCTTATTGTATCATGTCTGGACATAGGTGCAAACATTTTTCCATAGTCCAAGCCATATGTCTGAGTGAAACCACGAGCTACCAATCTTGCTTTCATCTTTAGAATTTGACCACTTTCATCAATCTTCACTTTATAGATCCACTTAACAGTGATTACCTTCTGGTTTTCAGGTAGATCAGTGAGCTCCCAAGTGTCATTCTTGTTTATCATCTTCATCTCAGCATCCATAGCATCTCTTTAACCTTTTTAAATCATAGCTTCTTCAAATGTAAAGGGTTTCTCTAATGTAAGATAGCACCCTTCATAGGCTTTATATGTCTCCTCATTTCTCGGTTTTGCTTCTTCATAGATGTCACTCAATCTCCTCATTTTGTGAACCTCTCTTGAAAACTACCACTTGTTCCTCTGCCTTCTCTGTTGCTTGATTGATTTTGACTGAGTCTAAATGGAATGGGTGAGAATTGAGGTGCTCTCCCACTCCTTCTAGATCTTTATCCTTTATGTGGTATTGCAGGTATTGACTGAAGTGGTTGTGTGGCTTCCTAGTATAGAGGACCCCTAGAAATGTAACTGGGAATCACAAATTGTTCTCTGGTTTCTAGCCTCCAATTCTTCCCATTTAACTATTTTCTTTTGCCTCAGCTCCTCGGTTGGTTCAATACCTATTGCAGGTATCTCTGGTATACCTTCAGTCACTACTTTTCACAAACTCTTAGATCTAAAGGTAGCCTTGATCTTGATTACCAAAGATTGTAGTTCTTCCCATCAAACATTGGTATATGTGTCTGATTCTGCATCTCCACTCCTTTAACTTCAGATCGTAACTCGTGTTTATGGTTTATGGTTTACCTTACTTCTGTTTTGTGCTTCTGTTTGTGCTTTCTCTCGTTCAAACCCTAGTGCTTCATTTTGTGCCTTTTGTTCCTTCCTTGTGCTAAATCTTGTGCCCTTGTGTTTCCTCTAAGCCTTAAAAACCAATGAGGCTCTGATACCACTGTTGTTTTCTTAGAGAGCTTCAACATCCATAGACTGTGTAGTTAAGATCTCATCTCTTTCCATTCTTCTTGAGTTGTGCAAACATAAAATGTAAATATGTTTTTGTTGTAATTTGTATCAAAGTGTGTATGAACTTGTAAATGATTCTTCAAGAAATGAAAGAAAACTTTTTGTTCTGAATAATGCTTCTTCTTAATCTCATTCAACGTGAACTGTTAATGCATAACCAGAACATGTTTTCTACATTACTATATAAGGAACAAAAGCATGTCCTAAGATATGTCTAGAGGAGTTTGTGTCTTTGTCGGTTCAAACATCTTCCCATTGACATCCTCTCCTCTTCAAGGCTTCTTCATCTCTTCAATCTTGTGTAGAGTTTGACCTCTTTCCCCATGCTCTGCCACTTGTATCTGCCATTTTGTCTTTCGGATCTGTTTCCTCTGTTTTCACTACATTTCATCTCCCTTATCAACTTCTTGTTCTTCATCCTGGTCTTGTTGAAATTGCTCAGCTTCTTCACTAGTTTCGTTCACGTCAAGCAAGGTGTTGCCGAGTGCTCGGGTCGCTCATTGTATCCGTTTGATTCACTTTGGTCGAGAAAAGTGTTATTCGATGGAGTGTGGCTTATAGTGGCAAGGCCTGGTCGATCGTAGCACTTGTAAAATCGAGGTTCAAGTCATTGTCGATACCCTCGGGTTGAGCATTTTCATGTTAGGCCGAGCGGTCTGTGTCCCCAATGTCTTCCTCTTGCATAAATGTCACAAACATTTGGTCGTGGTGTCGATGACACCTAGTGGTCGGTTTGGCCAAGATTTGCTTTTGTATCGTGGTATTTATCCTTTTATGCGATGTTTTGGTTTGGTAGTTACATTCTCATTAATTCTCACCAATGTTCGAGTTGTCATGAGTTCAGACGGGAATTTTCTCGTAATTTTAAATCAGCTTGATAGAATTAATGCATTAAGTCAAAATTACATAAACTCCAACATTGTTAAAAACCGTTAAATAGATAACATAAGTTAGAAAGAGAGATGCAAAATAATATATTTGATGTTATATACAGTTTTCATGTTGTGTATGATGCATTCTTAGCAATTTTGTTGTGGTTAAACGTGTTAAGGAACTCATCATCTTCAGGGTTTGAAATGACACACAAAAAAAAAGTAAAACACGTGTTGGGGAATGCAGAAAATATGACATAACTAATGTTGGGTTGATTTAGGGTGCGGAAGCGTGTTTTTATCAACCCGAATAGTTAGATCTAGTCATTTTCGGATTGGTTTTTCGAGGTTTCAACGAACTACAGATTTAGAAACAATTTCGAATATACCTGTTAACGTTGAACGTGTGATTATCGAATATGAGACTTGATAGCGCAAGCCCTCTACGCGTATCCACGCCGAGATCAGATCTGTTTTCCAATCGTTGGTGCGGAATTCGGGAAGAACAAAAAACTGTTTTTCGTTCTTCGTTCTTTTTGTTTTTGACGGCTATTAGGGTTTTGATTTTGCAATTGTGAAATCTGATAACGAAAACTCGTTTTCGTTTCTTATATAATTATTAAATTTTTAATAATTACACTTAAACCCGCGACTATAGGAATATTACATAAGAGGTATATTACTTTCAATCTCCCACTTGCCTTTACGTAATATCTCAAATAGTCGAAGTACATGTATCTCCATATACACACACTTGCCCGTACATCTTATATACTACCCCTAAAAGAAAAACAAATACAATTATATTCCTTGGTGCTAGCAGATGAATATAACTGCATTCCACACTTATTGTCTAACAATCACAAGCAGATACCGAGACACTCGTATGCGTGTGACCTCGTAGGTTCATCACTAAACCGGTAGCCAATTAGTCTCCACTAGTTAACTAATCGAGGTTGGCGTCTAGCAACACTCCCGAACGACCAGATAGCGTCAAGTAACATCCTTACTCATTTGAGTAACAATTTTACCCAAAACGAACCATGGTGAAGTTGACGTTAATATTTACTTCCATCTTTACAGCTCTGGATGCATCATAGGCATGGTCATAATGTCAGCCTTACGGATCATCAACTATGTTTCATGTCAATCACAACTGACTGATTAATGAACCTAAGAAACACCTTTCTTCATTCATTCAATGTACTCTGGCCAGAGATTCGTACAGTCATTGTGATTTCTGACAACATAGAGCTCAAACTCTTACCAAGAGTTGACGGATCCCATCTTGATCAGTCACTAACTACGCAGATATCTATTATTCCCAATATCTATTCAACTAGTACTCTCATATACTAGGTGTCTAGAATCAAAGAATAATAGATAAGATGCTTGTTACTATGCTTATCTCAGGTCTAAGGAAAAACTAACTATCTAACTGTCTGGAGAAATCTTATGACAGTTTATTGGTTATTTAACCATTAAGCATTTCTCCCTTTAGGTCAGTCTCATCAAATGAAAATAATGCCATATATTATAAAAATAAAATCGATGTCTAAAGTAATATAACTCGCTACTAGTCTATAAAATAATGCCAGCTAGTCATCTCTCTCAATCCGATCCTCAGCTTATGCTTGTCAAACTCCTTTGACCCAAGCGCCTTCGTGAACGGATCTGTTGCGTTTTCCTTTCCATCCACCTTTTGGATTTGCATGTCCCCACGCGTTATGATCTCTCGTATCAGGTGAAACTTCCGCATAACATGTTTCGATTTCTGATGAGACCTAGGTTCCTTCGCCTGAGCAATAGCTCCGGTGTTATCACACAATAAAGGAACATCTTCCTTTATCGAAGGTACCACACCAAGTTCATCTATGAACTTTCTCATCCAAACTGCTTCTTTAGATGCTTCGCAAGCCGCTATATATTCTGCTTGATATCTACTCACTACACTTAGTGTGTAGGCTACATCAGGCCTAGTACACGTCATTGAGTACATGATGGCTCCCACTGCGCTAGCATAGGTAAGCCGACTCATGCGTTCTCTTTCCTCCCGGGTCTTAGGATAATCCTTCTTAGAAAGAGAAATTCTAGTGCCTATCTGTAGATAGTCCTTCTTGGAACTTTCCATGTTGTGTCTTCTCACGATACTATCGATGTACTGGGATTGTGACAATCCAAGCAACCTCTTCGATCTATCCCTATAGATCTTTATTCCTAGAATAAAAGTTGCTTCTCTTTATTCCCGGAATATCATTCCCCATGAGCAATATGTCATCCACATAAAGCACAAGGAACACAATTGTGCTCCCACTAAACTTCTTGTATACACAAGGCTCTTCATCGCATCTAACAAAGTTGAACTCTTCAACTGCCTTGTTAAAGCGAATATTCTAGGTTTGAAAAGCTTGCTTGAGTCCATAAATGGACCTCTGAAGCTTGCATACCTTATGACTTTGAGTTGGCGACGTGAAACCCTCAGGTTGAGTCATGAAAACCTCTTCCTGGAGCTCTCCGTTAAGGAAAGTTGTTTTCACATCCATTTGCCAAATCTCATAGTCATAGTACGCCACTATCGCAAGCAGAATCCGAATAGATTTGAGCATTGTCACGGGGGAGAACGTCTCTTCATAGTCAATCCCTTCTCGTTGACTATACCCCTTGGCAACTAGACGAGCTTTATAGGTCTCTACCTGCCCGTCTGCTCACCCAGCCAAGAACGTTCATTTGACATCTCATGTCCATGAGCTTGTGTTGGTTCGTCGGGTTCTTGAATCTCATCAAGAACTGCTTCCCCACCATGAATTCCTTCCTCAAGGAATTCCCTCTCAAGAAAGGTTGTCGTTCTGGTCACAAACACTTTGTGCTCAGACGGTCGTAGAAATAATATCCCATAGTTTCCTTGGGATAACCTATGAACCTACACCTGTTAGACCTAGCATCAAGCTCGTCTGGCTGAAGTCTCTTAACGAAGGCCGGAAAACCCCAAACCTTGATGTGTCTCAGGTTTGGTTTTCGTCCCTTCCATATCTCATATGGATTCTTAGAGACCGATTTAGTGGGAACCTTGTTTAAAATGTAAGCAGTTGCTTCTAAAGCATAACCCCACAGGTTTATTGGAAAATCTGTGAATCCCATCATGGATCGGACCATATCTAATAAAGTCTGATTTCTCCTTTTGGACACACCATTATGTTGTTGCGTTCCAGGAGAAGTCCACTGAGACAAAATCTCATTTTGTTTTAGATAATCAACAAATTCATGACTAAGATATTCACCGTCCCGGTCAGATCTCAACACCTTGATACTCTTTCCGGTCTGTTTCTCCACTTCACTGCGGAATCTCTTGAACATTTCAAAAGACTCGGATTTGTGTCTCATCAAGAACACAAATCCATATCTCCACATATCATCAGTGAATATGATGAAATATGAATATCCACCCCTGGCTTGAACTCTCATAGGTCCACATACATCGGTATGTATGAGTCCTAGGAGTTCTGTAGTTCTCTCTCCGGTTCCACTAAACGGAAATTGGTCATCTTACCAGTGAGACAGGACTCACAAGTTACATAAGATTCATAATCAAAATGGCCCAGAAGACCATATTTATGCAACCTGTTTATCCTCTTCTCATCGATGTGACCAAGTCTACAATGCCAAAGGTATGTCTGTCTTTGACGATCATCTACCTTTCTCTTATGGCCCGAAACATGCATGTTAATTGGTTCTACATTAACATCAGGTAAGACATAAATTTCTTGTTGCAAGTAACCATTCACACATAAATCATCACCATGATATATAGAGCAAATATTACTACTGAAAACTGTTCGAAATCCAATCATCACCATGATAAACATAGCAAATGTTATTACTAAAGACTGTTCGAAATCCACATCTATCAAGCATAGAAATAGAAATAACGTTCGAAACAAATTTAGGAACGTAGATACAGTCTTCTAACAACAAAGTCTTTCCTGTAGGCGTTGCAAGAGAAATCGATCCTACAGCTAGAGCAACAACACTTGCGTCGTTTCCAACCTTCAGATTGAATTCTCCCTTCCTGAACCTCCTACTGATCCTTAGTCCCTGCAACATATTACAGACGTTAAAACTGCTATCGGTATCCAATACCCATCTAGATGAATCAATAGTAGTTAAGGAAATCATGAAAACATTTTCCATGAGAATCTTACCTGGCTTCTTGCCCTTCAGAGATTGCAGGTATTCCTTGCAGTTCCTCTTCCAATGTCCTTTCTTCTTGCAGAAGAAACACTCAGCATCTGATTGGTCGGACTTAGTGGCGCCGCCCTTTGCCCTGGTCACACTTGTCTTAGGCGCACTTTGCCTGGTCGTGGGCCTCTTCTTGTCCTTTCTCTTCTGATAAGAGGACTGCCCAACCATCAGCACAGATCCCGATCCCCTCTTCCCTATGGTCATCTATTCTAATACTCAGTGAGCATGTTGTGCATCTCATGCAACTCAACGTCCAGCTTGTTCATGTTGTAGTTGACCACGAACATGGAGAAGGACTCCAAAAGTGAGTGCAAGATCATCTCTGGTGCATCTCCTTGTAGAAGGTACACCCCACCTTCTCAAGCTATTCTATCAGACTAATCATCCGAAGAACATGGGGTCCCATAGGAGATCCCTCACTCAGAGCGGACTTGAATAAAGTCCCTAACAGCTTGGACCTTGCCGTCTGACTCTGCTCACCGAACATCTTCTTAAGATGCTCCATAATATGCTTGGCATCCATATGCTCGTGTTGTTTATGGAGTTCGCCACTCATTGACGTCAAGATGAGACACTTCATAGTGATACACTTTTCCTTGTACTTGGTGTATTCACTAAAAGCCTCGTCATTCACTAGATCTGGCACTAGAGGAGCTGGTTTGTCGATCACATCGATCAACTTCTCATGTGTCAGCACCACGCGGAAATTGCGTTGACATTCGTCGAAGTTCTCAACAACCAACTTGTTGGTCTCGAGGATTGGACGCAAGTTGAACTGAGATATTCTCGGGAGATCTGAAAACGAAAGGAAAATTTACAGCAGAGAGTTAGACATCCTATATATATCATTAAGACATGGACTTCATCTAAATGATACATTCGCTAATCAATGTTACGATAACATTAGAAATCGTATTTCTAATTAGTCTCAATCTATAAATATATGTCTGATCCCCTTGGTAGTCAAGACGTTTCCCAAACATATAAAATAGATTCTTTATAAATTTATCCCCATAAAATTTATAGTGAATTAACTTCGGCTCTATATCACATAGTCACTTGGTAGTCAGGTCGCTCCTATCGATATAGTTGAGTTCATCTTTCAGCTCATGGTCGGATAAATATTAAGTTTATGTCCCCCGGGTAGTCCAGCGTTTACAAAAACTAATTGATCCCTCCCACTAGACATCTGATGTCATAGACGTACGAATCGAATTCTTGAACTACATGCCTCCCGGTAGTCAGACCGTACCATGTAAACGAGAACTTATTCAAACGTCTACGATGAAGGAAAAGCCTAACGATAAAGAATATATCGTCTAAGAACTCAATTATTAATTTTTATTAAAATTCTTTAATTTTAATTTAAATCTAATTTTTTAGGGTTAGGGTTAGGGTTAGGAAAACCCTAGCCGCCACCCCCTTTCGCCGGTTGCTCGCTCCGGGCGTGCTCGTGCGCCGCCCGTCGCCCGGAGACCCATCTTAACCGTCGTCGCCCGCTCGGCCGCCTGCTGCCTCGCCTGAAGGCGTGTCGGGCGCTAGTGCGATGAGCATGTGCGAACGAGTTGCTAGCACAACGGTCGCGCGAGTCGTCGATCGTTCGCTTCGGCCTTCGAGATCAGAAGCTGTGTCGCGCCAGTCCTGGACACGCCGGCCGACCCTTCGCCCGCGATCGACGACCCTCGTCCGGCCGACTAGGGTTTCGGGCGTGCGGCTGTCCCTTACTCCGCACGCGTTCTGTTGTGTTCGGTTCATCGCGCGTAGCGCGCGCCACCAGTCACAAATTTCGATCCAATTTTTCACAAAAAAAAGTCTGAAAAACTAATCCTAAACAGACGACCAGCTCTAATACCACTGTTGGGTTGATTTAGGGTGCGGAAGCGTGTTTTTATCAACCCGAATAGTTAGATCTAGTCATGTTCGGATTGGTTTTCGAGACTTCAACGAACTACAGAATTATAAACAATTTCGAATACACGTGTTAACGTTGAACGTGTGATTATCGGATGTAAGACTTGATAGCGCAAGCCCTCTACGCGTATCCACACCGAGATCGGGTCTGCTTTCTGCTTTCCAACCGTTGGCGTAGAATTGGGGAAGAAAGAAAAACTATTTTTCGTTCTTCGTTCTTTTTCTTTTTTACGGCTATTAGGGTTTTGATTTTGCGATTCGCAAATCTGATAACGAAAATTCGTTTTCCGTTTCTTAAATAATTATTAATTTTTTAATAATTACACTTAAAACCCACGACTATAGAAATATTACATAAGAGGCATATTACTTTCAACTAATTCATCGGTTACATTTAATTATTATTCATATGATAAGGGAATATATATAAATAGGGATGTATAATGGGTCGATCTGACCCCAAATATATATATATATATATTGAATATCCTTACACATATAAATAACGTTTTTTTTTTGTAATATGTCTGAAAGAAATTTGTCAAAGCTGCGATCATTGCTAAACCGATTAATGAAAAAGGAAAATCATTTTATCTTTAGATTACATATCAGCTTGTAATGAGAATAAAATAGGAGCCCGGATGTATTAGGAAAAATACATATCTTATCACACTAATTATGATAATATAATATAGCGTGGTGGATGATGTGACAAAGCCTGAGATATTAAGGATCTTATAGCCACAAAATCTGTATCGTGCAATGTATTGCCACGAGACAGAAGACCCACAAGCTAGCATACAAACAAAATAATTATATGCGCATATAAAATTATATGCAAAATCTCTAATTTGTTTTCTTTCTTTTGTTTCCTTTCCCACGACAAGCTCGAGAAATTATTAGATTTTTTGTCCCACTATAAATCTTGTGAAAGATTACAGTTGTAGTAAAATATAAATTTATTTGGATTTATAAACATAATTTTGCCTCATTTAAATTTACAAAAATATTAATTTTGCATCCTTTTATTTCTTTTTTTTATCCCAAATATATTCAACAGTCTGGCACCGCGCTGTCGTGCATGCATTATTTTCTAAAATGGTCAATATATATCCTATCATTTTTTTCTATATAATTCATGAGTCATAGGATATATATTATTTATTATGTATATATATAGTATGATCAAATGAATTCAGACTAATTATTTTTTTGTATCATACTGTAATATTCATACAAATTAATCCATGTATTAATGCCCGTATACTTCTCAAATAAAAACAACGCTGTTGTTTTCTTAGTAATAAATGGTTTTATTATTATTGAGTAAGTACAATGGGTATTTACACATGATTAATTCCTATATATGTTCAAGGGATATAGATATATTTATATAGTATAATACAAAAACAATACATATATATATCCGCATATTAATGCATACATCTAATGATAAGTTAATAATAAAATAATATCAATTTCACTAGAGAGATTATGGAAAGTGCTAAAAGAACCTAAAATTATGTTAAAATTCAGTCTTTTTGTATATTTCCTAACTAGTTTAAGGATCATGCAAATTATATTTCTAAAGTAATTGAAAGAAGCAGTGATATCTGAATAAATCCAAAAGAAACCTTAATCCACGGGTGGCTCTCACTTACAAGGAAGTTTCGGGGAGACAATGGCATGCTTAATTCAATGTTATAAACGAAGTGATTTGGTAATAATACGTCAAAACTAAGCTGTTTCCCACATGTCCCACGTCCGTACAAAACCCATGGATCCTTCATTGTACTTTCCTTCATGTTCCTCAGATCCGACTTCACTCATTTTATCTGTCTGAAATAATTAGATTCATGCGGATATAATCAATTACTCTGTCTATATATTGATTATTTCGGTTTCTCGCACATCCTTATTCGATTATTGAGTTTCTCTAAAGATACCCAAACATATTATTACCATAAACTCGCATTTTTTTATTGATCTCTTTCTTACAAATTTGCACCTTTTTTGTTGAATTATACAATACTCTTTTGGATCTTTTCAAGTTTAGACCTTTCCAGATTCAGAAAGCTTTGTTCTTCAAATTCCTGCGAATTTTGTAGGTTTTGTTGAGAAAAGAACACCCTTTTGAATCTTTATCAGTTGATTTAACACAGATCGGTTTTAGACATGGCACAGATAAACTTCGAGGCCTTGAAGGACTTACACGACTGTGCGAACTATCTCCTTCACTCACCGGAAACCGTTGAGTCTCTGTCTCAACATGGACAAGAGAAATGGGTCGAGGAAGTCTCAGAAGCTTCCTTGAAGATGTTAGACGTTTGTAGCGTGTCGAAAGATGTGATACTGCTCGTGAAACATAACTTGCAAGATCTACAACTTACTCTACGTTGCAATGAATCAGACATCACCGAGAAGATCGCAGCATATAATCGTTATCGTAGCAAGCTGAGGAAAGAGACTCTGAAGTGCTTGAACTGCCTAAAAGGCATGAGGAAAGATAGCGAAAGAGCAACGCCGATGATTGAGCAGAACCTTCTGTTCGTTCTCGAGGTTTTGAAAGAAGTGAGGATAGTCATGGTGTCGATGGTTGAGTCTTTGTTCTCTCTCGTCTGTATTCCTTGGCTTGATAGAAGATCAAATAAAGGGTCACTGTCCTCTATCTTCACCATGCGCTCGTACTGCGAAGATATGTGGGACGAGACGGCGGTGCAGAGTGCGAGTACGAGGCTGGAAGCGGTGGAAATCACCGTCGAAGAGCTTGAAACTGAGTTGAATTGCATTTTTCGGCGACTGATTCAGACAAGGGTTTCACTTTTGAATATTCTTACTAGCTAGGTATATATGATTTGAGGAATTGGTGATAATATAAGATGTGAGACACCTAGGGCTTTGTATTATAATCATTAACTCTTGATTTATTACTGTAACACCTGTATGTCCATGAGGGTATATTGTATTCTTTGAACTCATCTTTTGTTATATAATCTGGTCGACTGTTTGTTTACCATTTAATTATTCTTCTGCAAATACCTATTGGTTAAATTGTTTTGCTGCTGAAATTCACCTCAAATAAATGGGAAACAAAATAATATTCTCATCGAACGAATGCATAAAAAATGTAATTATATATTTTTTATAACCAATACATTATCGCAGGAAAATCATGCGGATGATCTTCCCCTCTTGATTGCTCAAACCGGATTCTTCAATTGTTTCGCAATTCACTATACTCCCATTAAGTCAATATGAATATCTTTTCCTATCAAAATTTGATCTGAAGTGCAGAGATTATTTGTATGCTCCACCTACCGACTTAATTATCTTCAGATATATCAATGCAAGTTGATATCAACTAATGCATTTAATCCAATAATATTCTCTATACACAGAAAGTTAACCAAACACTCAAGATCACTTGATCCAATCTATGGTTTAACCTTTTGAGGGAAATATACAAAATATTTATTGAGAGAAATATACAAAATATTTAGGATTAAACTCCTATTCTCACCCAAAGTTTAGCTACTTTGCCTATTTTCCTCATATATCAAACTCATCATATTCTCGCTTCATGTATCAGCCCTAATCCTATTTCCCCTTCAAATTTTATAATTCAGCCTATTTCTCCACATTGTTTAAAATTCTGTTAAATAACCAAAATTTTGACCCAAACCCTAAAAAACCATCAATTTTGACCCGATTTCATATCCAATTTTGACCCGACCCGACCCGACCAAAATTAAAATTGAATTAAATCTGATTTACCCAATTATTAACCCGGTCTGGTTTAATATAATTTTGACCGGTTTACTGAATTTTGACCGGTTTACTGAATTTTGACCCAACCAAATTTGTTATAATTTTGACCCACTTTACTGAAATATTGATCCGGTTTTGTTGAAATTGACCCGATTTTGTTGAAATTGACCCGGTTTCCGGTTTTGCTGGAATTTTATCCGGTTTGCTGAAATTGATCCGGTTTTGACCCGGTTTTGTTGAAATTGACCCGGGTTTGTTGAAATTGACCCGTTTTGTCCCGGTTTTGCTGAATTTTTTTTAACTTATCCGATTTTAATGTAAATTTCATCCAAAATTATCCATTATAAAAAAAACTCATTGTAAAATGTAAGAAGCATACTAATCTATTCAACAAAATATCTTCAAATTTGTTTATGTTCTTTTCTTGTTGAATACGTTAGTATTTACTTTAATTTGAAGATATTTTGTTGAATAGATTAGTATGCCTTTGTTCTTACGTTTTACAATGAGTTTTTTATAATGGATAATTTTGGGTGAAATTTACATTAAAATCGGATAAGTTAAAAATTTCAACAAAACCGGGACAAAACCGGGTCAATTTCAATAAAACCGGGTCAATTTCAACAAAACCAGGTCAAAACCGGATCAATTTCAGCAAACTGGATAAAAATCCCAGCAAAACCGGGAAAACCCGGTCAATTTCAATAAAGCCGGATCAATTTCAACAAAACCGGGTCAAAATTTCAGTAAACCGGGTCAAAATTATAATAAATTGGGTTGGGTCAAAATTCAGTAAACCGGTCAAAATTGTATTAAACCGGACCGGGTTAATAATTGCTAAATCGGATTTAATTCAATTTTAATTTTGGTCGGATCGGGTCGGGTCAAAATTGGGTATAAAATCGGGTCAAAATGATGGTTTTTAGGATTTGGGTCAAAATTCTAGTTATTTAACAGAATTTTAAACAGTATGGAGAAATAGGTTGACTTATAAAACTTGAGGGGAAATAGAATTAGAGGTGATACATGAGAGAGGGAATAGTATTTTAATCCAAACATACTTTATTATTACAAAGAAAAGAAACTTTCGCCAAACATTTACGTTGGTTATCCGACCCATAATTAATATGGGTTATCATTACCGTTTGAATTCAAAATTCAAAATCTATTCTAATTCAATTCAGATTCGAAAATTATTTTGTTGAAAATTAAATTACCCCAATTACTCGAATTATAACTCCCAAATTATCCGAATAACCGACCAAATTATCTGATACATCCGAACTATTTTGAATAAACCGATCTTAATTACTCAAAATATCATAATAACATCATCTGACCGAGTTACGCAAACTAGTGAAATAACCTAATGGTCCCATTCATCAAGAATCTGTACATTGAACCAACCCTAAATTAGTATATGAGATGTACATAAACTTGCCATTTTCTTGTCACTTGTACACCAGTGTTAACTAGTATGTTTCAAATAAAATTTGTATTAACATACCAAAACATTATTATTGCTAAATTCCGACAAAATTTTCAAATGAAACAAAAGTCCATATAACACATTGCTCTTTGAAGTTTCTCTTCTTCAATTTTTGACTTTTACTTTTTGGATACTAATTTTTATTTTAAATATAAAAGCCGTGACCAATCATATTGTAACTATTACATCCGTAATCCTAACCAGAATCTAAAACTGTTGATAGTAGTAATCGAACGACCTATTAAATTAAATAGAATTTGGTAAGATTATTTTAAATCAGAGGAAAGCACGAAGGAGCTGCAAAACAGAGGGATCAATCTCTTGCAAGGCTGTGTACATACAAGGGAAAGTCGAATTTTGGACAATATATGCTCAAATTAGAGTGCTTTCTTCTTAACAATTCCCTTTATTTTCGACACATGAAACTGAAAAGAAATAGATGCGAACCATTTTTCACCATGATCTCCACAGGCATTGGACGCGGCCTACAAACATAGGAATCCCAGCCAAGTTAGCTTCTACAAAGTTTGGCAAAGTCTGGATAAGGACAAGAAAGAGGTTTCAAGCAAGAACAGACATGAATTCCCAGATAATATGGCACAAGTAATGTCTCTGGGCAATCAAAAGAACCGAGAAATATGTCAGATGACTTTAACCAGGAGAGATTTTGACGGAATGAAATAAGAACCATATCCAAAGTAAGGTTACAAATTTTACGGATTCTTCGTATATTCTAGTTCTTAAATATATCCTCTGGTTTAGCAAGTTATAACAGGATGTCAAGCACAAATCATCCCTAAGGATCTTGAAGGAATGAATCAAGAACCACATCCAAAGTGAAGTTACAAATCTTCCAATGTTTCGTGTAGTCTAGTTCTTGTATATACGGTGGTTTAGCAAGTGATGACAGGATGTCACAAACTTGGTATTCAGAGCACAAATATTCCCCCAAGATTCTCTTTTAGCTTTTCTCTCTTCCTTATTCTTCCCCTCAATGCTTATGCATCAAACAGATCTACACATCTCCTTTTATACATTCGCACAGAAGTGTGTACATCACTAGTCATTTAGTGTTTGTGTGTCTATGCATGGATGTGATCTTTCAACAAGCAAAGGCGTAATGCCCTCCTCGGTAAAGTGGCACAAATAATGCTCGTGAAACTATTATCAAAAAGATGAAAAACCCCCAACAGGCCTAGAGAGATATTACCTAGTGATGATCCCCATGACCATGATCACCATGGCCCTCCCATGGGTGCCTCCAGCCCTAGCAACAGAACAACGGACACTAAGTTTAGCAGGCAAAGAAGAAAAGAAAAAGAAAAACAAAAGAAAGAATAAAATTAAGATACAGAAAGAACAGGGTCATACCAAAACTACAGGACCATCTTGCTTTGCCCGGTACAAAACCCAAAACCTGAAATATCAAATCGGGTTAATAACATCTTGAGCAGAAGATCTGCCAAAATAAAAATCAGATGAACTAATTTTCTGAATATAAGACAACCAAGAATATGTACTCTTTCATCTATTTTAGTAAATGATCAAGGGAAAGATACACAAGCAATCAACCCCACAAGAAATAGTCACATAATCTATTCATAGCTTGACAAACCCACATCACGATTTGCTGTTCGCATTAGATTCTTCATATTCATCACTCCATCTTAGGAAGGATACAAAAGGATTCTCTGGGTCCAAAAAAATTCCCTATTCCAACAACCTATGGTCTCACTAAAGCTTCGATTTTCGTCGTAATTCTTCCTTAGGCACTGCACTTTCTCACTAGCTATCATCCTCAAGAAATTCAAACTGAAACTACCCCTGGTAAACAATTCGTCCGAGGAATAAGAAAATGTACAAAAAACGCCATTAATTGAGAGAAAAATACAAAAAACGCTATAGTCGTGTTCAAATCAAAATCAACCACATTGCCTCTAATCATTGTCTAATTTTTCCCATCATCAACCAATTTTAACGAACAAAAAAGGAAAACAATCCGAATTCATATGGATTCCTACTCTGATGCAGAATCAGATCCGATCACAAACAAGACAGGGAAAATGAAATTACCACATGAGAGCGCACATGCCCTTCCCAGTGATGGTGTGCCACCGCTTAGGATGGTGGATTGTCATCCCCTTGTAAGTGGTACTTGCGCCATGTCCTCCTCCCATTCTCTCCCGGTCTCTCTCTCTCTCTCTCTCTCTCTCTCTCTCTCAACCCTAAGCTTAATGCAATTTCGTGAACTTTGCTTGTTCCGTAATCTCACCCGAGATCCAAAAAGAAAAATCTTTGTCTGGACAAAAGCTAGTTAAGCCCAACAAGCTCAATCATGAAGGGCCATATTAATGTCCTTGGTTTGAAGCCCACTTATATGCCTTTAGAATAACAAAAACTCCCTGTATTTTTTCCATAAATGGAAAAACACCTTTAAAGTTTTTTTTAAAATTGTACCTATAATTTATAGTCTTGACTGTTATCTAGCAATATTGGAGCTTACTTTTTTTTATCTGATTTAACTCTCTCTTCAAATTTCCGTTCCAAAAGCAATATGCAATCGAAGCGAATATATCTAATATTTTGTCCATCTTGATAAATCAATGGTATAATTTATTATGATCCATTAGAAGCTCGCAATACGAATGAGCTTTTTGAGATATAAAAATGGGGTATTGATAAAAAAAAAAACTAGAGTAATAGTGGTGTTACGCGGGAAAGATTGTATATTTAAAAATATATTAAAATAACTCGTAATATATATTACATTATAAAATAAAATTTTCACATAATTTGGATTGATAGAGTTGTTATGATGCCTATATCCTTGCGAACGAACTCCATAAAAGCATCTGTTTATATATTTTGTTATTAATTATTTTTATTAAACAAACTATTTTTAAAAATAAACCTCTCAAATAAATATGTCACTTACATTTTATTATTTTTTAATAAATTAGTATAAATATAAATATATATTAATTTCTAATGAATTTTAATATATATATATATATACAAATATATTAGTTTTTTATATAATTATAATTTTCCTAAAAATAACAGAAGGGCTATAAGATAAATTGAATGACTCGTCACTCGAACTCTATTCATTTAAGGGTGTATTTTGGTATATTCTAGTTTGTATCTACACGGGTGTTTTGATAAAAATATTTTACTATATTGAATTTGTCATTATAGATTTCTAGAAGAATATAATGAAGAATAATAAGAGATAATGATTGAAAATGGAGTAGAATTGAACCAAGAGATGAGAAGGAATTCTTCTCTTATATTATACAATGACTATACGTGATGCATTATATAGATAATACAAAGAAATCTATTGTAAAGGATATACATGTAAAAAGGGTAGAATCGTAATTTCTGTAATTAGGTCTAATGTTATAATTAGGTATAATGTTGTATTTTGTACTTATAGCCGTTTAGGCTTATTGTAATCAATTAATTCAGATTTGAAATTATCATGGTATCAGAGCACAAAGTCTAACGACAACAAACTCTCCTAAAATCTAGGCCGGCTTCTCCTCCCCTCTCAAACCGCCGCCCCGCCGTCCCTCCTCCCTCCTTGCGGCCGCCGATCATCCTCTTCCTTTCCTCCGGCCGTTCACCCTTCTCCTCCCTCCCTTTCCGTCGTCCGGCTCATCCAATTGGTCTCGCTCGTCCGGCTCATCCAATTGGTCTCGCCGTCCTCGTCAACGTTCACCAACACGCTGTGGCTATCAAGGCAAGTGTCAAGCGTGTGGTGTTCAAGGCCACAGCGTTCAACGCTGTCCACGCTTCCATCTTGTCTCCTCCCCCGGTATTCTAGAGAATCCCCCGACGCAACCATGACAGCATTCCTCCTCGCATTGGGAGCCACGACCGTAAGCTCATCATGCTGCTGTCTCACCCTATGATGCCAACTCGTGGATACTGGATAGGGGGTTCCTATGATGCAACCTCGTGGCTACTGGATAGTGGAGCGTCTCATCACATCATGTCGGACCTATCGAACCTTGCCATTCACTCACCTTACCGTAGCAGCGACGATTAGTTGTCGATGATGGCAACGGTTTATCCATCACACACACGGGTTCCACTTCTATACCCCTAGACACTAGATCATTATCTTTATGAAATGTTCTATGTGTACCTAAAATTTGCAAGAATCTGATTTCAGTTAATCAGTTGTGCAAAACTAATGACGTATCCGTTGAATTTGCTCCTAATGGTTTTCAGGTGAAGGATCTCAGCACGGGGGCGCAACTTCTGAAAGGAAGCGCTAAAGATGGAGTTTATGAGTGGCCCGTCTCATCAAGTATCTCGTCTCCCTTTCATGCATTTCATAGTGTCAAGACCACTTCGTCCGAGTGGCATTCCCGTTTAGGTCATCCGTCGTCTTTGATTTTGAATAAAGTTATTAAAACTTTTGATTTACCGTTGTCTCGGGATTCCTCTCATGTGTTTTGCAATGCTTGTTGTCGTAATAAAAGCCACAAATTGTCTTTTTCAACTTCCACTCTTATCACTTCTCATCCACTTGAAGTGATCTTTTTCCGATGTTTGGACATCTCCTATTTATTCCGTTGATGGCTTTAAATATTATGTTCTTTTCGTAGATCACTTTACACGTTATTCATGGCTGTATCCACTCAAAACCAAATCCCAAGTTCGTGACACATTCATTCAATTCAAATCACTTGTTGAAAACAAATTCGACAAACGCATTTCAACACTTTATTCCGATAATGGAGGTGAATTCATTGCCTTGCGTTCTTTTCTATCCTCTCATGGTATTTCACATTTCACATCTCCACCACATACTCCCGAACATAATGGTATTTCTGAAAGACGACATAGGCACATCGTAGAAACCGGTCTTTCCCTTCTCACGCACTCCTCCATGCCCTTATCCTATTGGTCTTATGCATTTTGTGCAGCGATCAATCTCATTAACCGCCTCCCGACCCCTACACTTAGTATGTCCTCCCCTTACGAGTGTCTTTTCAAACAACCACCAAACTACTCTAAGCTTCGTGTCTTTGGGTGTCTATGTTACCCATGGTTACGTCCTTATACAGCCAACAAACTAGAACCAAAATCTGATCCATGTATCTTCCTTGGGTACTCATCCACCCAAAGTGCATATGTTTGTCTTGATCCTCTTAGGTCACGCATTTTTGTCTCACGTCATGTTCAATTCTTTGAGTCTATCTATCCTTTTGCTGACCCTACCAAATTCTTTCCACAAACCAAACAGCCAACCCCCGTTTCCACCTCTCAACCAAGCGTCGATCCTATACCATCCTTCACGCCGCAGCCGCTCATTGCTTCATTGTCGTCTCAGCCCCTAAGCTCGGATCCTTCATCGCTTCAAACCTCGGATGTTGTCTCTCGGTCTCCGACTCCTACTGATGGTGCACCACCAACATCGTCACAATCTCCTGAGCTGATCATCATGGACGTGCCACCACAACGTCCTCGAACCAACTCTCACCCGATGGTTACTCGTTCAAAGAGCAATGCTTCTAACCGCAATAACCGATCTGCTCTTGTTGCTCAGGTAGAGAGTGAACCAGCAAACATTACTCAATCCTTAAAGGATCCACGGTGGCGTGCAGCAATGGATGTCGAGTTACAAGCCTTGCATCGCAATGAAACGTGGCAGCTTGTTCCAGCCACTCAAGCAAAAAATATCGTTGGTTGCAGATGGGTGTTTCGCATCAAACGAAAGCAAGACGGATCGGTGGAATGATTCAAGGCTCGACTTGTTGCAAAGGGGTTTCACCAAAGACCGGGCATCGATTATCATGAGACATTTAGCCCGGTTGTGAAACCAACCACCATTCGTATCTTGAGTATTGCTGATCTCGCGGTTGGACTCTACGACAACTTGATGTCAATAATGCCTTTCTACAAGACCGACTTTCGGAGGAGGTATACATGTCTCAACCCCCGGGTTTCATTGATCAAACTTATCCTCATCATGTGTGCAGACTTCAACGCACAATTTACGGACTCAAACAAGCTCCTCGAGCATGGTATTCGGAGCTTCGCACATTCCTTCTCGCTCGTGGTTTCACCAACTCTCTAGCGGACACCTCGCTGTTTATTCTCAACACAACCGCACTACAATTGTACGTGCTGGTCTATGTTGATGATATTGTTGTTACAGACAATTCCGCATCACGGGTACAGCAGTTCATTGATGCCCTAGCCGCACGCTTTTCCATCAAAGACTTGGGTGACCTATCGTTCTTTCTCGGGGTAGAAGCCATGCGCACGTCTAATGGCCTACTTTTGACTCAACGTAAGTACATCAATGATCTTCTCCACCGCTGTCTCATGCATGAATCAAAGCCGGTTCCCACACCCATGCCGTCCACCTCACGTTTGACACTAGACACCGGTACTTCCCTCTCAAATCTAACGGAATACCGGTCTATTGTTGGCGGCCTACAATATCTCTCTCTCACACGACCGGATGTAAGATTTGTGGTCAACAAGCTATCTCAATTCATGCATGCTCCCACGGATGTTCATTGGCAAGCCGTGAAACGAGTCCTACGCTATCTCGCTGGCACGAAGGATCGAGGTATCTACTTATCCGCGCATAACACTCTCTCTTTACATGCCTTTACCGACGCAGACTGGTCTGGAGATTCTCATGATCTCAAGTCCACCGAAGCATATCTTCTCTTCCTTGCTGCACATCCTATCTCCTGGTCGTCCAAGAACCAATCCGGACTCTCCCGTTCATCTACAGAGGTTGAATACCGATCTATTGCGTCCACCGCTGCAGAGGTCCTCTGGGTCATTTCGTTATTATCAGAGCTTGGAGTCACGTCATCATCACCACCCACCATCTATTGTGATAACATTGGAGCAACATATCTCAGTGCCAAGCCGGTTTTCCATTCTCGGATGAAACACTTGGCTCTTGACTATCTCTTCATTCGCGGCTTGGTCGAGTCGAACACTCTTCGAGTCACTCATGTTCAAACCGCTGATCAGCTTGCAGACCTTCTCACGAAGCCTCTTCCGCGACTACCATTTGATGTCTTATGCTCCAAGATTGGACTCACCACGGGTGCTCCATCTTGAGGGGGCGTGTAAAGGATATACATGTAAAAAGGGTAGAACCGTAATTTCTGTAATTAGGTCTAATGTTGTATTTTGTACTTATAGTCGTTTAGGCTTATTCTAATCAATTAATTCAGATTTGAAATTATCAGCTATAATATGGAAATAAGAATAGAAAGGAAACTAATTAATGTACAAAGGGAAAAGGAAATATGGGAGTAAATTGTCGTGATTGCAGAAGATTTCACAATTATTGCAAGAGGAAAGTTCTGGAGCTTTCCTTAGACAATACGATTTGAATAAAGCATGTTTCCTTTCTTCATGAGCCTCCTAATACGAGAGATATGCTAAAATGCAGTTTCCTTAACATTCCCCCTCAAGTTCGACACGAATCAAGAGACATGAGTGAAGCCTCGTTAAAACCTTGCCAAGAAAACCCAGTGGGACAAAACTTGGTGAAGGAAAAAGAGTACTATCACATATCATGCTCGAAAGTGTGATCAGTCGAACTTGGACTCTTGGAAGGCTTGTGTAAGTCGATCAAGCCAATCCGTTGTTGTAGACTCTTGCAAATCTTGTCATTGATGGCTTTGGTAAACAGGTCGGCCAATTGGTCCGAGCTTTTGGTGTATGTCATTGCTATAATCTCGAGCTTTATCTTCTCACGACTGAAATGACAATCCACTTCAATGTGTTTCGTCCTTTCATGAAAAACTGAATTCTTGGCGATGTGAATGGCCGCTTGGTTGTCATAATGCAAAATTATAGGCTCCGTGGTTTTGATCCCCAAGTCTCGAAGAATGGCTCGCAACCAGATCAACTCACACGTAGTGTTTGCCATACTTCGATATTCTGCTTTAGCACTAGATCTTGCTACCACATTCTGCTTCTTGCTCTTCCATGTGACCAGCTTTCCTCCCACGAATGTGCAGTACCCAGACGTCGACTTGCGATCTATTCTATCTCCTACCCAGTCGGCATCGCAGTACCCGACTATTGTGGTGTCTCCATTGCTTTCCATCCAAACGCCTTTGCCCGGTGATCCTTTCAAGTATTTTAGGATCCTTTCTACCATACTCCAATGATGCTTTCTAGGAGCATGCATATGTTGGCTAACTTGTCCAACAACAAAACTAAGATCCGGTCTTGTGATGGTTAAGTAGATGAGCTTCCCCATGAGCTGCTGATACTGAGACACATTGGCAACTAATTCTCCCTCACGATGATCTTTAAACTTCTCTTCTATCGGAGTTTTGGCTGGTTTGGCTCCCAATTTTCCTGTCTCACTCAAAAGATCGAGAGTATATTTCCTTTGGGACAATAACAAACCGTTAGTAGTACGAGTAACTTCAATACCAAGAAAGTATTTTAGTTCTCCCAAATCTTTTATATCAGAATTTTGCTTGAGAAACTTCTTGGTGTTTTCAATCCCAATCCGATTGTCACCCGTTATGATTATATCATCAACATAGACAAGTAGAACAATGGTACTTGTTTCCCCCTGAATTGAAAACAGCGAGTGATCAGCCTCACTCCGCTTGAACCCGTGGTTAGTCAGGGCATCATGTAGCTTATGGTACCATGCACGTGGAGATTGCTTAAGACCATAAATGGTCTTCTTGAGTTTGCAGACAACACCTTTGTCAGCGCAGTATCCCGGCGGTGGTTGCATGTAGATCTCCTCGTCAAGATCGCCTTGGAGGAACGCATTTTTGACAGTTGAGATAAATCACAGTATTGTTGAATCGAATGGGCCACAGCCAGACCATTGTAGCAGAATTTTTTGTTAATCCAATCGGTGGTCGGAGTGCGAGTGCGGGTGCTTCGACGAGGAAGCACGGCTGCATACTGTTCTTTTTCAATGATAGCTTCCATAGACTGGTTTTCATCACTAGTGTCATCATCATCTGCAAAACAAGGGTTAGTCACAATGTCATTTGATTCAGCCATACCAATGGGGTCCGAAGTGAGGTGTTCGGATGAGTCTGCAGCTGGGGCAGGAAGCACAGTTTTGGGAGCACATGTTGAGGAGGGAGGGAACTCCATTGGAACTGGCGGTATGGTTGGGTTTGAGATAACATCGACGGCGGAGATCGGCTCATCATTTGTAGCTTCGGTTGACTGTGTCGTGTTCTCCGCGAGTCGTGGAGGCGTCAAAGAATTTTTCTCGGTGGGGTACCTACCCTCGGATGACTGATCTCTATGCTGCAAGTGAGAGACAAAATAGCGAAGAGAGCTACTAAAATCCTGAGGAGTAATTAAGTTTTGAAGTTCTGACCAGTTCGGTGTATCGTAAAATGCTCTCGTCTCATCAAATTTGACATCTTGGGAGACTAGGATACGCCGAGATTCGGGCTGAAAACATTTATACCCTTTTTGTGTAGGGCTGTACCTGAGAAGCATGCACTTCACGCTCTTAGGGTCAAGTTTGATACGTTGTTTGTCTGCAAGAAAGACATAACACACACATTCAAACGTTCTAAGATAGCTAAGGTCAGGTTTTGATCCATTTAGTACCTCATAAGGAGATTTGTCGTGAAGTACTCTCGTCGGTAAGCGGTTGATAATGTGACAAGCCGCTAGAACTGCATCTCCCCAAAAACGTTTAGGAATATTTTTCGCAAACATTATTGTGCGGGAAACTTCCATTAAATGGCAGTTTTTGCGTACTGCGACTCCATTTTGTTGGGGAGTGTGAGGACACGAAGTTTGATGAACTATGTCTTCATCGTCAAGAAACTTGCGGAATTGATGGTTTATGTATTCTCCTCCGTTATCGGTGCGTAGGCACTTGATTCTTGCGTCATATTGAGTTTGTATGTGTCTGAAAAATTTGACAAAAGCATCAAATACGGCCGTGTTAGAATCGAGCAAATAAAGTCATGTATACTTTGACTTTTCATCGATGAAGCTGAAAAAATATTTCTTTTGATCCCGAGAAGCACACGGGGCAGTCCAAACATCGGAATGAACTAGATCAAAGGTTTTATTATAAATAGAATTCGAGATGGGAAACACGGTTCTACAATGCTTTCCTAGAATACATGCCTCACACTTTTCATGATCATATAGCAAATCCGAAAATAAAATTTGAAGAACTTTAGCATGAGGATGTCCTAGTCTAGCATGCCAAACCGATGCATCGATTTTATTAGAGATAGATGATAAAGCTGAATGACTAGACGAAAGAGGTAAAGGTGATCCATGGAGCTCTTCGAGAATGTAAAGACCATTCTTGAGGATTCCTTGTCCGGTGATACTTTTTGTTTCAATATCCTGCATCCAGAATTTGTTAGAATCAAAGCAAACGAGACAATTGAGATCACGTGCGAGTTTGTGAACGGATAAAAGATTATTGGCAAAATCAGGAACATAGAGAGCAATAGAGTGTTTATCAAGTAACTTAAACTTCCCTATGCCTTTGATGGGTATGTAATTACCATCCGCTATAGTCACACTTCCAGCCGATATATTCATATTAGGAATGAGATCTTTATCTTTGATCATGTGTGTGCTTGCACCTGAATCAACTATAATGTGATGTTTAATGTTAGCAAAAGAAGCGATGTTACCGGGATCTTTAATCTTAGTTTTTGATTGATCCGTCATTTGAATGACTTTGTTGAACATCTACTCAAGGGCTTCCATTGTAACGTATGTTGGATGAGATGCTTGATGAGCCGTCTCCAAAGAAGCTGAGGAGTGCTTTCCTTTTAACCTGAGATGGGGATGGAGAATCCAACAACGATCTTTGGAGTGACCCTTCTTCTGACAATGATCACAAAAATATGTTTTCTTGTCACCTTTTGGCTTGTTAGGTCCTCCGAGACCGCCGGTGTCCTTGCTGAAGTGGGCAAGTTCAGAGGTATTTCTGAACAGTCGCTGAGAGCCCTCCTCCTTTTGAATCTGCATGAACACATCTTCAAAGGGGGGAAGCTTCTCGTACCGAAGGATGTGACGAATGAGGTCGTTGTAAGAACCATTGAGTGTAGAGAGGAGAGTGAAGACTCTGTCTTGGTCCTTTCGAGCCGCAATCTCTTGTGGATCCACCGTGGTTGGACGAAGCTCGTCTAATTCTGTCCACAATGCTTGCAGAGTACCGAACAAAGTTTTTGGTGATGTTTCCTCCTGCTGGACAGATCTGAGTTGCTTTTGAATCTCAAAGATTCGACTGAGATTGGAGCGGTTTCCATACACATGTTCGAGTGTGTTCCACAGATCCTTTGTCGTAGCATCTTTGTGATATGAGATTAGAATTGACTGCTCTAGAGAGCTCTGAATTATGGAGAGATCGGTTTGATCCTCTTGATACCATTTTTCAGATTTTTCGTCAGAACTCGACTTCTCTTTCGTTGGCGGCATACCGGCGACATGACTCCACAACCCACGACTACTGATAGCAGTTTTTGCGAGGCTAGACCAGACGGTGTAATTGTCACCGGTGAGCACAATGGGAATGACCTTCTGATTTAATCCTTCCATGATTGTGCGACAGAGAAGAATAATCTGGCGGCGAAACGATTGAAAAAATTTGCGGAAGACTGAGAATGGCTGAATCACTTCAGCTCTGATATCATATAGATTTCTAGAAGAATATAATGAAGAATAATAAGTGATAATGATTGAAAATTGAGTAGAATTGAACCAAGAGATGAGAAGGAATGCTTCTCTTATATTATACAATGACTATACGTGATGCATTATATAGATAATACAAAGAAATCTATAATATGGAAATAATAATAGAAAGGAAACTAATTAATGTACAAAGGAAAAAGGAAATATGGGAGTAAATTGTCGTGATTGCAGAAGATCTCACAATTATTGCAAGAGGAAAGTTCTGGAGCTTTCCTTAGACAATACGATTTGAATAAGGCATGTTTCCTTTCTTCATGAGCTTCCTAATATGAGAGATATGCTAAAATGCAGTTTCCTTAACAGTCATCGTATATATTATGCATGTGATAACATGTATTCATAAATTATGGAGAAAATCTTATTGATATCTATCGATAATCATTTGTCGTTGTTTGATTATGTACACTTGATTATACACATGCTCATTGTAGAATATTTATTTGAATACAAAATTTATTATTTCTACCATTAAAAAATTAAAATTTCTTTTCAACTTGACTCTTGGTAATTGATATTGTACACTATTGATCATGACTGGAATTTTTAATTAATTTTGATACTTAAAATTAAATGGGATCTGAATTTTAAAAGTTTGCAATGGTTGAAATTTCATTTTTGTAATTTTTACTATTTGAAATAATTGAATTTATTTAAAATGCTACAATAATTTTTTCTTTTTTGAAATTTGGGTTTGGTGGATTGATTTTCCAAGATTATATATATATATATTCTTCAAACGTCTTTCTTTGAATTCAGAATATCGATAGTTGCTTCTTCCATTGCATTTAATCTAAATTACCTCTTCATTTTTCCATTAATTGAATAAAAATCAAAGATCCATAATGAAAAACCACAAGGCTTATGCAAGAGAAGGCTATATAGGCGAACCGGTAATGTGAGATTAAAAAGAAGGGGTCGATAACACAATTGGAGGGAGATAGATGACATATTGACGATGAAGAAACGAAGGGAAAATGAGACGATGTGGTAAGCAACAAGAAGGCAAGATGACGAAGAAGAATGGATAAAGAGAAGATGAGGATAATGAGGAAGTGAAAAATGTACTTTATGATCTGCTTCTTCCATATATCTAATATGAATGAACAATTATTCATTTGGTATGCTAATCTAGGCAATACCTTCAAGAATTCCAACAACTTCGTCTTTTTTGTAATGCTCGAATGTTTCAGAGAACGTTGGTTAGACAACATCTGAAGATGGTGCACTGAATAGAGAAAACAATGCAAATTTGAGTAACCATAGATCCCAAAGAAGATCAGTGGCGGAGATGGTGGCAGAGATGGTGATGGTGGAGAGAAGAACAAGGCGGCTTTCGTTTCTGGTTACGACTCTACAGATGATGTTGTTTTGTTTTATTCACTATCTGATCGAAAAAAATGTAATTTTCTACCCTTCAATCATCGATGAAACGATTTTTGTTTATATATATATATATATATATATATCCCTAAATTTTTCAGCATGTGGATTCTCTACATTGGTTTTAGTGACATGGATTAATTCAACAATTTCATGAGCATTCCCATGTTCTTAATGACCTTGGTGCAAACAGAAAAATAAATGATATGGTTTTTTTTGTTGAGCTTGTGGTATGGTTTGGTAGTGAAAATGGATAAGAACTTTTTTGGTTTCCGAAAGTTTCTCTCGATTATTTTCTTTGGAATACCATTCATATATTAAGCCTTACAAAACAAAAGGAAACTTGCACAAAACACAAGTTTCACAATGTCCAGTCTACACACATTTTAAGTACTATTTTAAGTATGTTTTTAATCTTGTTTGACTTGTAATCCTTCTACCATTTTTGTGCCTCTATTGTTCCTCTCGTTGGTGTTTAGTCCCTTAATCAAAATTTTGTTTCTCTTGCGACATTGGATTCTCGAACTAGGCTTCTTGTGTTTAGGCACTTGAAGCTGTTTCCGCTGAGCTTCTCTACTTTAGTTTGTGCTTCCTCCGTTTAGGCCTGAGAAACACGTGACACTCATAACCACCAGACCCTTCTTTCTTCCTTCGACTTCGTTAATCTGTCACCGATCACAACCTTCAATCTCCATCGTGACTGCGTATGGTGTGATGTCGAGTCTCCTTCTCAGTTCGTGGAATCGCCTAATAGGCAGCGACTTGGTGAAGATGTCAGCAAGTTGGTCTTCCCCTTGAATGTATTGTATGTGAATATTTCCTTCTAATTGAGCTTATGCACAACAGGATAGCATATTTTGATGTGTTTCATTCTCTTGTGGTTTATTTGATTATTTACAATAGCTATGAAACGTGTATTGTCACTATAAATTGGAACCTTGCATTCCATACGAAACCATAATTCTCCAAATAAGCGAGATAACCATATTGAATGATTAGTTTGTTGCACCGTGTGCTGTGTTTTGGCTGATGCTTTTAATGTGATTGATTGTTTTCGAGTCTCCCAACTGAATAATGCACTACCAATCTCAAAACAAAACCCAGTGGTGCTTTTCATATCCATTGCACTTCCAGCTAAATCAGCATATACATACCCAACTAGCTCTGCATCTCTCACTTGCATGAACCTTAGTCCATAGTCTATAGTCTTATTCACATATCTGAGCACCCTCTTTGCATTTTGTATTATGTTTAATGTTGGGTTTACATTGCTCCTTAACAGGTAGGAGATAGTGATAAGTGTTTATATTGCATAGCAATCACATAGATTTTTTATCACGTTTTGAGGATATTTCGATGTTTTGTATGAGATTGTGTGCATATTTCCGCGATATATTCCTTGCAAGTGCCTTTTGTGATTTAAACACAAAAAAGAAGAGTATATAAAGCAAAAAGGCCACATATATCGATCGCAGCGGGAACAAGAGGCTAAACGAGACAAGATACGATGAAGAAATGACTCGATCAAGCAACAATTGGGTGAGATTTAAGGAATGACTCGGTCAAGCAACAGATTTGTCTAGATTGGAAGAAAAGAAATGACTCGGTCAAAGCAACAAAGTGATCGAGATTGGAGGAGTCGAATTTAGAAAGCCTACTCCAACTCAGATTAGGGTTTCAAACCCTATTAAATCCGAGCTTCCTCATTTTTGGTTAGTAGCTTGAAGTCCGAAAATAATATTAGCCATAGGAGGATTTTCCAGCAAGCCACCTACGGATAGATCTTAGCCTATCCCATACAAGAGAAGACGGAGCAAGAGAAATCCGAGGACGCCGAAGACACACGAAGGCGCACGGAGACATCATTGAGCTTATTCTTTCTCTATCCTTTTATTTCATTCATGTTGTCATTTGAACTCATGTTTGAGTAGTAGGATTGTTCTAGGAGAAGGAACCTTTGCATTGATTTCTATCTAAGATTGCAATTTTTATCCCCGTTTGATCCTTTGTCTATGCGCTTAAACTTCATGTGATTGTGAATGCCAAATATTTGCATGATATAAGGGATCTGAGTGAAGTACCGAAAGGAGAAACTTGAAATCGAACACATAGATTTAGGATAGTTTAGGTTAAGTCACTAGAGTAGAAAAACCTAGATTGAGTACTCACAAACAAATCATGAAGGTTAATGGGTGTAGACTATCTTATCAGCCACAAAAGTAAGAGGTTTGATAGTTTACGAACGTCTCTAGGCCTTGAAAGAGGATAGTTGATAGATTAAGATCGTTTGCCTTCAAATCGGATAGGAAAAGCATGAGTAGCCGATTGATATGCATGGTTTTGGAGCTTAGTTGCAAAACTGTATCCTAGGATGCCTGTTTGATTGGTTTAAGCATCAATTTATTATTTTTCATTAGTTTAGTTTAGTTTAGTTTTATCACCCTTTATTCGATTTGAAATTTGATTGTTTTAGTCTTGTCGTGTTGTTGGTTCCTGTGGGATCGACACCTAATTCTATGCTACACACGTCCCGTGCACTTGCGGAGTAGATTTAGGTTTATTTAACTTGAACACACATCAAGTTTTTGGCGCCGTTTTCGGGGACTGGACAACACGCTAGGCTTAGACATAGGATTACGCTTGTAATTCTTTTCTTTTATTTTTCGTTTTTGTACACTGATTTCTGCAACTTTGTTTTTGCAGTCGCATGCTTAGATACCGAGGACCTAAAAGTCAATTTGAAATTGATCCATAAATCGAAAAAACTTATAGGAAGCTCAAGAAGGAAAAGGCTCAGGAAAGGCTAAGACACTAGCACAAAGAGAAGGAATGGAAGGACACGCTGGAGACAACTCCATGGATGGAAGGCAAGAAGGATTGATCGCGATGGAAGAACGTCAAAACCAGTCGGGACCACAAGCTGAAGGACTATGTGATTCCCAATCTCAACAACGTCCAAACTACGATTCGAAGACCTGCTGTAGGTCAAGAAAGTTTTGAGATCAAGCCCGCTAGAGGATCGTTTATGGATAAGAGCGTCACTAAAGCATTCGAGCTCATAGACAACCTCACCATGAACCACACTATGTGGTCCATTCCATGGTCGCTACCGAAGAGAACCAGGGGACTCTACGAGGTTAACAATAGATCTGTTTCAAATGCCAATGCTTTATTTTTCCCTAACTGGGTGATACAGAGCATATGTCGTACCAGTGCACGATTCAACAAGACGAACATGAGCAAATGAATTACCTCCAACAACCCGCGAATAACCCATATTCGAACAAGTACAACCCTGGTTGGAGAAATCATCTGAATTTTTCATATAGGAATACACAGCCTATTAGACAACCACAAGATAAGGTTCAAGACATCTTAGAAGCGTAAGAGATTGAACAGAAAGATCATTTGAAGGGTTTAGAGCCTCACAAGCCCATGAACCACACAAAGATCCATCAAGAGGAAGTTTCTTGGATTTGTGTCATTCAAATTCAAATTTTAATTCAAATTGTACCAAGAACACCTGTAATTTATGATTTATTTCGTGAACAGTCTTTAGGAATCTAATCTAGGAAAATTAGGATCAATAAGAAACTTAGGTGTTTGAATAGGAGTGTAATGTGGGGATTTTGTTTTGGTCTTTTTCCTTTTTAAAAAAGGCATACATGAAAAACAAATAAACAAGTGATTTTCAAACAAAATACCGATCAAACAAGCTTAGCTTATTGTTATTGAGATTGAGAGATTCATCTCACACAAATCGATCAAGTCCAGGACTTGCTCAACTCGACTTATCAAGTAACGAACCACGGTTGCTTGTGTCGTCTTCTATCGTCCTAAGAGTTCTAGAGGTGCATATGCTCAAGGGTTTTGGACGATCTCATTGAGATTTGGGCCAAAGTTCTTCAGCACGTATCCGTCTATGTGTTCAAAGGCATTCATCCGCATAACCGAGTGAAACGCACGATCCAGTCTCGC
Source organism: Gynandropsis gynandra (assembly GCA_036759665.1). Lineage (NCBI taxonomy): Eukaryota > Viridiplantae > Streptophyta > Magnoliopsida > Brassicales > Cleomaceae > Gynandropsis > Gynandropsis gynandra. The sequence goes on along the minus strand of CM071876.1, from coordinate 15,400,931 downwards.
ATCACCTATATTCCACGCTACACACGTCCCGTGCACTTGCGGAGTAGGTTTAGATATATTTAACTTGAACACGCATCAAACAGCAAATGCTAAGTCTAGACATATGGCAGCAAGGTAAAGAATCCCACCAACCATGATTCTGTATCTGGTTGGGTTTGTAAGTGCTTTTCCCTCTTCTTTCATTTTACAATAGGGAGTAAGAGAATTGCTTACTCCCGTTGAGTCTAACATCCCAAACTTCTTGAGCAGTTGGGTTGCATATTTCTCTTAACTGAGAAATATACCATTCCTGAGGTAATTAATCTCAAATCCTAGAAAAAAAAACTTAAGCCACTATAAGTCACCCATCTCAAATGTACGGCTAAACTTCATTTTAAAAGCTTCAATCAATCTTAAGTTGCTTCTTGATAGAATTATATCATCAACATATAAGCATATCACCAAACATGTCGTTCTACTTCACTTGGATGTACATAATTGCATCACAGTGACTTCTCATACACCATTCTCTTATGAAGAAGGCATCTATGTTGCTATACCAGACCCCTTGGTACTTGTTTCAATGTATATTGTGCCTTTCTCAGCCTCAAAACCTTATGTTCTGAACCTTGAACCTCATATTTAGGTGGTTGGTCCACATATACCTCTTCCCCAATTTCACAATTCAAAAAGGCTGGTTTTACATCCATTTGATGTAAAGGCAAACCATTATGTGATGTAACAACAATCAAATTCCTTATAGTGTTATGTCTTAAAAACTGGGAATATGTTTCCCCGTAATCCAATCCATAGGTCTATGAGAATCCCCTATCAAGAAGTCTGGCTTTCAGCTTCTTAACATTACCCATCTCATCTATTTTAACCTTGAAAATCCATTTTACTTCAGTCACCTTCTCGTTTAGAGGTCTCTCTGTCAAGTACCACGTCAGGTTTTTAATCAACATTCCATCTCTGCATCCATGGCCTCCTTCCAACCTGGATGTTTTTCAGCCTCTTCAAAGATTGAGGGTTCTACCATTGCATGGCAACAACCTTCAACTTTCTGATCTCCTTTTCATTCTTAGCTTTTTCTTCAATTTTGTAGATTTCACTTAGTCTTCTTGTTCTGTGAAACTCCCTGGATTACTCACTGGTATTTTTAGTGCTTTGACCTTCTGAAGATGGTGTATAAATTAATGATAATTACGGAGGAATATCTGGTGGTGTACTCCTTCTGCTAGTCTCTATCTCCCTTGATCTTTGATGTGTTTAAGAACTACATATCTCATAGATAGTTCTAAGACTTTCCTCTAAGTGAGATGTGCTATCTGGATGAAAAAATCCAGATACCACATTAAGTTCCTGTTCTACCAAATTAGTTTTCCAATTCTAGCTTTTGTCTTCATCAAACACCACATCCCATGATATTTCCACTTTTCAATTTTCAACAACAAACACCCTGTAGCCCTTACTTTGGCTATTGTATCCTACCAACACACAGGTTTGTGACTTGTCATCCAATTTCTTTGTCTTCTGTATTGGGACCAACATATAACACAAACACCTGAATATTCTCAAGTGTCCTATGGTGGGTTTATGACAATTCCATGCCTCTAATGGTTTCTTATCTTCAAGCGCCTTAGTAGGCAACCTATTTTGAATGTTGTAAACTGTAAACACTCCCTCTAATTTTGAATGTAGTCTGTTGTAAACTCTCTTTCTGCCCAAAATTGACTAGCCATCCCTTTTTTCTTCAACATGCATCTAGTCATCTCCATCAAAATTTTGTTTCTTCTTTCTGCTACCCCATTTTATTGGGGAGTATAAGCTAAACTTAGCTCTCTTAGGATTCCCTTTTCTTCCAAAAATTCTGAGAAATCCCTTGAATTAAATTCAGTTCCCTTGTCTGATCTTAGTTTCTTGATCTTACTGCTAGTTTGATTCACCACTTGATTTGTAAACATTTTGAAACCTATAAACACATCCAACTTGAGTCTCAAGAAGTATACCCAAGGCATATGTGAATAATCATCTATGAAGGTCAGCACACATATACTCCCATCTAATAAGAGTGTCTACATTGGACCACACAGATCTGTGTGTATCAAACCCAAAATTTTCTTGCCCTTGTAATTTAAATTGTTAAGCATGTCTTCTCGATGTTATTTTCCTTGCTTTACTATTGTCATCTAAGGTAATCCCTTAACCATCTTTTCTGCTTATAGTTTTTCTAGTTATATACACATGTATGACCCAATATCTTGTGCCATAACTCTGATAAACTGGTTTTCTCTTCTGCAATTCTGGTCTCTTCCTTGGCTATCTTCCATTTTAGAGGATATGCCTTCTTAATCATTGGAACTTCTATAATATTAGAACCATCCCTATCCCTTATCAAGCACTTTTTTTTGGTAAAAATCACTTGTAACCATTTCTAACCATCTAAGGCACGCTAAACAGATTTTTATTCAACCTTGGAACTAGAAAAACATCCTTTATAACTCTTGTTCTTTTCCTGGTCTGAACTTAAACGTTTTCTTTTCCAGTGCTCTATTTCCGACCTTTATATGTACTTTAACTTCCTATCTAAAGTTGTGAAATAACTCTCCTCCTTAGTCTTATAATTGGTTGCTCCACTATCAAACACTTGATGTATTAAATGAGCTACTGTGAATATTGAGTTTTCTTCCTCTTCTTGATTGAATTATGCTTGGTTTGAAGTAGGCTTCTTGACCCTACATTCTCGAGAAAAATGGCCCAGTTTACCACAAGTGAAACATTCCTTCTTGCTATGGAATTGTTTTCCTATGTCTCATATGCCTTGAGTTTGTTTATTTCTTAGAAGAACATTGACTGTATACATGATTATTTTTCTTGCATATGCAACAACCTTTCTTGGCCTTGAATTTATAATATGGTCTCCCATATGAATTCAAACTTGATTCTGGTTTGTTGTTAATCTTCATACCTTTGAACTTGCACGAAAAGCACCTCCCAAGCTTCCTCCATTCCTATCATCCAATCTTGACTCTTGTGACTGCAGTGATATCACAAGCTCTCCCGTTGTCAGTGTAGTGAGGTCTTTTGTTTGTTCTATAACCCCAACATAGGAGTTGAACTTTTCCTATAAAGAGCATAAGATCTTAGACACCGTTGTATCTTCCCTGATATCATCCCCAAATGTCTTAATTTCATTCCCAAACTCAATGACTTTGTTTTCAAAGTCCTTGATGTTTTCTTTTTCTCCTTGTCTTATGGTGTAGTAATTTGCTCTCAATCTTTGCAATTTTATCATTGCGGTCTTGGGGTCTCATTGGAACCTTTCCTTGAGTAAATCCCAAACTGCCTTGGAGGTTTCACATACTGATACATGTGCAGCAAATATCTCATCCGAGACTATACTAAACATAAGTTGAAGAGGTGTTCGATCTTTTGCCTCCAGTCTCTTCCCAAAGTGTCATAGCCTTCTGTAACTCTTTTTCTAAAGGAACAATACCCATAACTAGTTTATCTGGCAGTTTCTCAGTGATAACTTTCCACAGTTGTTTAGATCTTAACATGATTTCCATCTTGATAACCCATAAATTGTAGCTTTTCCATCAATCATTGGAATGAGAGGTGTCAACTGCATTCTCCTGTTTCATTCATATAAAATAAAATAATGAGTAAGTGGTTTTAGGGTTACCTAAATGTGAAAGAGAAAGAAGACGATGTCGTTGTGTACTCACAATAGACATGCAAAATCCTGGTCCCAACCATGCCTCTCACTCCCACACATGCTTCCACTCCCACACCCTCCTTTTCTTCTCTGTCCTTTTTCTCATCTTCCTTGCATTATCGCATCGCCCATCACCCTTTTCCCTTGTATGATCGTCGAATCACCGCCTCATTTCTCTTCCAAACTCCCTTCGCCACTTACTCTAAATGGCCAATATTGGACTCGCAAGGTAGTCACGTGGTGACCGTATTGATTAGCTAAGTTAATTGAATCAATGGGAATGTGCAACGACATCATGGGCATGAGAATAATAGCTTTCTAGATAAGGTACGTACACTAGTGAAGGGGTTCAATCTGGAATGATCAGTCAAATGTTACTTTGCTAAAATAACATGGTTTTAATTATTAATAAAAAATTTATTTTTTGGAATGGAAATAGAATATTAATTCCAATACCTTTATTGTACACTAATATTACAAAAAAACCATTTTGTCTTATATGAGAAGCGTGTGGTATAGACTTACAGTCTTCCGAACAAAAACAAAAATCTCTCTCTCCCATCTCTCTCTCTGATGTCATGGAAATATGTTCTTAAAATCTCCAACGTACAGGTGATACGTTGAACCACACACGTTGTACACACATTGAACCACACACGTGTACTACGTTCATGGTAGAACTTAACACGAACATTATACCACACACATTGAACCACACACGTTGTACATTGTTCGTTGAACCACACATGTTGTACAATGTTCATTGAACCAAAAAGGTTGTACCACAGACGTTCAACCACACACGTTGTACCACATACGTTGAACCACACAAGTTGTATCACACACGTTGAACCACACACACATTGTACCACAAGTTATGTTCAACATATGCCTAACTTCAATGACATTTTGGTTTACAGCTCCTCTTTGCAAGAGATGCTTTGCATCTTACTATAGTATTTGAAGAACTACGGAAATATTGTCTATCTGCAAACGCAAATATGATTCTCCATGAGTTCCATGAAAATTCGAAGGGTGGTCATGCGGGGGTTTTCGAGACACTTAAAAGGATCCAAGCTGTATTTTTATGGTGTGGAATGAGGGCGAATATCCAGAAGTATGTGGTTAAGTGTGTAATATGTCAAACACAAAAATACTCAACTTCGTTTCTTGCAGGTTTGCTCCAATCATTACCCAATCCATTGAAGAATTGAAAGGATTAATCGATTGATTTTATAGAAGGATTACCCAAGTCCAAGGAGTTAATATGATTTGGTGGTAGTCGACCTACTTAGTTAGTTTGTTCATTTTATCGCATTGACTCATCCATTTACCTCATATGATGTAGCTCATCGTTTTATTGTGGAGATAGTTTGACTACATAGTTTTCCAAAATCCATTGTATCAGATAGAGACAAGATCTTCATGAGTCAATTTTGGAAAGAATTTTTTCGTCTTTCGACACACAATTGAAATTTAACACGGCCTTCTATCCTCAAACAGATGGCTAAACCGAGGTTCTTAATAGGTGCTTAGAAAAGTATTTACGTTGTTATGCTAATGTTCATCTGAAATCATGGGCCAAGTACTTGGTGTGGGCAGAATTCACTTACATCTTTCCACACTTCACTCAACACTATTCCTTTTCATGTGGTTTATGGACGTGAAGCACCGCTGTTGTTACCTTTTGAAAAAGGGTCCACGACAAATTTTGATTTGAAAATGGAATTGAAAGAGAACTTGTTATGTATGAAACAAAAGATGAAAGTTACAACATTCCATTCTACGAGAACATATAGTTTGAAGCAAGAGACCATGTATTTCTGAAACTATGACCCTACAGACAAAAAATTGTGGTTGTCCAACGTTTCAGAAGCTGGCAGCACGCTATTATGGTCATTTCCATATTGAAACTCGCATTGGTTCAGTAGCATATCACTTGTCTCTTCCTCGCGGTTCAAAAGGGCATCTGGTGTTCCATATGTCTCAGCTTAAGCAAAAAGTGGGCAATGACTTTGTACCTACGCCGATTCCAGATAAGTTGCAAGCGAACTTGCACCTCAGTGTCAAACCAGAAATAATATTGGATAGTTGCTATTCCGCTGCGAGGTCATTGGAGGTATTAATTCAATGGGATTCCTTACCTTTTCATGAAGCATCGTGGGAGAAGGCACAAGAGTTGGCACGTCATTTTCCAACATTTCAGCTTGACGACAAGCTGCGCCTTTATGGGGCTGGTATTGATATGGTATTCCAAGTCTACGCAAGGAGGAACCCGAAAAAAGAAGTCATGAAACATGAAAAAGCTTGAAGCATGAAGAATAAGAATTACTTTCCATTATTATAATATGCAGTTTATTGTGATTTGTTATGAGCCTTGGCTTGTTAACTATGCTTTGTAAACCCTCCTAAGATGGGAATGGGATACTAGCTATTAGACAACTTGGAAAATTTGTATAGGAAAGAGCTGAACATCCTCTTTATAAACTCTAATCTGTAATTCTGGATTTTGGTTACAAAGGGGCAGTTCTTACCAGTCACCTATAAAATCTGTGTGAAGTATATGAAAGCTAGAAAAGAGGAAGAAAATTTAGAAAGTAGATAAAGAGATTACCCAGCAGATGTGCCAATACTAGCAAATCTTAGACCTCCAATTACTGATCTCTGCACATAAGTTGCCTGCAAAGATTAGAAACCCTCATAATACGAAGAACCAGAGTTCAATTGAGCATGGGGTTATGTCAAAAAAGATACAAGGGCAAACCTCATCTGAAGGTTGTTCAAGAAACAAGAAACAAAGAGAAGCAGCACGCAAGAAAGATACTTTGCAGCATGATTCCAAATGCGGGAATAGCTCTGGCTCATGGACATCGGCCAGAATGCCTTTACGCAATCCAGCGGTTTCACATGTGCAGACAAATAACAACTTCCTAATGAATAGGCTGCAAAATATAGAACAATCAAAAGATTAGGACATTCAAGGGGAAGAAACAACAGAGATCATGGTATACAATTGTATTGACATAGTAAATAAAAGAAACGTGAGGAGAAAGTAGTTTTGAGTGTTAATCAATACTAATCCAGTAGACAAAGACCACATGTGAAGTCTCCAATAACATTTCCTCAACATGATTTGATCATTAACAATTCAGCTAAGTGTAGCGGCAAGGCAAGATTTCAAAAGCAAACACGCCACTGAGTCAATTGAACTAGGGAAAAAAGCATCTAATTTTGAAAATAAATGTAACCTCTGAATACTTGTGGATGCAAACGACAAGGAAACTCTATGTGTTCCACATCCGCTGGAATTGAGTACACCCGCATGTTTAGACGTTCACTCTACCAATAATCTCTACAAGAGCAATCTCCATTCTTAAAATGGTGCAAGCACTTCGTGTCATCCAAGAATATGTCACAGCCATATCTTCTAGATATGTCCTTTGCAGTCTGATGGCAATCTCGGCACATTCTAACATTTTTCAAAATCCTTAATGTCTGAGGTGCAGGGGATGAAGAAATTAGACCAAAAGCAAGGGCGAACTTTTCACTGTGGATGCCGCAGATTGCCTCTGTCTCTTCATCTTCAATCAAAAGTTCTCCATGATGATCACCTCCATCATCTAGCCTACACACTGTTTTCAACCAGGGATACAAAAGATCCATACATAATTTTGATTTATCACCTGTAGTGAATGTGTAAATCATGTTTCTGGCTTCAATCCAGCTCTGCCCAAGAGGTTTCTTTGACATGTTTTCTTTCCCCAACTTCCTTACTTTTAAAGGTTTCTCATGTTTTGCACCTAAAGCATATATCTGCAAACCTAAATTTTGAATTGCAGGATTCTCAGATTCCAAGTCAAGCAAGTGATCTGCTGCAAGAATCGCCAAGCCAATGTCACCAAAAATCCTGCATCCAGTTAAGAAGGCTTCCCAGATATTTGCCTCAGAATAAATATTCATCTCGATAATAAACTGCAGAGCTTCTTCAAGCCTACCAGATCGACCATATAAGCAAATCATGGCAGAGTAATGTTCCAGAGCTGGAATGATATGGTAGTCATTAGCTATGCTAGAGAACACTTGCTTTCCTTCATCTAAATTTCCTGCAAGACTGTGAGCAAGAATAATACTTGCAAGGGTTCCCCTATTTGGTATGAGCCCCACGCTTTTCATTTGATCAAATAGATAAAGAGCTGAAGCATAAGAACCATGTAAAACATAACCACCAATCAGAGAATTCCATGTAATGATGTCTTTTTTTTCCATTCCATCAAATATGGCTCTAGAATAACTTATATTCCCCGACTTAGCATAAGTATCTATCAAGGAATTTGTTACAGCATGAACAGAATCTAGGTTTCTGCGCAGCACGCAGCAATGTATCTCTTTTACCTTTTTGGCCGCAAGCAGATTAGCGCTAGCAGGTAAAACACTAAGTACAGTAACTGAGTTTGGCACAAGACAAGAAAACTGCATTGTTCGAAAAATTTCCAAGGCCTCCTCTCGTTTCCCATTTTGCAGGTAACCAGCAATAATTAAGTTCCATGTCGCCGTATTCCGCTTAACATTCCCATCCTTTTCCATCCTATGGAAAAGATCAATAGCCTCATCCTCATCCCCATTCTTCATATATCCGGATATCATTGTGTTCCATGTGATAATATTTGGTTTTACAGATGAATATTGCATCCTTGTAAATAGTTCATAAGCCTTGCCACAATAGCCGGCTTGGCAATAACCTGTAATCATTGAGTTAAACGTATATACATCCTTATTTTTTACAGAATCAAACACTTTTCTTGCAGCTTCCAGTTCTCCGCACTTCGAATACATATCAATCAGTGAATTTCCAACAAGCACGTCGTCAATAAAACCCATCTTTATAGCAACAGTGTGAACTTCCAATCCCATCGTCAAAACTTTCAAACATGAACATGCAGATACTGCACTCATGATAGTAATTCCATTTGGCATGACACCCTGCAAAACCATCTCCCTGAACATATCCAATCCTTGGGTTGTCCTTCCATTTTGTGTTAACCCTGAAATCATAGCCGTCCACGTGAACACGTCAGCAGTTATCCCAAGACTCTCCATCTCCTTCATTAAATCCATCGCAGCATCACACTGCCCTTGTTGGTTATAACCACCAATCAAAATGTTCCAAGTAACTAAACCTGGGACAATGCCTTCCTTTTTCATCTCCTCAACCAATCGTATAGCTTCTTTATTTCTGTTCTTTTGGCAATACGCCAAAAGCAGAGAATTCCAAGCAACCACATCACGTTCTTCTGTGGTCCTAAAGTACTTTGTTGCCAAACTTAGTTCCCCGCATTTCGCATACACCGCCAAAATCGAGTTGCTAACACGAAGACATGAACCCGTTCCCAGCTTTGTCACTAATGAATGAATTAATCTCCCCGTCTCAACATCACCACTGTTCCCACAGGCCTGTAATATCTTGGGGAGCAAGAAATCATCAGGTAAGACCCCATCATCCATCATTGAATAGAAGAGCTCCACTACTTCCCTCCATCGTTCTTCCCTTGAGTACGCGCCAATCATCGCAGACCATGTGTATAAGTTCCTCTCGCGCATTGAATCAAACACCTTACGTGCATCAGCCAAATACCCGCATTTCGCGTACATACCCACCAGCTTAGTATCCACAAACACGTCAGGATCCAAAACCAGATCGATTCGAGCGTGAAGAACCCGCCCCAGATCGATAGAACACGAACGAATGCACAACTCTAGTAAGTTGATGTAAGTGGTACGTTTTACCTTGGACCCATGTCGGGACATCGACTCCAAAACTTTCTCAGCTTCGAGCAAGCGTCCGTTCCGACACAAGAAGTCCAATTGTTCGTCAGACATCACCGGCTGCTCTTTCTTTTTCAAGAAAGACAGATTTTTCTTTCTGGCCTTCAGATTGGCTTCGGGCGAACTCTCAAACCTCGCCGGAATTTGATAATTCAGGCAAGTTTTTGGAATTGTGGGTGTAAATAGTCTATCCATTATCTAAAACACTGCACGATGAGTTGCTGCAAAAATTCTACAATTTTTTTTACTGTCGTTTAGTTCGTTTCTTCTTTGGTTGCAGAATCTGCAGGAAACCGAAACGAGATAACAGAACAATGAACAATGGCGAAGATAAGGAAGGGTCATCACCTTTGTTAGCTGATCATCTATGAATGTAATATTTTGTGATAAGAGTTTTGACCAGTTATATCTCGCCACGTGGTATGTGTTCCATTCATTCAGTTCTAGATATATTTTTAATCTCGAAGTTTACTTTTTGTTTTTTAATACTAATAATAAATATGTAAGAATTTGTTAATACATGCATGACATTGACAAGCAGTAATTGAAACCTAAATATGTTTAAAAATCATAAAGAAAATACGTAATGAGTAAAAGGTGAAAACCAGAGGAACGATAAGGATAATATGCCCACACATACACGAATATACATACATATGCATATAGATAGATACCTGCACATAGACACCAATATGTTTACATATTGTATAGGTGTATAGTGTGTTCAATGAAATCATGAATGTCATAAATAAAAATAGTGGACAAATGTTTTTCTTATACGATTATACGATTATGGAGGTATGAGACAATGTTTTTTTTTTCTGTGGAGAACACTATCGATAACAAATATGATGTGTGGATAAATTGTCTCAGATGTTGCTTCAACTGGAATTGAATCGCTAATGTTACAGGGAGGTCGAACTACATATTAATTTTGCAAGATCTGAGAACAGTTTCTAGAGTAAAAAGAAAAATTGGATTAGCGGCACTTGATGAAAAAATAATTACACAATGAAGACAACAGCCTTTGTTTTTAAATAAATTTAAAGTAATGTGTCAATTCATTTCATCATAGTTATTATTCAAATATATATTATGCAATTTTTCTAATATGATGCTTCTCAATGTTTTATTATATTTATCTATCTTTGAAAAAAGAACTATATGTGTGAAATACGTGTACGAAATACTAATATATATATATAACATATTTTAAACAAAAGATTAATGTGTATATCAGATTTGGAATCACTAATGTGATAGATGTTGCAATTCGAATCAATTTTTTCGAGTTCAAATACAAGATTTGTGAAAGTCCCTAAGCTAAATTTGAGTAATATGTGAGAAAGAGAGTAGAAAGAGAGATTGAACACAGTTGTTTACGAGTTCGATTGAATCGTTGATTCAATCTACGTCTCGGGGAAAGAAAAGGGATTTATTCTTTAGAGTGTTTGTTTTTCGGTTACAAAAGAAAGAGAGAATATCAATGAACCAAGAAGATTAATTTTGAGCTGTGCTCATCATAACCCCTCTTTAAACCTTTGGATTGTACCGTATTTATAGGCGAGTCCTCAATATTTTCACTTGTTCTGATATTAGCCTCTTATTCTGTAACATGCAGAATAACCTCATTCCAGGTCAGCAAATACACTTAAAATCCCAGTGTATCCCGCTGCATCCTCTTTTCCTTAATCCAGCCAAGATCTAGATTACATGACATCAAATCTTCACCTTAATCAAGTTCTATGCTGATGTTAACGATCAAAACTTCATCACTCTTTTCTTTCCCTCTTTCCCGGACTACGATTTAGTATTCTTCAATCCTCAACAATTTTAATGTCGAGTTAAACTTGTTTACCGGAAGTGTCTTTGTGAAAGCATCTGCAGGATTGTCTTGAGTTCCAACTTTCAGAATCTTTACATCCCCTTGAGATATAATATCTCTTATAAAATGAAGACGAACATCGATATGTTTTGTCCTTCATGATGAACATGATTCTTCGAGAGAGATATTGCATTATGTGAGTCACAATACACTTCAGCAACTTTCTGCTGTATACCGAGCTCATTCACAATCCCATTAAGCCAAATAGCTTCCTTAACTGCCTCCGTCAAAGCCATGTATTCGACCTCTGTTATTGAGAGCGCCACAACATGCTGGAGATTCAATTTCCAGCTTACCACATTACCCCCAACCATAAACACAAAAACAGTGGTTGACCTGCGTTTGTCTAGGTCTGCAGCATAATTTGCATCACAGTATCCTTTGACCATGAAGTTAGCACCCTTTTTGAACACTAGCTTCTTCCTCTGTGAGCCCTTGATGTATCTTAACACCCATTTTACTGCTTCCCAATGACTCTCATGAGGGTTACTCATAAACCTGCAAATAACATCAACTGGATATGCAAGATCTGGTCTTGTACCGATCATTGCATACATGATTGATCCAACAGCATTGGAGTATGGTACTGCCTCCATATGTGTACTGTCAGTTACTTCACCTTCAGCAACAGCCCTGAGTTTGAAATGAGCTCCTAACGGTGTAGAAACTGGTTTTGATTGTTCCATGCTGAATGTCACCAATACTTTCTGCAAGTAATCTCCTTGTGAAACTGTCAATTTTCCAGCAATCCTATCTCTATCAATTACCATTCCTAGGATCCTTCTTGCAGGTCCTAAATCTTTCATTTCAAACTCTTTGCCTAGCATTTCTTTAAGACTTTGTAACTCTGTCACATTTCTTGCTGCTATTAACATATCATCTACATATATCAGTAGGTAGATATACGAATCATCTTGTAATTTCTTGAAGTAGACACACACATCAAACTTACTCCTAGTGAAATCTTGATCTAACATGAACATATCAAATCGTTGATTCCACTGCCTAGGTGACTGTCTAAGACCTTTCACCTCAAAACCTTCTGGTTGTTTCATCAGAATCTTTTCCTCGAGACTTCCATGAAGGAAAGCTGTCTTAACATCAAGCTGTTCAAGTTCTAAATCCAGGTAAGTTACCAATGATAATAGAAGCCTGATTGACACATGTTTAACTACGGGAGAAAAGATTTCATGATAATCAACTCCTTCAATCTGTGAATACCCTTTTGCCACTAACCTGGCCTTGAATCTTTGCTGATCAGAACCTGGTATTCCTTGCTTGAGTTTGTATATCCACTTACTCCCTATAACCATTTTTCCTTCTATATTCTGTACCAACTCCCAGGTTTGATTCTTCTGTAGAGAATTTATTTCTTCTTCCATGGCTCTTTTCCATTGATGCCAATGTTTACTTCCTTTTGCTTCTTGATAACTCTTTGGCTCTTCTATTTCCAACACACTTGCAGAAACATATGCAAATTCCACGATATCTGCTTCTTCACATCTTGAAGGAATTTTAATGTTTCTTCTAGGTATATCTCTTGCAAGCTTATAGTCCTTTAGCACTACATGATCATCAGTTTCAACCTCTTGTTTTTCTTCATAATCATCCTCTGAAATATCAGTTGTTGGTTCTTCATCTGTAAGATCCAACTTACTTTTAGCGCTTGCCTGACTTTTAAGTGCACTTACCTGACCTCCCAGTGTTGTTGCTTCACCTTGGATCTCGGTTCTTTGAATTGAATCCTTTACAAAAAATGGCAATTTTACCATTTCTGTTATCTCTGTCTTCCTTGCATTTATCTCAGAGTTCTCCTTCTCCATTTCTGAAACATCCTTGAACATTAAATCTTCATTGAAGATAACATTCCTGTTGACTACAACTTTACCTTCCTTATGCAGCCATACCTTGTACCCTTTAGTTCCAAAAGGATAACCAATGAAGAAACCTTGTTTTGCTCTAGACTGAGTCTTTCCTTGATCACTGTAAACATAAGCTACACAACCAAATTTCTTTAAATGTTTGTAGCCTACTAACCTGTCAGTCCATTTTCTTTGTGGTATATCACATCCTATAGCCGTTGACGGTGATTTGTTGATGAGATACACTGACATTGCAGCTGCTTCTTCCCAGAAACTCTGTGGTAAACCAGATTCATTAAGGAGACATCTTACCTTCTCCATAATCGTTCTATTCATTCGTTCAGCCACTCCATTTTGTTGTGGAGTGTACACGCATGTTCTATGCCTTTGAATGCCTTCATCCTTACAGAATCTGTCAAATCTTTGATTGCAGAATTCCAATCCATTGTCTGTCCTTAGAGTTTTGATCCTCTTACCTGTCTGATTTTCAATCAACGTTTTCCATTCCACAAATTTATCAAACACCTCATCCCTTTTTTTCAGAAAATATATCCAGACTCTTCTTATATAATCGTCTATAAAGGTCGTGAAATATTGATAACCAGACTGAGAAAATGGGATGTTAGATGACCCCCATAAATCTGAATGAACATATTCTAAAACATCCTTAGAATTGTGCTTCCCTACTCCAAAGGACAACCTGTGTGCTTTTCCCATCACACATGCCTCACATAATGTCATAGTTGAGATGTTTTTACCTTTGATCATCCCCTCTTTTACAAGAGTATCCATCCCCTTCTAACTCATATGTCCAAACCTGTTGTGCCACAGTGTGGTTCGATGTTTCTCAGTAGAGACTTGATTGCCTTCACCTTGAATGGTTTGGCCGTGCAGAACGTAAAGTCCATCCTTGAGTTCTCCTCTCAATATTGTTCTGCATCCCCTGATAATCTTCAATGTCCCATGTTGAGACTTGTACCAGCAACCATGTCCTTCCAAAACACCAAGAGATATTAAATTTCTCTTTAGTTCTGGGATATACCTGACATGGGTTAGAGTGATAGTAGATCCATCATGTGATGTTAAATGGATCTTCCCTATTCCTTTTATCTCGCATACTGAGTTGTTTCCCATCTTCACTTTGCCACACTTCTGTTTTTGAAGTTCTGTGAATCATTCTTTACGTGGTGACATGTGATATGTGCAACCAGAATCGAGTATCCACTGATCATCAATATCCTGCTCCACTGCTGACAATGAATCCAGTTCTATAACTGAAAGAACCTCCATGTATGTCACATTTCCTTTCATTACAACAGCTTCTCCTCTTTCTTCTGAAACTTCTTTATGATATTTTTTCCTAGTGTTACATTCTTTCTTGAAATGTCCACGCTTCCCACAAAACCAGCAATCTGCCTTCTCCCTGGATTTAGAACGAGACCTGCCTTTCTTGCTGCCACGTTGATGACTATCTCGTTTCTCTGACCTGCCCCTGTCTATCAAACCTTCAGCATTGGATTTGTAATTCTTGCCTTGTGAAATCAGCTCCAGTTCTTTAGGACGAGCTGCTGCTTTCACCTCTTCTGGTGTAATGGTTGTTCTGGAATATTTCAGAACTTCCCTAAGCTGTTCATATGGCGCAGGTAATGAATTCAGAAGGTACACAACTTGGGACTCTTCTTCAATCTTAACTTGAAGGTTCTGCAAATCTAATAACATTTTCTGAAATACATCAAGATTTTCCACCATTGTCTTGCTTTCGTCCATCTTGAACCCTGATAGTCGTTGCATTAGATACATCCTGTTTGGGAGTGATTGCTCAAGAAACTGTTTCTCCAACAGATTCCACAATCCATAAGCTGTCTTTTCTTGAATCACCTTTCTCAAAATCTGATCCGATAGGCAGAGAACTATCAAGTTTCGAACTCTTCTACTTCTTTCAGCTCTGGATATTTGAGCTTGTTCCCTGTTATCCTTTTCTTGGATTCTTGATCCTTGTTCGGTTAATATTGAAGCTATACCTGCAGACTCCATCATTACACAATGAAGACAACAACCTTTGTTTTTAAATAAATTTAAAGTAATGCGTAAATTCATTTCATGTTTGTTATTATTCAAATATATATTATGCAATTTTTCTAATATGATGCCTCTCAATGTTTTATTATATTTATCTATCTTTGAAAAAAGAACTATATGTGCGGAATACGTGTACGAAATACTAATATATATATAACATATTTTAAACAAAAGATTAATGTGTATATCAGACTTGGAACCACTAATGTGATAGATGTTGCAATTCGAATGAATCTTTCCGAGCTCAAATACAAGATTTGTGAAAATCCCTAAGCTAAATTTGAGTAGTGTGTGAGAAAGAGAGTAGAAAGAGAGATTGAACATAGTTGTTTACGAGTTCGATTGAATCGTTGATTCAATCTACGTCTCGGGGAAAGAAAAGGGATTTATTCTTTAGAGTGTTTGTTTTTCGGTTACAAAAGAAAGAGAGAATATCAATGAACCAAGGAGATTAATCTTGAGCTGTGCTCATCATAACCCCTCTTTAAACCTTTGGACTGTGTCGTATTTATAGGCGAATCCTCAATATTTTCACTTGTTCTGATATTAGCCTCTTATTCTGTAACATGCAGAATAACCTCATTCCAGATCAGTAAGTACACTTAAAATCCCAGTGTATCCCGCTGCATCCTCTTTTCTTTAATCCAGCCAAAAACTAGATATGACATCAACTAATATATATCGAGAGATAAGTAAAATATACTCTTTCAATGTTGATACTTTTATATATTTTGATTCATTCATTTCTAACTTATTGTTGGTTGATATAGATTTAGTAACATAGAAAAAAATCTAATAAAAATGATTCGTATGATATGGTTTTATGAATTTTATTTTGTATTTCTTTTCATGTTTTTTTATTTCCAACTGAAAGTATAAATTTAGAGTTTAAATCCATAAAATTAGGATACTTATGACTCGTCTTTCGATTTGGGGTCCAAAATTCAAAAATATAACGTAACCTAAAAAACAATTAAAAAAAAAAGAAAAGAAGAGAGTTTCCTAAGTGCCTCCCCTCCTGTCGCCAGACGCATCTCACCTCCTCCGTTGCTGATTTTCTCCTCTGGTGTGGCCTTCCGCTGCTCATTCTTTAACTCAGGTAATTCGAAAATTCCTTACGTAGGGTTTTCCTTTTCGAGCGAATTTGTTTTGTAATTTTAGGGTTAGAGACTGATTGTACGCGTGAATTTGTGTTCGTGGATGATTTGCACGATTTGTGTCTACATTCTATAGTTTCGCTAGTGTTCGTGTTCGTATTCATGTTCCTGTTCATGCCCCTCTCTCTCTCTCTCTGGATTTATGTGTTCGGATTTGTTCCCGTCTTCCACTCCGTTTCATGTTTCTTGTAGTGATTTGGGTTAGGATTGGTTTTGCAGGATGATTCCTCTTGGCGAAGAAGGATCATTTTGTGTGGTGTACAGGATCTCATTTTCCAAGAAACGTCCCTTTAAGGTATAGAAATGCTTGGTAAGATTTCCAGTGAAATGAACATTTGCATTTGATTTGTCTATCACTTGTTCAGTGTTGAGCTTCATGTTAGACTTGGAGATCTTGATCTATGTAAATTTTCGTTCTTCATATGTATGTTTGAGTTGGAATTTGATAATTGTATTGTAATTATCACATTTAAGACGTGTAATTGATGGGTTATCCTTTAGGGCTTATGATACCTTTGGATTTGTAGCAAACTTGTGTTATCCAATAAGGGGTATTCATTTAATCTTGTCATTGGTCTAATGTACATATCAGACTCATTGCCCCGCCCATGATGTTTGTTGATGGTAGACAGAGCATGGCTTCGTACGATCTTTGGCACTGAACTTGCTCTTCTGCTAGGGTTGCTCAACAAGACAATCGGTATATAGACTAACTTCTACCACGATTTCATCAATTCTTTTGTTCAGCGATATAACCTATGGACATTCTCTTTTGATTTGGCAGTGAACATTCCATGAAGATTTGGGTCTGAGTAGTGTAGACATTCCAGCAAATTTAGGCCTACCTATTCCTTCATTGTTTATTGAATTTGCATAGCGTTGTAACACTACTTGGCTCTAGCCCTGTCGTTCCCCTATATGAATAGATAGACGGTTTTGCCTATTTGACCTTCAGTAATAGTAGCTCTGGCTTTTGTTCTCCTTTTTGATGATGGTTCTGTTGGTTTATCTGGCCAATGAGAAAAAAAGTAGATAAGGTATATGAATTGGCAAGAGGGGATTTGTGTTTGCGAGTTCAATGCCCCTCAAGATGGATTGTTATCAGAAACACAACATTAGTCCTGCAATAACTTTGAAGTTCAGAATACATTGCATTTGATTTGGTCTTTCAATTCTGAAACTAAAATCAAACTAAAAAGTTGGACTCAAATTTTGAGTTGAGAAAAGAACACACACTTTATATTCCCCATACTTAAATGAGATCCTCTTGGTTATCACAAGGTATATTGAGATAGTCGAATCTCCGAATTGTTTGAAGAGATCTTACAGACTGAAAGCTAGCCTCTGGGTATTCATGCAACGACTATTTTTCATATGCTTTTTTGAATTGATGCACAAACATGCAGACAAAACAATTGGATGTATCATTATTTTTTTAATAGTATAATGATTAATAATTTAAAGATATTAATTGTTAAATAAACTAATACTTTAATTATTGGGAATTGACATATTTTACAAAATTTTATAACATTTTGCATGATATTTGATGATATATTGAAGAATACATATGTGAGTATTGATGAATCTCAACTTAAGGAACTTTAGAAAGAGATTTCTCCACATGGATTAGATAATATGTAAGTAAATGATAGATTAAATATTAATAAATTAATTTTATATAATATTTTGACGCTTTGTCGACGGTTGTTTCCTCTGTAATGCAGATTGAGCTAGATAATCACCTGTTGTGGCTACAAAATCTTGTTAAAGGACCAACTGTGAAAGTTACGAGTTGGCCAATGCATTTTACACGTGGTTATAACTTTCATACTTACGACCACGAGAAATTGAAGTCAACTTTGAACTATGGTGTATTTGTGAAAGGTGAAAGCTATTGTGAATGGACCAACGAACGAGATTTTTATGGGATTTTGAAAGAAATTTTGCGATTGGAATATCCAGGTATCATTACTACAAAAAGGTTTTTATCCATAGCACGTATGATATTTTAGATTATATTGAATTATATTTGACATTTTTTGTAGGTTACATCGGCTTAAGAGGTGATGTTATTTCGATGTGATTGGTTCGATCCAATATGCGGTCGCGAAACAAGAACAAACAAATTAGGTGTTGTAGAAATTAACTCTACACAAAGATATGCAAAATATGAGCCTTTTATTCTTGCGTCACAAGCCGATCAAGTTTGTTAAGTTTTTTATCCACATATGAGATGATCTTCAGGTTGGCGTTTCACAATGAAGATACTTCCAAGGGGTAAATTTATCGACAACACAGACGAACAACAATTGGCCATGCAACAACAAACCACCAAGATTGTTGCTATTGATGGTGTTACTCTTGAAGCACTGTCGCATGGTGAAATCGAAGAAATTGAAACAAATAAAGATGATCTATATTAAGGGATAAAAGAAAATGTAGAAGAAGAAAAAGAAGAATTTGAATCAAATTCTGAAACACAAGAATCGACAGAAGAATTATGTGACTCTGAAGATGATTCATGTTAACTTATTATCGGATGTTCAAAATAATAAAAGAATTGTTATTGAATTGTTAACTTTGTTATTGAATTGACAAAATAAAAATTATTATTGAGTTGTTAACTCTGTTCCGGTCCCTCTGTCCATCCGTCAGTCCAAATTGCAGACAGACTGTGGACGAAATTCATGTCTTTTAAGACGAATTACGGATGGATCACCATCTACGACAGACGTGTCAGGCCGTTCGAAGGTCGTCCATAATTGCAAACAGTGCAATTCAGTCCATCCGTATTTGCGAACGATCCCTTTGTAGCCGTCCATAATTATGGACGACTTAGTGGAGTCGTTCGCAAGCCGTCTATAGTTTACAGACGAGCGTCCTTTCTCTGTCCGCGATTGGGGACGGTTTTCGGAGGCATCCTATTTCCATCTGTGACTGCAGATGGTTTGCAGACGAATTTCCCGTTTTGTCTACAAATGTCTATAAATTTCTCAATCGTGCCTCCTTCCGCTCGCCCAGCATTCCCTCGGTCTCTCGCCGTCGTCCACCTTGCCTGTTCTTTCTCGTCTCAAGCCGTCCCAATCCCCGTCTGTCCGTTTGTGCGTGCGACCCGTCCTTATCCTCAGTATCGTACGTCTGTGAGTGTTTCCTTGGAGTCTTCCGTCCGTGATTGTTTCCCAGGAGCCATCTTTCCTCTGCGTGCGAGTCGTCCCCATCCCCTGAGCTGTCTGTCTGACTGTCCCCATCCTTGTCTCTAGAGCCGTCCGTCCGGCTGTCCCCGAAGCCCTCCGTCCGGCTGTCCCCGAAGCCGTCCGTCCAGCTGTCCCTATCACCGTCCGAAAGGTTAATTTAAGTATGATTTATATTAAGTTTAGATTAATATTTGTTATAATTGTGGTTAGATTTATATTTAGTTAAAATTTGGTTAGATTTATATCAAGTTAAAGTTTAGTTAAATTTATATTAAGTTAAGTTTAGTTAGATTTGGAATAATTTTAGATAGATTTGGAATGTGTAGTTTAAGTGTTTGTTGAAATGTCTACAAGAAATTTGATTAATTTAGTTTAATAGCACATATATTAAATTATATGAGCTTGTTTAGGTGGGGGATTATCAAAAATGCCCCTGTAGGGCTAAAGTGCTTCAAAAATACCCTTGGCTGAAAAAAAAAGTTTCAACTTCAAATCTACCCTTAAAATATTGATAATCCCATATTACCCTTGACGACAATTTTTCTCTCTCCTCTAGAGCACCTCTAATTCTCGCGCGAAAATTACTGTTCCCCCACACCATAACAGATTCGGCGAGAGTAGCTTGCAATC
Source organism: Gynandropsis gynandra (assembly GCA_036759665.1). Classification (NCBI taxonomy): domain Eukaryota; kingdom Viridiplantae; phylum Streptophyta; class Magnoliopsida; order Brassicales; family Cleomaceae; genus Gynandropsis; species Gynandropsis gynandra. The sequence goes on along the minus strand of CM071876.1, from coordinate 15,380,601 downwards.
AGCATCAGATTCGCTGCCAATAGGTTGAAATCCTTTGTTGTCAACAAAGAAGCTTGCAATTAAGCACGTTCCGCAGAAAAACCAGGTATGTATAGTGAGTTTTTCGTGTTTCTCTTGTGTTTATTGCAATGTCAAAGGTGACAGAGTGGGTCATAGAGTCGTACGGTCGCACTAGGTCACAGAGTCTCATCGAGGGGTCAAAGGGATCAAAGGTCGTCGCAGGGGTCCAAGGGTAAATGGGTCGAAAGGGTCAAAGGGTCGCAGGGATCCAAGGGTAAATGGGTCGCAAAGGGTCAAAGGTGATGAAATCAGATCTGAATAATAGATTCAAATGAGCCAAAACGGCTAAATATACAAAGTTAGACCTAATTACACAATAATAGATCTAATTACAAAAAGACTTATATACCCCTATACATGTATCCTTTACACGCCCCCTCAAGATGGAGCACCCTCGGTGAGTCCAATCTTGGAGCACAAGAGCTGAAACGGAAGTCTCGGGAGAGGCTTCGTGAGAATGTCCGCGAGTTGATCCGCGGCTCGGACATGAGTGACCCGAAGAGTATTCGACTCGACCAGGCCGC
>CM071876.1:15358926-15370548 GCA_036759665.1 Gynandropsis gynandra | reverse complement strand
GCCGCCATCTTCTCACGCATGGAAAGAACATTGTCGTCGCAAATGGAGTGCAAATCATGCTGTTTTTTCGTTACCGCGGCTTCTAAGTATTTGTATGAGTATACACCACAGTCATTCCTGGTGTCGTTCTGTACACCATCATAATAATCATATTTCCATTTACTTTGCCCACCTACCAAAGAAGGAAACCCTCCGAGAATGAACATCTTGCGGATAGCTATTCTTAGCTTCTCAATCACCGGATCGATATTCCCTTTCTTAAGCCTCGTCTGGCAGTCGTATACCTTGATGCATTGGGTTACTTGAAGAGTAGTTTCAGGATGCTCGATATGACGTTCTTGCATGTAACTTTCCTAGACTACGGGGTTACCGTCGTGGCGTCCTTGACGATATCTTTTTGGAGCGAATATAGACCGTATAGACGCCCTTTATATGGTCTAACAAACTAAAATGTAAAAACGTTAAAGTTAGTATATTGTTAGAAAATATTTTATTTAAGTAAATAATTACAATAACATTTATGTTATTATTTACCTCTAAATAAATTTTGTCCTTTTGTAAAGGACTGAGATCAACGGGAGTTGAACCACAAGTTTATGATTGTTGTGTGATCTTTTCCGTCACAACTTTCACGGTCCGTTCCGCCTGAGGGTTGACAAGTTCAAGTTCATCAATCTCTTCCCCGGTGACATATATCTTCTTGGCGTGAGTTTCTAAAACCAACTCAAGAAGAGTCGATTCTCTTTCCATCCTTTACATATGTAACATTATAGTAATATAATTAGTTAACAATTTTATATAACAATAAAATTGAAATAATTAATTAAAATTAAAATAAAATTTACCAATTGTTTCTTTCATTCCGGGAATGACTTTGATACCGAGGTATGGCGATGCAGACCATCCCAAGTAACCTTTTCAACGTACTGATATTTCTTGGCCTTCTCGCTCTTGGACTTGAAGTCCTCGGACTCCCAATGTTGGAGGAGTTTGTTGAATACCTCTCCATTTCCCATGTTGGGTTGAAATTCTTCTTTTAAGTTGCACTTGGCATTGTTCATCATCAAGCACAATCGGACTTGCATGTCGTGCATCCAAGCTGTATAGATACGAGACGTGTCCTTCTTCCGCCATCTATACTGCGATGCAAAATTAAATTGCATTAATTTATTTTTCAAATAAAATTAAATAATATTAAAAAAGAAATTTTATATTAAAATTGCTTATGATGAATGTACACCACCATCAGCGGTGTATAACTTCTCTTATCACCTGTCAGGAATACTAGAGTTGATCTTGTAGTGATCCTTTGATGATGTTTTGTTCGCATGTTTCAGAACATCATCCTCATCAAACATACACGTGAAAATCAAATAATTAGATAGTTTTTTTAAATCAATACAATATTAATTTTTTAATTAAAATCTTACCATAACGTCCTGTCACGATGTTCAGGGTCAATAATCAGGACGGAAGGACGCTCATCAAAACTATCGATCAATGCGTCTATGTCCATCATATAATCTTCTTCATCAAATATTGGCGGTGCTGATATAGGTGAAGGAGGCCGATATGGTGGCGATGGAGGCGGTGGCGGGGCTCCTACCGAACCCGCCAATATTCCACTGTAACCGACAAATCGTCGAACTTTCATTGTGTTTAAGTTTTTAGAATTTATGTTTCAGAGATTTTGATTTTTTTTAGATTGTATTGATAAATGAACTGTTCAACGACAAATATACAGAAATATTCAACGGGCATCCGTTGGAAATTGCAACAGATGCCCGTTGGAAATAAGGTCAGGTCAATGAACACAATTAATTGACATGATATTTGGTTTCTCAATGGGCATCCATTGTAATTTCCAACGGATGCCCGTTACCAACACGCGTTCCAGAGTCAACGAACGATGTATTCACGGGTTTTCAATTGACACAATTAATTGACATGATATTTGGTTTTTCAACGGGCATCCGTTAGTACTTGCAACGGATGTCCGTTAAGACCCAAAATCGATGTTGTTTGCGTAGAATAGCAATGATTACCATTTTCAATGGGCATCTATTGTAACCAAGCAATGGATGCCCATTGGATAGATTTCAACGAGCATTCATTGCACAGGACCAACGGGTGTCCGTTGGTGTCTACCAACGGGTGTCCGTTGGTGTCTACCAACGGTAATCCATTGGCCACCTAAACAATGGGAACGGGCATCTGTTGCATTTTTCCAATGGATGCACGTGGAAAATTTGAAAACTTTGAAAATTAGATAAGTATCGAGCATAATTTAATGTTCAAAGGGTTTCCCTTGTCATTTCCAATGAATTTCCGTTGAAACTTGAATATATATTGTTAAAAAATAATTAAAAAAAGTTAGACAACGTTAGAGATTACAATTAACAATTCACTTTTCTGTTTAGCTAGATTCTTAGATTGGCGAGTCTTTATCATTTGTTCATTGAATTCATCGTCGTGTTCATCTTCTACATCTTCCTGTTCAACTTCTTCATAATCGCGGATGTATTCTCCATCTATGTTAGTTCTTGCGAGAATTTTCTCCCGATTGTCTGTATCAATTAATTGTATCGGCTTAAGATGATCGGTTTGCAATAGATCTTCTTTTTCATTGATGCTTATAACTCCTCGTGATTTGATCTTTACTACGGCCCACCACTCCCCTCTTCGATGTTTAGATGTTGTTGGATATTGCACGTAACATACTTGATCCGCTTGATCTAAGGATCACAGTTTCCATATTGTCGTGCTAGATTAATCTCAATTCCTCCCCATCGATTTTTTCTGTGTACCACGTCCTACGGTTGCTAAAACCAACTGACATTTAAAAAGCATTACCTTCAATCCAATGAGACCAGGATATTCCACCTGTAGAATTTGATGCAAAATGCCATAGAAATAATTACCCTCTATTTCAATATTAACGCAAACGTCGTAATTGTATGTACTTCTATGTTTTCTGTGTTTGTAGGTGTGGAACGTGTATCCACGAGTAAACAAAATTGGCCAACACAAAACATTTCTTGCAAGACCATTAGCAAATCTTTTAACCAGGTAGGATGTCTCTCATCACAACATTTGACCTATATAAGGTAAAAGCAAATGAATATTTTATGACATCACCTTTTATTTATATATATATATAACGTACGAATATGTGTACTTACATAATCTCTCAACACGAGCCATAATGTTGAACTTTAATTTTCGTAAGCTCATCTGCATTTATATGAGGATATGCACCCATTACTTCTTCATCAAATATCATGTAATGAAAGTACACTAACACACAAATATATTTTAAATATATATATATATATATATATCTGTGTGTGTGTGTGTGTGTGTGTGTGTTTAAAAGATCAATTTTCATTGTTTTGTATCTTTCGAAAGGCAATAGCTCTTGACAATTTAGTAATATAAATGTGTGGATGTTATTATACTCCTCTGGTGTTATCCAATATTCTTCAGATTTCTCTCTTGTACATCCAATCAGTGTAAAGATTTCAAGAATTGTGCCAAATTGCGAATTATACTGATATAGATAGTTTGTGTGATCTTCCGCTGAGCGTCTTTGTTTTGTTGGAATATGCAACTCGAAATAAAATGTGCTAAAATATGTGATTTCTTCTAACAAGTACTCTTTAACAGTAGTGATAACACGTAGAGTGTGTCAGTTTTAGGCTAGATATTTGCATCATTTTCGCATAGATTTCATAGCACGAGTTACAAATCCGATACGAATGTTCTTTATATACGCCTTTTTTGTTGGTTTTCAGGTTTTAAGGCGACAAGGCCTAAACGAGCGTTAAAATGCAAATTCCTGGATTAAACCGCACATATTGAAAGCTACAAATCACTCGGAGCAAAATTCAGGCCACAGAACCAAATGGAACACCCGAGCATCGAGCAAAAGGAGTAAAGGCACGGAATGAAAGATGCCCGCTCGGGCAAGGATGCTACCCGCTCGGGCAAAAGTTACGAGGATAATTACAGAAGACTTCACACGACCCGGGCTCGAAGAGAACATGATCGGGTGACTTAGCCCGCTCGGGTAGTGTAAGGAGCCCGCTCGGGCTGCAATTAGGACTAAAAATCCCCGAAACAGAACACGACTCAGGCTGGTAGACCACACGGTCGGGTAACTTCGCCTGCTTGGGCTGAATGTGCTACACGCTCGGACTGCATTCTGCACGACCGGGTGAAACATGTGCCCGCGCGGGCTGCCTTTCTCGCAACAACCTTTTTTTAGAGTTGAACGAGCAAAAGAGAGAGAGAGGAATCGGTTCCAGAGACCAGAGGGCGACGGCTAGGGCAAGGAAAGGCTTGGAATTCATCAGGAAAGGCTCGGGAGAAGCTGGAGAAGGAGAGAAGCATCAATCCGAACTTAGGTAACAAGATAGGGAAGATCGAGGAATCGTATCTCCCAGTTTTTATCATATTTAGGGTTGTGTTATCTTGTTTGACAGTAAAATCCATGAGTGAGTAGATTCCCAACTATGGGCTAGGGATATCGGATTTGTAATGGATGTGTGAATTATGCGTTAATGAGTAGATTTATCGAACTTTTCTTGATATTTGGTTTTACAATCAACATCGTAAACGTTCATACTAGTGCTGCCCGCTCAGTAACTTCGGAATTCGTGTTTTGCTGGAAGGTTAAAATATAAATCCGGAACTGTTGATTGTAGATTAAGTTTTATTAATGAGAATCTGACCGGTTGGTTAATCGACTTAGGAATTAGGATTGCGCGCTTAACGCTACCATAGTCACGAGTTAATCGCTGCTGGAAGGTAGGATCGCGCATAATTATGGTTAGGAGGTTTAGGTTCGGCAGAACCATTCCTTTTCTTAGAGCATGAATTCCCCGTTGTCAACATAGTTCAATGGGTTTATGATGCTTCGTTGTTACATCCTTGCAATTCCCGGTATCTCGAAACCCGTAGTGTTCTTAATTGTCAAGTCTTCCGCATCTTTCCATCGTAGTCACCATTTATTTTAGTGTTTTAGAGATTTACATCACGTCATCATCTATTTCATCCCGTCTTAGTTTAGTCATCTTCTTAGAATATGCTGCATTAGTCCCCAAAGTTCGACCCTGGTACTACACGAGTTGTATACTTGCGGTAGAATGGTCTAGGAAATATTAAAGCTCTGATTTCCGCACATCAAGTTTTTGGCGCCGTTGCCGGGGACTAATTACTAGTGGTGTAAAATGAGCTGCCGGCTCGCGAGCCAGCTCTAGCTCGGACCATATTTAAGCGAGCCAAGCTGGGTATTTTCTAGCTCGTTTAAAAAACGAGCTGACGAGCTGAGTCCAAAACGAGTCCGAGCTTAGACGAGCTGGCTCGCGAGCTGAAAAAAATCATGTACAAAAATTAAATATTTTCTTTTTTTTTGTATATCATATATAATATTGCATTTAATAAAACATAATATATTTTTTAAACTTAGTACACTATTATAATGTAGTTTTTCTTCTTCTAATAATTGATATAACAAAATAAAGCAACAATTTAGTAAAGTTACGAGCGGTCGAATTTAGTATAATGGTATTTTATACTTTTTGTTCGAGAATGTTATTTTTATTTAGTACAATAATACTTTATAACATTATGTTTGAATTAATGTTTTCATATTTTTGATATTTTATTTGGTTCATTTGATATATTTATCCTATATGATATTACAACTAATTCAAAATAACTAAAAAGTCTGGCTCGTGAGCCAGCTCGTTTTTTGGCGAGCTAGAGGCGAGCCGTGCTGAGCTGGGATTTTCCAACTCGTTTAAAAAACGAACCGAGCTGAGCCAGCTCGTTTTTTGGCGAGCTGAAGGCGAGCTGAGCCGAGCTGAGCCGAGCCAGCTCATTTTACACCCCTACTAATTACGACCTAGATTAGGAATTAGCTAGATTAAGATTTAGTCCTTTCCGAAGTCTTAGTCATTTTTCAGCATTTTCTTTTCTTTTTCTTGTATCGAGTCTATTTTATCTACTTCAGATCTGCACTTTGGTAGTTCGTCTCTTGTTGTGCAGGAAGTATTGTATGAGAAGCTCCACACAAAAGCTACTCATATACGATCCCGAGGTTGAGCGAACACTACGAAGCCTGCGCAAAAAGAGGAGGATTGGACTAGCAGATTCTGAGTCCGAAGTAGATAAAGAGCGTAGTCAAGAGACATACGCTTCCGAAGAGGAAGGAATCGACATCGCAAGCAACGGAGAAGGTCACACAAATCACCCTGAAATTGCTGCTGCTGCTGAAACTTACGGATAGATCCATCTGAATTGAATTGGCCCATAGGGTATTGCCTCATCTAGTAAATGTATTGGCAAATGTTTCATGACATCGATGAAGGAAGGCGGAAAAACTTTTTCCAGTGAGCATAATAGTTCAGATATATTGTTTTTCTTTAATTTTGAATCATCCCTTTTTAAATTTCTTGAACATATATCTCTGAAAAATATGCTAATTCCGCATAGCACATCATAAAAGTTGCGTGGTAAGAGCTCAACACATGCAATTGGAATTAGTCGCTGCATGAAAACGTGACAATCATGACTTTTCAACCTGATCAGTTTCGAACCAACAATATCCACACACCAAGGAAAGTTTGATGCATATCAATATAGAAATTTAACGTCTTCCTTTAACTACTTTAATAATGCAGTTTTCGCTGGTCAAGACATTCTGAATTTTGGGATAACTGCCCTACCAACGACATTCTTGATGGTATATTTTCCTTAGTTTTCCCCGTCACATTCAAAATAGTGGTTATGATGTTATCGAAAAAATTCTTTTCGATATGCATTTTTCGATATGAATAACATCAAAATTATGATCCAATAGCAGTGATTTCCAATATGGTAGTTCCCAAAAATACTATGTTTATACCAGTTATGCCATTCACATTAGCCTTTTGCTTTTCGATACCCATGATCTCCACTGCATTCTATGGATTCTTGTAAATCTCCTATCGTGTTTAATTGTTCATAAAGGAGTTGTGTTCCGATTTGCAAGCACGATGCCTCTTCTTTTTGTACCACATTTTTTTAAAAATGTTTTTTTTATCTTTTCTGAAAGTATGTCCACGATGAAGAAATCTTCTATGACAATCAAATCAACATGGTTTATTCCCATGTACTAGTCGAAATGAATTTTTATCCTCCATACAATTTGGACATTTCCTAAACATTTTCTTTTTTTTTTTTCGAAAGTCCGCGCTCGATTTCTAGGACGTCAGAGTTGGAGAGAACAACTTTCTACTTAGACACATGTTGTCATTTGGCACACTCATAAGGTCTTGTAACCTTAGAGGAGTGAAGAGATTGCGTTATTGAAGGGCCATTTAGACCCAAGCCATTGAGATCACACATCAACTCTAACCCGTATGACGTAGAAAAGAGCCTCAACCCACCACTTAGACCCAAACCATCGAGATCAATGCACTCATGTCAATGTAAGCTAGAAATAGCTAGAAGCTTATTCTACTGATTGGCAGTAGAGTGTAAGCACGTGGAACCTGCACAACTATAAGGTGTCCGACTTAGCAAAGACTGAACGGTATACACGGAGATATAAACACTTGGGACTGAAACCTAGGGGGCGGAATATAACTATAAGCCATGGATTCATGCATAACTACTAGACTAGCCAGTATCTAAAAGTCCTTTTCAGCAAACCTAGGCTTTTGTTTCTGATTCAACAAAGTCGCACAAAAAATGGCTAAATCTCAAAGTCTCATACAAGATATTTCGATAGAAATCCTAAAAAATGACGTACAATGCTAAAATAAAAAGAAAAAATCAACGTCTGATCCTAATTGCTAGCATATCACTAAAATATTAATCCCTAGACTTGAACAAAACACAGTCCCGGTGTTCAAAATCTATGAAAAGAACTCGCATGCCAAATCTCTGGAAAGGATAAGGAAAGTGAAAACGAGTACACCTGGTGTATTCTACTTTCTCGAGTTGGTGGTACAGCTGGATGTTATACGTGTCTACTCTATTGTGGATATATCAAAGTGGAGAACTTATGAAAAGAGTCACAAAGTACCTAGTAGTACACATACATGTGAAAAAAGAAAATAGTTAAGTCTTGGAAGTCAAGCAGATATAGAAAAGAAATACGAAGGAGAAGAGAAAGGATACAATGCTTATGTTGCCTCTCGAGAAGTGCTTGTTTACGGTCTTTAGCTTGACCCTTACGCTTTACACGTGTATGGGATCGGAAAGAGGAAATATGCTCTTCCGTCCTCTACGTGATCAACATAGTATGGCTTTAATCTGTGTGCATTTGCCATCAAAGATTCCTCATTTCCCTTGTCCAATTCTATGGCTCCATGTTGTCAGACACCTTTTATGGTTGAGGGCCCTACCATCGCGATTTGAGCTTCCGCAGAAACAATCTTAAATGGGAATTGAAAAGTAGTACCCGGTCGCCTACCTTGAATGAGCACTGGAGGATGTGGTTTTCATGCCATTTATTTTTATGTTCCTTATAGATCCTTGCATTTTCATAGGCGTCATTGCGGATCTCCTCTAGATGGTGAAGTTGGAGACCCCGCTTCTCCTCGACTGTCTTAAGGTCGTAGTTCAGCGTCTTTACAACCCAAAATACCTTGTGCTCTAGCTCAACCAGAAGGTGACATGCTTTCCCATAGACCAACTAAAATGGTGTCATGTCTATTGTGGTCTTGAAAGCTATTTTGAAAGCCTAAACTGCATCCTCTAGCTTCAATGCCCAGTCTCGTCGAGATTTTGAGACTGTTTTCTCAAGGATTGACTTGATTTCTCAGTTGGAGATCTCTAGTTGTCCACTTGTCTGTGGGTGATACGGTGTGGCGATTTTGTGTATCACTGCATAATTTTTCAGTATTGTCTAATCACTCGGTTGACGAAGTGCTTCCCCCATCACTGATCACAACTCTGGGGACACCAAATTTAGGGAAGATGATGTGTTTGAAGATTTTAAAAATTGCCTTGGAATCATTGGTCGGACATGCTTGCGCTTCCACCAATTTTTTCACGTAGGCCACAACGACCAAGATGTACAGATTTCCGCAAGAGGGAAATGGCCCCATGAAGTCGATGCTCAAAACATCAAATGGTTCGACTTCCAAGATGTAATGCTGAGGTCGCTCATGTCTTCTAGAGATGTTTCCGTCCTATGACGTGCGTCACAAGCTGAGACATATCTGTAAGCATCTTTGAAGAGCGTAAGCCCATAGAATCCATCTTGGAGAACTCTAGTTGCTGTTTTGGAGGTGGAGAAATGATCTGCATAGTCAGAAGAATGGCAGTGAAAAAGCACGTGAGCTACCTCCTCTTCCGAGATACAACACTGGAATAAGTCGCGGTCCCTCTCTTAAATAGATAGGAATCCTCCAAAAAGTTGGCCTTAACGTTTTGTAGGACCTTCTTCCTAGCATTGTAGCTTAGCCCTTGTGGTAGAACCCCACAGACGAGGTAGTTCACGAAACTTGCATACCACGGTGCAAGCGCTCCGTCTATGGCCATACAACATCATCTCTGAAAGAGTCGTCGATAGGGATGTTGTCTTGAATCTCAAAGGGGATAAATGGTCACCAACACTATTTTCTGTCCTTTTCCTATCGCATATCTCCAAGTCGAATTCTTGAAGGACTAAGATCAATCGTATAAGCCTTGGTTTCACGTCCTTCTTGGTGAGAAAATATCATAGCGCTGCATGAGCAAGGTCCGACTGGCATAATAGATAGCATGCATCATCTTGTCTTTTCGCTGTCCCAATACAGCCCCCACAACGTAGTCACTAGCATCACACATGAGCTCAAAAGGGAGCATTCAGTTCGGAGGCTGAATGATAGAAGGTGAAATCAGCGCTTTCTTAAGTTTCTCAAAGACGATATGTGAGGCTTGATTGAACTTGAATGTGGCATCCTTGCTTAAAAGGCCGGTAAGCGGTTTTGCGATCTTGAAGAAGTCCTTGATAACCCATCGATAAAACCCAGTGTGCCCTACGAAACTGCGGATTGCTTTGACATTTCTAAGAGAGGGTAACTTCTCGATCACCTCAATCTTAGCCCTGTCGACCTCGATCCCTTTTTCTGAAATCCTATGGTGTAAAACAATTCCTTCCCAGACCATGAAGTGTCATTTCTCCCAATTGAGTACGAGATTCGCTTGTTAGCACCCACCTAACACTCTACAGAGATTGTTCATACACAAATCAAAGGAGGAGCCATGGACTGAGAAGTCATCCATGAAAACCTCCATAATATGGACATTAACATAAGAAAAGATGGAATGCATCGCTGAAAGGTGGCAAGTGTGTTTGATAAACCAAATGGCATCTGGCAGTAGGCGAATGTCTCGAATGGACAAGTAACTGTTGTCTTTTCTTGGTCGTTTGGTTGTATTGGGATTTCGAAGAATCCTGAATAGCCATCAAAAAAACAAAAATAGAAGTGAAGTGCTAATCTTTCAAGCATTTGTTTGATAAAAGGTAATAGGAGGTGATCTTTTCTAGTGTTCGTGTTGAGGTTGTGGTAGTCTATACACATGTGCCACCCCGTCATTGTCCATGTAGGAATAAACTCTTTGTTTTGGTTCGAGATAACGGTGAAGCCTCCTTTTTTGGTACCGCTACTACTAGACTGACCCAAGCACTGTCAAAGATGGGGTATATGATACCCACGTCTAAAAGCTTCGGTACTTCTTTCTTGACTACCTCCATCATGTTAGGATTGAGTAAGCGTTAGTATTCTATGGATAATTTTGACTCATCTTACAAGTGGATACGATGCATGCAAAGTTCGGGACCGATACCCCTGATGTCCTCTAGTGTATACCCAATGGCGGCTTGGTATCGCTTCATTGCACCGAGCAATTTATGGACTTGTGGCTGTCAAGAGCGTCATTGATAATCACATGGTATATAGATTTAGGACCAAGTAATTCATACATGTGCCTATGTGGAAGGGGTTTGAGGTTGATCTTGGGTGCTTTCTCGGTGCTCTAGTCGAGATCCGTGCGTAAGCGGGCGATCAAGGGCGTAGGAAATGATGCGCAAATCTGAAACAACGTAGCCCGCTTAGGCTTGACAGCATGCATGTGCGGGTCCTCTACCTCCATCAGGTAAGCTGCCCGCGTGGGCTCTTTAACCATCTTGTGCGTGGTATGTAGGTTCGAGAAATCCACCTGTGGTCGTCGTCTGACCAATTGACTCGGACACCAGACCGCTCGTGCCCGCCCATTATGTCTCGCCCTAAATGGAATGGCTCTCTTAGTTACGCTGCGCGATCCAATCTGCAAGGGCCTTGTAATCTCAATTCAACCTGGGCGGGTTATAGGGTGAGCACATGCGGATTAGTGCTCATCTCAAGTGTTGTCAAATCCTCCATGAGTTGCATGCATGCCTCGACGTAAACGATATACATGTACAAGGGTATAAAAGTAATTTTTGTAATTAGGTCTAATCTTGTAATTAGGTCTAATCTTCTCTTTTTGTACATATAGCTGTTTAGGCTCATTCTAATGAAATTAATCACAATTCAAATTATCATGGTATCAGAGCTGATTAGGTCTAACGACAACCCTAACCCTAAAATTTGAATTTCTCGG
>CM071876.1:15336852-15356728 GCA_036759665.1 Gynandropsis gynandra | reverse complement strand
TCTTATGCATTTTCCGTAGCGGTTTATCTCATTAACCACCTCCCGACACCTACTCTTAGTATGTCCTCCCCTTACGAGTGTCTATTCCAACAACCACCAAACTACACTAAGCTTCGCGTCTTTGGATGTCTATGTTACCCATGGTTACGCCCTTATACAGCAAACAAATTAGAACCCAAGTCTGATCCATGTGTCTTCCTAGGGTACTCATCCACCCAAAGTGCGTATGTTTGTCTTGACCCTCTTAGGTCGCGTATCTTTGTCTCACGTCATGTTCAATTCTTTGAGTCTATCTAGCCCTTTGCCGACCCTACCAAATTCTTCCCACAAACCAAAATGCCAAACACCGTTGTCAACTCCCAACCTTGTGTCAATCCTACACCATCCTTCTCACCGCCGCTCATTGCTCCATTGCCGTCTCAGCCCCTAAGCTCGGATCCTTCGCCGCCGCAACTCTTGGATATTGTCTCTCGGTCTCCGACTCCTCCAGATGTTGCGCCACCAACATCATCACAGTCTCCTGAGCAATAAGAACAATAACCGATCTGCTCTTGTTGCTCAGGTAGAAAGTGAACCGGCCAATATCACTCAAGCCTTAAAGGATCCTAGATGGCGTGAAGCAATGGATGTTGAGTTACAAGCCTTACATCGCAATCAAACGTGGCAGCTTGTTCCAGCCACTCAAGCAAAGAATATTGTTGGTTGCCGATGGGTGTTTCACATCAAACGAAGTTAAGACGGATCTGTGGAAAGATTCAAAGCTCGACTTGTTGCAAAAGGGTTTCATCAAAGACCGGGCATAGACTATCATGAGACATTCAGCCCGGTTGTAAAGCCTACCACCATTCGTGTCATCTTGAGTATTGCTGTCTCCCGCGGATGGTCTCTACGACAACTTGATGTCAATAATGCCTTTCTTCAAGGCCGTCTTTCGGAGGAGGTATACATGTATCAACCCCCGGGTTTCATTGATCAAACTCAACCTCACCATGTGTGCAGACTTCAGCGAGCAATCTACGAGCTTAAACAAGCCCCTCGAGCATGGTATTCGGAGCTTCGCACATTTCTCCTAGCTCGCGGTTTCACAAACTCTCTAGCGGACACCTCCTTGTTTATTTTCAACACAACCGCGCTACAATTGTATGTCCTGGTCTATGTTGATGATATTGTTGTTACAGACAATTCCACATCACGGGTACAACAGTTCATTGATGCCCTAGCCGCACGTTTCTCCATCAAAGACTTGGGCCACCTATCATTCTTTCTCAGGGTAGAAGCAACGCGGACATCTGATGGTCTACTTTTGACTCAACGAAAGTACATCAACGATCTTCTCAACCGTTGTCTCATGCATGAATCAAAGCCTGTCCCTACACCCATGCCGTCAACATCACGTATGACACTTGAAACCGGCACTTCCCTCTCCAATCCAACGGAATACCGGTCCATTGTTGGGGGACTACAATACCTATCCCTCACACGACCGGACGTAAGCTTCGTCGACAACAAGCTGTCCCAATTCATGCATGCTCCCACGGATGTTCATTGGCAAGCCGTTAAAAGAGTCTTACGTTATCTTGCTGGCACGAAGGATTGAGGTATCTTCTTATCCGCACACAACACCCTCTCCTTACATGCCTTTACCGATGCAGACTGGGCTGGAGACTCTCATGATCTCAAGTCCACCGGCGCGTATCTTCTCTTCCTTGGTGCGCATCCTATTTCCTGATCGTCTAAGAAGCAAATAGGACTCTCCCGTTCGTCTACCGAGGCTGAATACAGATCTATTGCGTCCACCGCCGCAGAGGTTCTCTGGGTCATTGCCTTACTATCTGAGCTTGGAATCACGCTATCATCACCACCCACCATCTACTGCGACAACATTGGAGCAACATATCTAAGTGCTAAGCCAATTTTTCACTGAGTCGAACACTCTTCGGGTCACTCATGTTCGAGCTGCTGATCAGCTTACAGACATTCTCACGAAGCCTCTCCCGAGACTACCATTCGAGCTCTTATGTTCCAAGATTGGACTTACCACGGGTGCTCCATCTTGAGGGGGCGTGTAAAGGATATACATGTACAAGGGCATAAAAGTAATTTTGTAATTAGGTCTAATCTTGTAATTAGGTCTAATCTTCTCTTTTTGTACACATAGCCGTTTAGGCTCATTCTAATGAAATTAATCACAATTCAAATTATCAGTCTTGGGGGTGACTGAAATAGGCTCTAGGTGCATTTTGATAGTGCTATCTCCACGAAATGGATGTCTCGATGTCCATGTTGAACTTCCTCAGCTAGTTCATCCACCGTGTTAATGTGCGTCGCTGGTTCAGTTATGTATGGATTTTTGAGCGTATCTTCGAGCTTGAACTCAATATATAACCATATATCTTCAGGACTAGTCTGCCTTCAGTGCAATATATAACCATATTCATCGTGTTGAGGAATGGTCTTCTCAAAATGATGGAATCTTCGGGTTTATCTCCATGTCCACTATTACGAAGTCGCTGGGAACCAGAATGTTCCTACTTGTACTGCGACATTCGTCAATATGCCTATGGGACTTCGTACGGATTGATCGACCAAGGTAATCAACATGCACGTGGGCTGTAGATCTTCTACTCGATTAAGTTTCTTAACAAGTGACAATGGTAACAAGCCTACGCTCATATTGATGTCGATTAGTGCATGCTCAATCTCATAATCATAAATCTTTCAAGGGATGACGGAATTACCTAGATCATGCATCTTCTTTGCCATGGTAGGCTGTTGCATGAGAGAGTTAGTGAACATCACTACCTCATTTTCTACGATCCTCTTTCTTGTTATTATGTCCTTGAGGAATTTGGCATCTTCATGAATGCATCGTAGAATAGGATGGTGACTTGTAGCTTCCTTAGGAGTTCCCCGAATGTGGCGAATTGAGCATCGTCGTTTTATTTCTTTGACGCTGCAGGAATGGTAGGGGTGGTGGCCTTGGGGTAGGTTTCACGTAAGCCGACTCCTTCACCTTTTCCTTGTTGTTCTCCTCCTCTTCCACACCTTGAGCAACTCGTCGTTCATTTGTATTACTCAGAGGCTCTTTTCTCGTGGCTGTGGAGGGCATAGGTTGATCCAATGTCTTTCCATTCCTCATATAGATGGCGTTGACTTGTTCCCAGGGGTTTGCCTCTGGCTTCCTAGTGAGCTGTCCAGACTGTCGGTTGGACCCTTGTGCCAGCTTGCCACTTGCGTATCCAGGTGTTTCAGGTGTGATTGGAAGCTCTCCATTTGCTTCCTCATGTCATCTTGCTCAGCCTTGATTTCTCGAAACATGTAGTTATAATTCTTCTGTTCCTGCAGCAACAATTGCAACATAGGAAGTATGTCGGAGTCACCTGTGTGTTCTGCCCATTGCTGATAGCCTTGGTCCTTGCCACTCCCCTCTACTGGAAACCTTGGTTCTGGTTTCTTATCATCATCTGCGGTTGAAATTCCTGCGGGTTTGCTACGTTACTTGTATTGTCATAAGATAGGTTGGGATGGCTCTTGATGTAGTTGTTTCAGTAAGGCCAATAATTGACATAGTTGACTTCCTCTATCCCTTGTAGATGCGTCCTGCCACTCTACATTTAGACCTGACTTCATCCAATAGATCTTAGCAACTTGTTGCTTTATGTGAGCCAGATACAGGTTAGCGATACCTAACTCCTTTACATCAGCTTTGGATGGGAGATCATGATTGTAATCTTCGACATTCTTGCCTCCCTCACTTGCCATGTTCTCGATCAGATTCTCGAGTTATTGGAAAGTAAGGTTGTTGAGGGAGCCACGACCTGCTGCTATAATCGTAAAACATGTGGTCTTTTGGAGTCCTTGCATGAAGCTGGTAATGAGGTATTTCTTTTCTTTCCCATGATGTGGACAAATGCGCCGATATCTCTTGAATCGCTACCACGCATCATGTACACTCTCACTTCTTTCTTGAAGAAACGAATTGTTTCGGCTCTTGGCAAGCAACATCCTATGATATGGAAAGAATTGTTGCATGAATTTTTGCTCTAGCTCGTTCCATGAGGTGAAGGAAGCGGCGGGCAGGTTGAACAACAAACTTTGTGCCATGCCCTTGAATGAGAATGGGAATGCGGATAGGAATAGGTCTTCGTGTGTGACTCTCGTGCCAACTTTAGTAGTGCCGTAAAGCATCTTGAAGTCGGTAAGGTGTGCATTCGAGTCCTCATTCTCTATTTCTTTGAAAGTCAAATTGCTGAGCATCTGGATGAATGTCGGTTGCAGCTCAACTTGGTTTGCCATCAGACGTGCCATGCATGATAGCAACAGGGTATGCTTTTGAGCTGTGTATGCTCCATAGTTTTCTTCGGCATCATCCATTTCTTGTTTAGTAGTGTCGCTTTCTCTGCTGCTTGTGTTGGAGCTTGCACGCTCAGTTTCTACCTCTTTGGAATCGTGTGTTTCTGGTGTGCTCTATGTATCTCTTTTAGTTTCAGAATCTTTAGGTTAATTCTCTTCTTTTTGCACAAGTCTCGTACTGTTCTTTCAATCTTAGGATCGTATATGAGTAGCTTTTGTGTGGAGCTTCTCATACTCTACTACTTGGAAGGACATGGCTGGATGTAAAATGTAAACTTGCTGAAGAGGCAACTGTTGCACATAAGAAGAAAGGAAACTCCAGCCGGAAAGAAGAAAGGAAACTCCAGCTGGCAAAGAAAAAAGGAAACTCCAGCCAACTAGAAGAAATAGAAACTTTAGGCCACCGAAAGCAAAAAAGTAAACTTCAGCCGCTGGAGGAGAAATGGAAGTGCATGGCCAAAGAGGAAAGAAAGAGAAAATGAAAAGAAAAGAAGAGGAAAGAGGCACAAAGGGGTCAAGAAGAGAAGGCCGAATTCAGACAGAATACACCACACACCACACAACACACACGTAAAGAGCAAGAGAGAAGAAGAACGTCGGAAGGCTAGAGATGGGACGACGAACTCGGAATACGGAGGAGCTGTTGAAGACTACGGTATTAGGATAGGGAGGAACCTCATTTTTTATCTATGTTGACAATAGTTTTCTTTCGTGTTTTTTTCTAAGTCCATGTTCAAGTAGTTTAGTAGCCCCTGGTAAGAGAGCTTTGCCGATATTTAATGAAGTTTTATGCTTAATGCTTGGTGGTTCTTAATGGTTTTATTCTTGTATGCAACCTGAATGAATGAGTATAGTAGTTGATCGTTTTCAGAATGATTGGCTGTTCTTTATTTTTTCGTTTCTTGCACGCAACTTGAATGAATAATTGTAGAAGTCTAATGAATCTACGCCAGGGGATTAGACTTTGGAACTTAGCCATGATTTAGGATCTCAATGATTTAGAATCTACGCAATGTCTCTCAATTGGATCTAAGGGTTAGGATAGCGGTCTTAATGCATCTAGTGGGTGAGATTACACAGTCGGAAGATTGGTAGTATACACACGCTAGGTAGTGGACAAATCTATGCCAGTCAGTTCCCATATCAGAGCTTGAATTCCATGAACTCGTGACAATATCTAAGACCTATGATCATGTTAGAACTTCATTGCATTATCGTGCATCTCTCGATACCTGTGGTGTTTAGTTAATCGAATTTAATCCGTTAATTAGTTAGTTTATCTTTATTCGCGTTCCAATCACTTATTGATTTTACACATTCTATTCATTTTTTTTGTTTCTTTTATTTTTTGAGTCAATTTGTTTGACCTCTCTGAGCCTAACCAATTCTTTTATTTTTATTGCGTGAGGTACTTTATTACGCAAGACTGAAGAAGAATAGATTGCAGAACGCATTGATCCAAACGCACCACGTCTTGTTGTGCCACAAATTTCAGCCGTGTTAACCTATGAAATATCCACGGTTTCTAGGCATACACAACTCTTTTCATGCATCACTAGGAGGGATGCTCGCGTCGAATTTACAACCAGCATTCATTCAAATGCTTGGCAACACAACATTCAAAGGGAGACCCACCGAGGATCCAAATCAGCATCTTATCAATTTCAAGATGCTTTGCCAAACTATTAGAGCGGGAGAACGAGTTTCAAACGAAGACATCATGTTGGATTCCTTCCCGTCCTCAGTGAAAGATAAGGCACAAGATTGGTTGTATTCCCAACCGGAAAATTCTATACGATCATGGGAACAACTAGCTGAGAAGTTCATGATATGATTCTTCCCTCGGAGTAAACCTTGGCTCGCTAAAAATCAGATTAACACATTCGTTCAAAGAGCAGCTGAGAGCTTATACGAAGTGTGGGAACATTTCAAAGGCTATCAACGCATTTACCCACATCACGGCATGGATCAAAGCTACTCATACATAATTTCCTGCTAGGCATTATGCACAACACAATGATATTGATCCGGAGGTTCCTTGAATAACGTTACGTTTTCACATATCGAGGACTTAATCGATCGAATGGCCTACAAAGGAAGCAAGGCCAATAAGAAATACAGCCACAGCATTCTAATAAGGGTAGCTAAAGTGAACGAGGTACATGCTTTACACACCATCATAGCTGAAGTGAAAGATCAAGTTGTGGGAATTTACCATTTCTTGTCCAAATAACACCGTCCACATTATTCAGAACAATCATGGGGACAAGACGTTCGGAGGTATGACGAAGTGAATTACGTAAATAACTCTTAGCCGAGGCTGATGCAGAGTTATCAAAATTTCCAGCCGAGAAGGCTGCCTGAAAATCAAAGCTATCAGTCACGTGCACCCCCTCCTCTGCAACAAGAAGCTAATGTCGATATTACGTCTATGCTCGCTCAAATCTTATAGGGACAAAAAGATCAATACACCGAACTTAGAGGGATGAGAGCAGATCATAACGATGTAGGTTGTGGGAATTAAAACACACCTAAAGATTTTATGCAATCAGGTTGCATAACTTGCATGCGTAAACGTTCTACCATTGTCGTTATATGAGAAATTGGATCTAAGGGGCAAGATGGATCTTCAACCTACACGAATGGTGCTCACCATGGCTGATCGAAGTGTTAGGATATCCGAGGGAATGCTGGAAGACGTGCCATTACAAGTTGGGAAGTTCATCGTCCCAGTCAATTTCGTCGTCTTGGATATGGAGGAAGACAAGAAAATCCCAATTATCCTTGGTAGGCCATTTCTCAATACGGCAAAGATGATCATACACTGTGCTGAAGGAAGACTCATACTAAATTTCGGAGATGAAGAAGTGGAGTTCAATCTGAACGACACACTCAAGCAGCCTTGTTTGGTGGATTCAGTATTCTACATCGACGTCCTAGAGAAACTAGCCAAGGAAGTTCTTGAAGAGTTCGAGAACATGGATTCTCTTGAGATGGCTCTTTTAGCAGCTGGAGAAGGGCTATATAAGGACCCTAACTAAGTGAAATATTAGAAAAATCTGTTGGTCGAAGGAAAGATGAAGGAGATCCCGAACGCCGAGCTAGATGCAAACCGATCAGATTTCTGTGCGATCCGAGCACAACAGGTCGTAACCCAAGCCAAAGGTGTAATTTTGGACAACTTATATCAAGAGCAGTGCTTTTCTCACACATACATAAGCATGGATTGAGTGGACCTCAATTCATATCAGAAAAACATCATGGATCAATGCACAAACCTCTGTGTCCCAGGCAGATTCTAGCGCGTCTAAAGCAACATGAAGCGTGAGCTCAACCACTTGCGAGATGCCTAACAGCCACACCGAATGTCCAACACCTGATTGAAGCGTTGACAAAGCACCAAATTTAAGTCCACTTATCTCGTGATAGTGAATGATAACTTAGACGAATACCAAAAAGAACGATTGTTAGAATTTCTTAGGAGATATAGGGGTGCTATAGGTTATACATTAGAGGATATTAGGGGACTTAGTCCAGCCCTTTTCATGCATAGGATTCTCTTAGAAGATGACTCTAAGACCTCCATTGAACATCAACATAGATTAAACCCGAACATGATGGAAGTAGTGAAGAAAGAGGTCTTTAAGTTGTTAGACACCAAAATTATATATCCTATATTAGATAGTGTGTGGGTGAGTCCTGTACAAGTAGTCCCAAAGAAAGGAGGCCTCAGCATCGTCCCAAACGCAAACAATGAACTGATCCTAACAAGAACGGTCACGGGTTGGCGCATGTGTATTGACTACCGCAAGCTGAATGTTAACACTTGAAAAGATCACTTCCCTTTACCTTTCATTAATCAAATGCTTGAATGTCTAGCTCTTCACTCTTATTTTTTTTCTTGATGTTTATTTAGGTTTCTTTCATATTTCGATCCATACGAACGATCAATAAAAGACGATGTTCACACAGTACATTTGCATATCGTCGGATGCCTTTCGATTTGTGTAATACACCTACTACTTTTCAGTGGTGCATGAATTTTATATTCTCCGATGTGAATGGTGAAATCATGGAAGTGTTCATGGACGATTTCTCAGTCCATGAACCTTCCTTTGATGTTTGTCTAACCAATCTTTTAAAATGGTTAGACAGGTGCGTGGAAGCGAATCTTGTGCTGAATTGGGAGAAGTGCCACTTCATGGTTCGTGGGGGCATCATATTAGAACATAAGATATCAACAAAGGGAATAGAGGTTGATAAGGCAAAGATAGAAGTTATCTTGTCTTGAATCATCTTTGGTTTACAAAATCTACATGGTATCAGAGCGATGATCAAATCTCGGAAAATCTTTGATCGATTTTGTTCCTTTTTGAAATCTAATCTCTTTCAAAAGTTGTTTTCGGTCAAACCTTTTTTAATCTCTCTTTGTTTTTGTTTCCCTTTGTTTTCTAAGATCTCTCGTTATGGACTCGACCAAAAGAATCTCAATCTCATTCAATGGAAACAATTATTCCATCTGGACGAAGATTTCTAAAGCCAATCTTGGCATGCAAGGTGTTTGGGGTTTCCTGATAGGATCGGATGTGAAACCGGTCGATTCAAGTGCCGGATCAGAAAAATAGGAACAAAATAAGCTCACTATCTTGGTTGTTTTACAAAATTCCCTTGAATCTCATATATTTCGTACATATGGGCACATAGAGTCTCCTAAGGAGATTTGAGGCGAGCTGAAACAAGTTTTTGGAAATGAATCAAATCTTAACCATGTGTATGAAGTAAACAAAGCTCTTAATCATCTAAGGCAAAAGGGAAAGCCTTTTAACAAGACTTTGGGTGATTTTAAGGAATTATGGTCAGAACACGATTCTCTAAAGCCTTATACTCTAGATCCTGTGGAAATAGCTCAGAGAGCAAACCAGGATCATTTCTTTTGCCTTTTATTCTCCGTCAATGACAAATACAACGGCCTTGTTCATCACATACCTCGTCAAAACGAGTTTTCCTCGTTTGATGAAGTTTATATGATGATTAAAAGGGAGGAATGGGGAAACCGTCTCTTTAAAGGAATGATCGAGGAAGCTAATGTCTCCAAAAGCACCTCTGGTCAAGCCTCTACTATCAAGCCTTTAGAAAAAAGTTTTCTTGTGAGTATTGCAAAAAGAAAAGTCATACAAAGCATCGTTGTTGGATCCTTCACCCTATTTGAAGAACAGAAGTCGTGACGGTCAAAGTAAGGCTAATATGGCCTCTGAGTCCGAGTTTTTGTCACCAAGGTAGGTCTCGACGGGTTTTTCCAAATGATTATGGTAGGAAATCAAACAAACAAATCTGATGAAGAGGGAGGTAATGTTATCTTTGTTTTCTCTGTTTTTTGAAACCATATTATAATAGATTATGGAGCTACAAATCATATATAAAAAATCATGACTTGCTTAAAGATATAAAACCTCATAGTGGCTCTATTTATATTGTGAATGGGGAGAGTGTTCCAATTAAAGGAACATGGAAGCTTAAGCTTCTCGGTCATGATACAAGGGCTCTCTTCGTTCCAAAATTTTCTAATAATGTTATCTCTGTCCAAAAGCTTGCAAAGTCCCTATTGCTATGTTTGTTTCGATTCTAACTCATTGTGGATGCAAACAAGTAATCGGAAAATGAAAAATCTTCAATGGTCTTTATGTTCTCGAGTCTATGTATTGTGATCCTGAGTCTGTGTTTCTATCAAATTCAGATATTAATAAAGTTTCTATGTGCATGCAAGACTTTGACACCCTCATAGCAAAGTTCTAAGTATCATTTTTCCTGATATTAAAGATAAGAATGAAGCATGTGAAGCTTGCATCTTAGGAAAGCAGGTAAAACAAGTTTTTCCAAACTCTGTTTCAGTTTATAAAAACTGTTTTGAGATGATCCATTCCGATGTTTGGACAACTCCATGTGTCTCTTGTGATCAAAAGAAATATTTTGTAACCTTCATCGATGAAAAATCAAAGTTTACATGGCTTTATACTCTCTCGTCTAAGAGTTGTGTTTATGATGTGTTTGTAAATTTTCATAAGCATATTTTAACTCAATATGATGCTAAAATAAAGTGTCTAAGGACTCATAATGGTGGAGAGTATACTAGTCTTCAGTTTCGCAGGTACCTTAAAGAAACAAGGCATTAAACACCAAGCCTCGTGTCCCAATACTCTGCAACAAAGCGGAGTGGACGAGAGGAAGAACATGCACCTAATGGAAGTCTCGGGAACTATCATGTTCAATCGAGATGTTCCTAAAAGGTTTTGGTCAATTTGGTCATGTCACATCATTAATAGAATTCCTACAAAGGTTCTAAAGGACAAATCACCTTATGAGGTATTAAACTCTACAAAACCTGATCTTGAGTACTTTAGAACTTTCGGTTTCATATGTTTTGTTTTTGTTCCTGACTCACAGTGAAACAAGTTGGAACCAAGGAGTACTAAAGCAATGTTCATCGGATACTTAGTAAATCAAAAAGGTTACAAGTGTTTCGATCCAAAAACTCAACATGTAATGGTGTCTCGAGATTTTATGTTCCTCGAAGCCAAGAGCTTTCATGATAAAATCACATGGGAAGAGATTAAAAGAATCTTGGAACCTAATGATATAGGTTTGTCCCTTAAAAACTTAGTAAATGCAATTTTGGAAACTAACATTGAAACATGTCCACTGCCAAGTGTACCTGAGCGTCATGAAGACCAAAATGATCAAGAAATCTCAGAAAATGAAGAACAAGAAAGCCATGTTGAGATCATACCTTCTGAGCAAAATCATGAGGAGGAAACTAGGGCTTCAAACCATGAGAACGAAGAACAAAGCCATGGTTATAACCAAAATGAGGATCATGACGTCAATGAAGTCGAAGAAAGGATTATAAATGAGATAGAACCACAGAGAAGCACTAGAATAAGGCGACCAATCTTGGATTGGATTCACAATCTTATTCAATAGTGTGGCAACTAAACACCCTATTCAAAAGTTTTTCTCTTTACGATTTATCTCTCTTTGTTTTCTCTGTTTTTTGAAACCATATTATAATAGATTATGGAGCTACAAATCATATATAAAAAATCATGACTTGCTTAAAGATATAAAACCTCATAGTGGCTCTATTTATATTGTGAATGGGGAGAGTGTTCCAATTAAAGGAACATGGAAGCTTAAGCTTCTCGGTCATGATACAAGGGCTCTCTTCGTTCCAAAATTTTCTAATAATGTTATCTCTGTCCAAAAGCTTGCAAAGTCCCTATTGCTATGTTTGTTTCGATTCTAACTCATTGTGGATGCAAACAAGTAATCGGAAAATGAAAAATCTTCAATGGTCTTTATGTTCTCGAGTCTATGTATTGTGATCCTGAGTCTGTGTTTCTATCAAATTCAGATATTAATAAAGTTTCTATGTGCATGCAAGACTTTGACACCCTCATAGCAAAGTTCTAAGTATCATTTTTCCTGATATTAAAGATAAGAATGAAGCATGTGAAGCTTGCATCTTAGGAAAGCAGGTAAAACAAGTTTTTCCAAACTCTGTTTCAGTTTATAAAAACTGTTTTGAGATGATCCATTCCGATGTTTGGACAACTCCATGTGTCTCTTGTGATCAAAAGAAATATTTTGTAACCTTCATCGATGAAAAATCAAAGTTTACATGGCTTTATACTCTCTCGTCTAAGAGTTGTGTTTATGATGTGTTTGTAAATTTTCATAAGCATATTTTAACTCAATATGATGCTAAAATAAAGTGTCTAAGGACTCATAATGGTGGAGAGTATACTAGTCTTCAGTTTCGCAGGTACCTTAAAGAAACAAGGCATTAAACACCAAGCCTCGTGTCCCAATACTCTGCAACAAAGCGGAGTGGACGAGAGGAAGAACATGCACCTAATGGAAGTCTCGGGAACTATCATGTTCAATCGAGATGTTCCTAAAAGGTTTTGGTCAATTTGGTCATGTCACATCATTAATAGAATTCCTACAAAGGTTCTAAAGGACAAATCACCTTATGAGGTATTAAACTCTACAAAACCTGATCTTGAGTACTTTAGAACTTTCGGTTTCATATGTTTTGTTTTTGTTCCTGACTCACAGTGAAACAAGTTGGAACCAAGGAGTACTAAAGCAATGTTCATCGGATACTTAGTAAATCAAAAAGGTTACAAGTGTTTCGATCCAAAAACTCAACATGTAATGGTGTCTCGAGATTTTATGTTCCTCGAAGCCAAGAGCTTTCATGATAAAATCACATGGGAAGAGATTAAAAGAATCTTGGAACCTAATGATATAGGTTTGTCCCTTAAAAACTTAGTAAATGCAATTTTGGAAACTAACATTGAAACATGTCCACTGCCAAGTGTACCTGAGCGTCATGAAGACCAAAATGATCAAGAAATCTCAGAAAATGAAGAACAAGAAAGCCATGTTGAGATCATACCTTCTGAGCAAAATCATGAGGAGGAAACTAGGGCTTCAAACCATGAGAACGAAGAACAAAGCCATGGTTATAACCAAAATGAGGATCATGACGTCAATGAAGTCGAAGAAAGGATTATAAATGAGATAGAACCACAGAGAAGCACTAGAATAAGGCGACCAATCTTGGATTGGATTCACAATCTTATTCAATAGTGTGGCAACTAAACACCCTATTCAAAAGTTTTTCTCTTTACGATTTATCTCTAGTGATCACAAAGCTTTTCTTAGTAAAATTGACAAGGATATTGAGCCATAAACCTATAGAGAAGCCGAAGGGAAGCCAGAATGGGAGGAAGCCATGGCTGAGGAGCTACCAACCTGAAAAAAGAATAAAACATGGGACCTCTTCCTAAAGAAAAATCCAATAGGAAGTAAATGGGTATATAAAATCAAATATAAGAGTAATGGTGAGGTAGAACGTTACAAGGCTAGCCTTCTAGCGCTATTGTACAATCAGAAATATGGGGAAGATTATACTGAGACTTTTTCCCCTGTTGCTAAACTTCATTCTATTCACATTATCTTTTTTGTTGCTATTAACCTTAATTGGAGTTTGTGGCAGATGGATGTTAAAAACGCTTTTCTTCAAGGGGAAGTAAAGGAAGATATCTATATGAAATCTCCCTCGGGTCTCCAAACCAAAAAAGGAATCGTATGCAAACTAAAGGGAGCTCTTTATGGACTTAAGCAATCACCACAAGCTTGGTACACTAGACTCTATGGTGTTGTTCGAAAGTTTGGTTTTAAGAGGAGTGAGGCTAATCATTCCATGTTCATCATTCGAAACAAAACCGGTATCATTGTTCTCTTAGTTTATGTTGATGATATAATCATAATAGGTGATGATATTAAAGGAATAGAAAGTTTTAAACGTTTTCTAAAAGAAACTTTTGATATAAAGGATCTAGGTGAACTTAAGTACTTTCTTGGAATTGAAGTAACTAGATCTAATGATAGTTTATTTCTTTCTCAACGAAAATATGCTTTAGATATTTTGAATGAAAAAGGTAAACTCGGATCTAAGCTGGCCAAGTCCCCCATCGAAGAAATACAAAGACTTGTATGAGGGGAGACAATTTCATTATATAGAACAATACAAACACTTTGTCGCTAAGCTAATATACCTCACGATAACAAGACCTGACTTGTGTTATGTTGTGAGTCAGGTCAGTCAGCATATGCATACTCTAAAGGGAAACATTAGAAAATAGTGGACCAAATCCTCTGATACAATAAAAACGCTCAAGAAAAAGGTATACTAATGACTAAAAACAACGATACTAGTCTAATTTGGTATTGTGATGCAAATTGGGCCGGTGACCGCAAAGACCGGAAATTAACGACGGAGTTCTGCACCTTTTTCGGGGGAACCTCGTCACTTGGAGAAGCAAAAAGCAATTGGTGGTCTCTCGTTCCAGAGCTGAGGCCGAGTATCAAGCTATGGCAAATACAACATGTGAGCTCGTTTGGATCTGGGCTCTCCTCCAAGATCTTGGCCTCGAACCCTCGCAGACCACAGTGCTTCATTTCAACAATCAGGTGAAAATTCACATTGCCTCCAACTCAGTATTCCACGAAAGAACAAAACATATTTAAGTTGACAGTCATTTTGTTCAAGAGAAGCTTGAAGATGGCGTCATTGAATTCACGCACACAAGAAGCTCAGATCAGTTGGCAGATGTCTTCACAAAAGCCACAAGTGAAAAGGTATGAAAAGATATCCATAATCCGATCGGCCTTGTAGATATCTTCAGTTCCAAGGCATCGAATTCAAGCTTAGTCGACCGTCCATCGAGCTCATAAGTTGTTGTACTCTTTTTCTTCTGTAGGGTTTTTGTCCTAATTGGGGTTTTCCCGAAAATCAGTTGCGTCCTGCTCTCTTGGCCGTTCTGCATCCCGCTCTCTTGGTGTCTTGCTCCTTGTCCCGCTCTCTTAGTGTTGTCCGTGTCCCGTTCCGCCCGGTCAAAACCAATTTATGAGCTCCACGCTCTCCTATGCCTTGTTGATTGCTCTAGGTCATGCATGTTACATCTAAACTTGTGCTTTGCATTTATACTTGTATTTTCCTTGTTTTTCTCTTTCTAATTATTAAGATTATTGTATAAATATGTAGCTTTGTTTTATAATGTTCAATATAAGTGAATAGTTAATCTTATTCTCTCTAAATCTCTCAATCTTTCGCTTCCTCTCAATCTCTCAATCTTTCTAATCTTGTTTCCGCTGAATCATCTTTGGTTTACAAAATCTACAAGCCTTACATTGACATGAGTGCATTGATTTTCATGGTTGGGGTCTAAGTGGTGGGTCGATGCAGTTCTTTCTACGTCCAAAGGGTTAGAGTCGATGCGTAATCACAATAGTTTAATCAAAAGAAAAAATCTGCAATGACGCAACCTCTTCACTCCGCTAAGGTTACAAGACCTTATGAGTGTGCCAATCGACAACCTGGGTCTAAGTAGAAGGTTGTCCTCTTCAACTCCGACGTCCTAGAAACCGATCGCGAATTTAAAAAAAAATGTGTGGAAACCGAAAAGAAGAAAAAAAGATCTGAAAAAGAAAAATGTTTGTCTTAAGAATGGTATCTCACATGAGCATATTAGAATAGGTATGGAGATCGTTTGGATGTTTTCTAGGGGTTAGTGAAATGAACTTAGGATATGTGTAGTTGCACGGCTAGTGGCTCTCGGTAGATAGAGGTCTAAATTAGGAACGTTTAGATCTATGTTTAGTGACTCGTTGTTGTGCATCATGGCTGATTTTTCGAATTATTGGTTCTAGTATTCGGTTGTTGTCTAACTCTTCTCGTGCTTAATTCTAGTCTTGCTCGAGGACAAGCAAAGGTTCAAATCTAGAGGAGTTTGATAATGTCTATTTTGTTATAGTATTTTAGTCTATTTTTATAGTTAGTTTAATGATTCATTTAGACTTTATCGAGCATTAAGCATCATTTAGTCCTCTTTTAGCGTTTTCTTGTGTTATTGTAGGAAATGAAACATTGGAATACAAACATGAGGAAATGAAGCAAAACCCACTCTTCTATAAACCATAAATGGTCAGCATCTAAGGATCATGAATCGAAGAAGAAAAATGGAAGCAAGAACGGCTAGAACACACATGCTGGCCGTTGGAACAAAAATGGAAACATGCTGACCGCCAAACACAAAAAAATGGAAACTTGTTGGAAAGCTACTTGGAAGGACACGGCTGGATGTAAAATGTAAACTTGCTGAAGAGGGAACCATTGCACACAAGTAGAAAGGAAACTCCAGCCGCAAAGAAGAAAAGACACTCCAGCTGGAAAAGAAAAAAGGAAACTCCAGCCGGCTAGAAGAAATAGAAACTCCAGGCCACCTAAAGCAAAAAAGGAAACTTCAGCCGCTGAAGGAGAAAGGGAAGTGCACGGCCAAAGAGGAAAGAAGAAGAAAAGGAAACTAAGAGAAGCGGAAAGAGGCACGAAGGGGTCACGAGGAGAAGGCAGAATTCGGATAGAATACACAACACACCACACAACACACACGTAGGGAGCAAGAGAGAGAGCAGAACACCGAAAGGCTGGACATAGGGCAACAAACTCGGAACGCGGAGAAACTATTGAAGAATACGGTGTTAGGATAGAGAGAAATCTCATTCTTTATCTATGTTGACAATAGTTTTCTTTTGTATTTTTGTTTTCTAAGTCCATGTCCGAGTAGTTTAGTAGTCATGGGTTAGAGAGCTTTGTCGATATGCAATGAAGTCTTGTGCTTAATGCTTGGTGGCTCTTAATGATTTTATTCTTGTATGCAACTTGAATGAATGATTATGTTATTTGATCATTTTCAGAATGATTCGTTGTTCTTAATGCTTTTGTTCTTGCACGCGACTTGAATAAATGATTGTAGAAGTCTAATAAATTTACGCCATGGGAATAGACTTTAGAACTTAGCCATGATTTAGGATCTCAATGATTTAGAATCTACGTAAATCGGTCAATTAGATCTAGGGGTTAGGATAGCGGTCTTAATGCATCTAGTAGGTGAGATTACACAGTCGGAAGATTGGTAGTACGCACACTAGGTAGTGGACGAGTCTACGCCATTCACTTCCAATGTTATAGCTTGAATTCTCTGAACTCGTGACAATATCTAAGCCCAATGATCATGTTAGGACTTCGTCGCATTATCGTGCATCTCTCGATACCTATGGTATTTAGTTAATTGAATTTAATCCATTAATTAGTTAGTTTATCTTTATTCCCATTCCAATCACTTGTTGATTTTACAAGTTCTATTCATTAGTTTTCTTGCTTTACAGTTGCATCGTTTCCCTAGTGTTTGATCCTGGTACTACACGATCCGTATTCTTGTGGAAACGTTAGTTTAGGTATTTATTACTTAAGATTACCACATCAACTAGAATAGACGAGCAACCAAAGACAAGGTACAAATCCGATGTAGATAGAAAAAACTTGATAAAGGGAAAAGAAAAATGCAGAAAAATAACTAAGACTCCCAAAAGGACTAAATCTTAATCTAACAATTTCTTAATCTAGGTCGTAATTAATCCTCGAAAATGGCGCCAAAACTTCATGTGCAAACTATGAATCAAATAAAATTTCTAATACTTACGCAAGAACAAAGATCGGTGTAATACCAGGGTTGAACTCCAGAGACTAATGCAACCTAAGCTAAGAATATATGAGAATGCTAATTAATTATGAGCAATGGGGACACACAAAAGACTTGATCACTAAGAACACTACAGGCTTCGGGTTACCAGAATTGCAAGGGTGCAATCAACAAAAGATCATAAATCAATCAAACATCTTGATAATGGGAAATTCATGCTCGTAAGTAGAGAATGGTTCCCTCGATATCCAAACTCCCTAACCATAATAACATGCAATCCTACCTCCCAGGAGTGATTAACACGAAATTATGGTAGCATTAAACATGCAATCCTAATTCTTGAATCGATTAATCGATCAGTCAGATTCTCATTAATCAAATTCAATCAACAATCAATATTTTTGGAATCATAATCTTATCTCCTAGTTAAACATAAAATCCTAAGTTACTGAGCGGTCAGCACTAGTATAGAACATTCATAGCATTGATCATAGAACCGAAATACAAGAAATTTTGAAAGATCTAAGCATTAATTCTAAACATAAGCATCCCTTACAAAACCGATGTCCCTAACTCATAGCTAAAGGCTTAGTCACTCATAGATTCTGCCATTAAACAAGAAAAAAGAATAATAGACATGATAAAGAGTAAGGAATACGATGCCTCGAACTTCCCTCTCTTGTCACTGATGTTCCAATGTTGTTTCCTTGCTTCTCTAACTTCTCCTGAGCTTTCCTATGTGTTTTTCGTCCTCCCCTTCTCTTATGAGCGTCCCTTGTATTTATTGGCAGTGTCCGCTTATTTTCCTTTGTATTAACCCGTCTTAGGGTTGTTGTCCCCACACATGCTCTGCACGGGCTAAGGTAGCCACCCCGCGTGGGTTCCTCATTGTGCCAATCCGAGCAGGCTTACCATTAGCCCGAGCCAAGCTATTTCTGCTAGAGGTGCACCGTGAGGGCTAAAGGGACCACCCCGCACGGGTTCATGTCTTTTCATGGGGCACAGTCGTGTTTTTTATCCTTTCGCTCGAAGCTCGAATATTCTGTGTGGTTATTTCGCCTGAATCTTGTCTGAGTGGTTTGTAGCTCCAAGTATGTGTAGTGACTCCAAGAATCAACATCCTTAAGCTCGATTATGTCTTGTCACCTTAAAACTCGAAAATGAACAAAAGGACTAGATAGCGAACATTCATGTCAGTTTTGTAACTCGTACTATACA
Source organism: Gynandropsis gynandra (assembly GCA_036759665.1). Classification (NCBI taxonomy): domain Eukaryota; kingdom Viridiplantae; phylum Streptophyta; class Magnoliopsida; order Brassicales; family Cleomaceae; genus Gynandropsis; species Gynandropsis gynandra. The sequence continues at coordinate 15,338,051 of CM071876.1, read as the reverse complement.
AACTACACAAAAATGATCTAAATGCGTAGCCTAAAACTAACCCACATTACATGTTATTAGTAAAGATGGTTTCTTTGGACGAAATCTGCTTGCACCGCAAAATTTACATTCCAATAAGTTTTTATCATTTCTCCAAAGTAACATGCAACTGTTTCTACAAACATCAATTTTCTCATGTGGCATTTCCAAATCTTTTAAAACATTCATTATTTCGTAATATGTCTCGGGAGCTTGATTATTTTCTAGTAAATATTCACGCATGGTTTCGCAAAATTAATCCATGCAATTTTTAGCAACATTATAGTCTATTTTTTTATACTCATCAATCTTGAGGATAAAGATAAACAAGTTTGACCGTCACGACAACCTTCATATATATGTTGTTTTGCCAAATCCGATAGGTTGAAAAATCGGCGTTCCTCATTGTTCGATACCTCTTCATACGTTTGCTCAACAACTCTAGGAAAAGCATCTGATACTATTTCCATATATGGATTGGTCTTTGATGCTTCGTAAAAAAACTTCTTCATTTCTTCTATTTCTTGTGCCTGCATAATATCTCTAACGCCAAAATTTTCACCATGAAATAACCAAATTTCATAATTCTCTGTGAAATCCAACTTGTAAAGATGTTTGCAAAAAATTTCTTGATTTTGGTATTTCATAATTTTGCATGTTTTGTAGCGTCATAACATTGTCCCACGTTCTTGACACAAAGGTTGCATCGACGCAAAACTCATGAACTGCTCCAATCCGTGTAAGAATTCTTAAGTAACTTTCTCGATTACATGATCTTTTCTTCTATAAATCTACTCTCTCGATTTATATATCTCTGTTTAAAGTGATCATCTCATTTTCATACGTATTTCTTGTACGATTTAGGATACGTTTTTGACACATATGTGATGTTTTACGTATGATTCTGTTTCCGTTTTACTTGTTTTCGTGTTTTGATGTTCTTACAGGTCTTTACGCGTATTTGGATCATTTTGGAGCTAAAAGGACATGCACGGAGCTAAGGAGCAACTTCGAGGATCATCACGGGACAAACGGTACGAGATTGAGCAAGAAAAGCCTCCACCCGGTCGGGCACAACCCTTGCACGACCGGGCAAGACCTTCGGCCAAACTTGTGCACCATTTGCACGACTCGGGCGTGACATGCCCGACCATTTGCCTTGTGCCCGAGCGGGCACACAT
>CM071876.1:15315151-15336802 GCA_036759665.1 Gynandropsis gynandra | reverse complement strand
ACCACTTCGGTTTTGTTTGGTTTTTATGTTCCTTAGACTTTCTACTATGTTTATGTTTCTTTACAGACGCATGAGCGAGTAGTTTGTTTGTTCTAGGAGAAGGGATTAGCCCTTGGCTATCCCGGAACCACTTTTGATCTATTTTGAATGCATCTTCCCGTTTTAGTTCATCTATTCTTTATCTGAGTGCTTAAATTACTTGTATTTGCGAACGGACACGTAGATACATGTGTTAGAGATTAGGAGAAAGACCGAAAGGAGAATTCTAGTCTTGGAAGATCAGGTTTAGAACAACCGAGGTTAGGCCACGAAAGTAGGGTAGCAACGGTTGAGGGTGAACGGGCGAATCACAGAGTTTATGGGTTTAGTTCAAGGTGTCAGCCACGAAAGTAGGGGGCATCTTGTCTAGATCACGTGTCTATGCCTTGAGAGAGTAGATATCATGTTAGGATCGTACGCCTTAGATAGCTTTAACTGGGATTGTATGATAGATAGATTGATCGTCGGTTTCGGTAGTCTTGTGGTGAAACCGGTTTCCTAGGACGTTTGCCTTATCGTTAGAACCCAAGTCATTTATTTAATTTGAGTATTTCATTCCTCATTCACATTTTTTCGTTAGCAAGTTTGATTCCTAGTTCGAGTTTAGGTAGTGTTGCGTAGTCTCTGTGGGATCGACACCTAAAATACTACACACGTGCCGTGCACTTGGAGGTAGTTTAGGTTATTTTATTTAACTCTGATAACGCATCATAAAGAAGACGATATTGTTTGAAAATATATTTGGTGATGATGGCTTGATGGTAGAAGTCTTGATTTCAATCAATAAATAGTGGTTTTTTCAACCGGCATCCATTGAAACCCTCAACGGATGCCCATTGAAACGTATAGAAATATTTCGACAGTAGCCTCGAAATTCTAACTTTTCAATGGGCATCCGTTGATAATGGCAACGGAATTCCATTGCACAAGGCAACAGACATCCATTGGAAAAAATATTTAGGATTTCCAACGGTGTTTCAATGGATCAATGCAACGGATTGTGTCTGTTGCTCGTCTCTTGAAAAATTCAATGGATTGCTACGGATCTGAAATCGTTGATCATTTTCGGGCATCCGTTGCAATCCATTGGAAATTCGTATCAACGGAAGGATCCGTTGATCCATCTGTTAATAATACGCTGTTGTTTTTTGTAGTGAACATTAGAGTATTTAGAAGCGGGTCTTCGAGTTTTTTTCAGAATGAAATGTTTCAAATTTTTATCGTTCGATGTACGAAGAAAGAACTGGATTATCTTTAGTGTTCATATTACAAGTATGTGATTTGGAAACCGTATTATTTTGGAATCCATAAACTTATTCCAATGCACTCTTGTTCATTCCCAATGTTTTGTGTTTTTAGTATCGTGCTACTATTTGATTTATACTAAATCGTTTTACTTTGTTTTCTTGCAAATATTGTAATTTGGTCCAGAGGTGAAAACGAACAATTTATCTTAACAAATGTATACAAAATGCATTAGAATCGATATGCATGATAACTATATAAAATGCATCAGAACTGACAAGTATACAAAATGTTGTCGTTGAGAATGTTTATTGCATGATAACTATCTAAACGGAATGAGAATGTTTATCACTTATAAATTCTATCTTCTACCTTTTTCTTGTCTATGTTTTTATATATTGATTTTGTACTGTTATAATCCATTGGTTTGATTACACTAACATTCCATAACAAAAATTGATTTCTCTTAATCTTATTATTGGACTTTAACAATTACGTATTGCAATATGATAAGTTATCCCACATCAGCCAGGACATGAACCTTGGACTTGTATATATGGTGTTGGACAACCCTAAACTCTTGAGCTAGCTTTTGGGATTAGTTAGGCCCAGCCCATATTTGAAATATTGATTCTTTTTAATAAAAGTTAGAACGAATTTATCATTTTATCATAAAACGAGATAGAAAATATGTCATCGCCATCATTTGCAAGTGTCTCTCATCATTTGTAAGTGTCTCTCATATGAGACTCGATTTGTTATATCCAAATTCTAATTATTATTTATCTTACACATTTTTATAAATACATGTTAAAAATAGGGTAGTTGTATTATTATATACATATATGAATTAATTAAATCTATATTATATATAAAAATAAAAAAAAATCAAATTAATTCTTAAAGAACCGTGCATAATATTATCCTTTCATTTAGTATGTATAAATATGAGTGTTCTAAAAATCCCGCCTAGGCGTCGCCTAGGCCACGTCTAGGCGCTAGGCGTTTCCTCACCGTCCGATTAATTTTTAGACGGTCTTTTTTTAAAAAAAAAACTGACGTCAAAACGACGTCGTTTTGGTACTTAAAGAAAAAAAAACTAACAATGACATATATCCATGTATTTATCTTTTATCGACTTTGCTATCGTCATTTCATTTGTCTTCTTCTATCTATTGCATCGTTTATTGTCTTCATCTAAATCTTTCGTATCTCATTCTCGTCTTTGCTTCATCCTTGTTTTTCTTATCTTCTCTCTCGTATGTTGTTATCGTCTTCATCTTTTGTCACCGCCTTCATTTCTCATCTTCATATTTGTTTAATCTCCAACCTTGGCTTCATCTCTCGCATTCACCCTCGCCTTTACCTTTGTCTGGTCAAACATAATCTTTACTCGACAACCATGTTCTACATTTTGTTTGTTTTATATTGTTTGTCATTGTAAGTTTGATATTGTGAATTTAATACTTATAAATATTTTTTTATAAATACTAAACTTTATTTATTTATATTTTTTTATAAAATTAAGTACTTATAAATATTTGGAATTATATATTTATATTATAATTACATTAAATAAAATAAAATATATATATATATATATATCCGTCTAGGCCGCCTAGACACCGCCTGTTGTTTCAGAGGACACCCGCAGCATCAAGCTGCGAAAATTAAGCCCTCCATCCTGGTGTTAACCTTGATTTGGTGCAAACAATGAAAGGTAAAGTCCCGAATTCCTTTGATTTCAGCAAACCAGTAGAAATTAGGGTTGATTTAGAGAGAAAGGGGGAAAAAACAGAGAGTTAGGGTTCTGGAATTTTTGTGGATAATACTTGCCTTACTTTCAAACGTTTGTTTACATTGGTATATATGGGTTTCTACCCGTTACAAAAACTAGCTGTCATTCTAGTGATAATTGTGTTTGATTCTTTGCCACTTTAGGCACAAAAGCCATGTCTGACGACATGTACAGACAGTAGTATGTTTGTTCTTCTTCTGGTGTGGTTTAGGTAGTAGCTACCACTCCAGCTCCTCTTCATGCTTCTTGTTCAATATGCTGTCCCTCCTGACAGCTCTTGTGGTCCCCTAGAACCTGAGTATAACGGTTGTTCTTCTGCCGTTACACACTTCTCCTCTTCTTCTTCTGAATCCTCATGCTGCTCCTCTTCATTTCCAGGTTGCTGAAGATGCTCAGCTCCTTCAATCTCCCTCCTGAGTATCTTCGGCACAACCCCTAGCTTCTTCCTTAGTTCCTTAAACTTCTTAGTACCAAGTGATTTGGTTAGGATGTCTGCAAGTTGTTCCTCTCCTGGAATGAACTTCAGATGAATAATCCCATCCGTAACAGCCTCCCTCACAACATGAAATTTAATTTGAATATGCTTCGTTCTTTTGTGATCAACCAGGTTCTTTCCAATTGCAATAGCTGACATACTATCACTGTAAATCTCCACACTCCTGCTCATATCATATCCAAACTCTTCCAAGAACCTTTTCAACCAAACCGTATGGTTTGTTGCTGCTGCCACAGCTATATACTCAGCCTCTACGGTGGATTAGGCAATAATACTCTGCTTCTGAGTAGCCCATGATAACACCACACTCCCAATGTTAAAACAATACCCGGTAGTGCTTTTTGAATCATTCAGACTTCCAGCAAGGTCTGAATCCGCATACCCAACTAAACCAAACGTCTCAACACTTTTAAACATCAGTCCATAATCCTTAGTTCCAGATATGTACCTCAATACCCGTTTGGCCTCTTGTAGACTCCTTTCCGTTGGATTTGCATTACTTCTCGAAAGATAGGAAACTGAGAATGCTATATCTGGCCTTGTTGCTGTCAGATATAACAAACCCCCTACCATACTCCGATATTTTAATGGATTTGTTAGCTCAACACCTTCTTCAGCATTCTTTCCGTGAGGTGTGAGTGGGGTACTCACACCTTTAGAGTTTTTCATTCCAAATCTGTCCAACAAACTTTCTGCATACTTGGCTTGACTTAAGAATACTCCCTCCTGCACGTAACTCACTTCAAAACCAAGGAAATATTTCAGCCTTCCCAAGTTGCTCATCTCAAAAGTTTGACTCAACTTCTGCTTGAACTCTTCTATCACCATTTCATCACTTCCAGTGATGATTAAATCATCAACGTATAAGCATACTATCAACAGCTTATTCCCCTTCTTTTGTAAATATATCGCTGCGTCACAACTACTTCTTACACATCCCTCACTCATAAAAAATGAGTCTATCTTACTGTACCAAGCTCTCGGAGCTTGTTTTAATCCATACAAGGCCTTCCTTAACCTCAAAACCTTGTCTTCAGCTCCATCAACCTCATATCACGGAGGCTGACTCACATAAACCTCTTCTTCAATTTCTCCGTTCAAAAACGCAGACTTGACATCTAATTGATGCAAGTTCCATTTTTCTTGAGCTGCCACTGCTATAACAGTCCTAATCGTGTCGTGCCTAGACACAGGAGCAAACGTTTCACCGTAGTCCACCCCATAGGTTTGAGTGAACCATTGAGCCACTAATCTAGCTTTTAGCTTCTGCACCTTCCCATTCTCATCAGTTTTTATCTTATAAATCCATTTAACACTGATTACTTTCTGGTATTTAGGTAGATCAGTAAGCTCCCACGTCCCATTTTTGTTAATCATCTCCATTTCCGTGTCCATGACATCTCTCCAACCCTTTTCTATTACAGCTTCTTCGAATGAGTTAGGTTCCTCCATAGTAAGATAGCACCCCTCATACACTTGATAGTTCTCTTCACTTCTCGGCTCAGCATCCTCATAAATATCACTCAAACGTCTCATTCTGTGTACCAGCCTTGAGGAACTCCCACTGGTTCCTCCTCCTTCTCTGCTCCTTGATTGTGTTTGACTAAGTCTAAAAGGAATAGGAGAGAATTGAGGTGCTCCCCCACTCCCTCTAGAACTCTGTCCGGTTAGGGGTGTTGCTGGTACTGAATCACTTGATTGCGTATTCGTTTGCTGTGGATATCCCCCAGAAATGTAGCTGGGAATCACAAACTACTCCTTGGTTTCAGTTTGTGCATCCCAGTTCCAACCCTTATTTTCTTCAAACACTACATCCCTTGCCACATCCACTTTGCCCGAGATGAGTTTGTACACTCTATAACCTTTACTCATACTGCTGTAACCCACAAAATCGCCTTTTCTGACCTCGCATCTAATTTCCTCCTTTGCTGTGATGGTATCATCACATGACAAAGACACCCAAACCACACGGAGATGGCTCACAGAAGGTTTGTGGCCACTCCATACTTCCAGCGTGTCTTGTCCTTCAATGCCCGTAGGCATTCTTGGTTCAATTCTACTCTATTTTCAATCATTATCTCTTATTATTCTTCATTATATTCTTCTAGAAATCTATACACAGAAGGTTTGTGGCCACTCTATACTTCCAGCGGTGTCTTGTCCTTCAATGCCCTTGTAGGCATTCTGTTTTGCAAGTAAGCTGAAGTAAACACTCCTTCAGCCCAAAATCTATTCGGTAACCCCTTGTCCTTTAACATGCTTCGTGTCATGTCTAGGAGGGTTCTATTACGTCTCTCTGCAACTCCATTCTGCTGTGGAGAGTAAGCAACGCTAAGCTGCCGTTGAACTCCATGCTCCTCCAAAAAAACTATTAAATTCCTTAGTGGTTAACTCCCCTCCTCTATCAGACCGTAACCTTCTAATTTTCTGCCCGGTCTGATTTTCCACCAACGAACTGAACTTCCTGTAGATGCCAAACACATCAGATTTCAATCTCACAAAATAAACCCACGACATGTGGGAATAATCATCCGTCAAAGTTAGGATGTACAGACTTTCATCCAGTGATGGAGTCTGCATCGGACCACACAAATCAGTGTGGATGAGGTCCAAAATCCCTTTGGACTTAGCTTCAGACTCCTTAGGGAACTCCTCTCTAGTTTGTTTCCCTTGAACACATGCCTCACACACCTCCTTGATCACCTTAAATTTAGGCAATCCCTTAACCATGTCACGATTCTGCATTTTCTGCAAATTATGCAGTCCAGCATGCCCGAACCGCCTGTGCCATAGATAAAAAAACATCCGAATGATTTGCCACATTTGCACCTTCTGCTGCTATAGTCCACTTCAGTGGATAAGCTTTCTTTACCATCTGTACTTCAGCCACTTTATCACCATTTTTATCACGTATAACACACTTTGATTCTGAAAACTCCACATGATACCCGTTTCTTACCATCTGAGGCACGCTCAGCAGGTTTTGTCTAAACCAGGGACCAAGAAAACCTCTCTAATCGTTCTCTTACCCTTCTTAGTAATCACCTCAATATCCCCTTTACCTTCAGTCACAAGGGTTGCTCCATTGCCAACCCTTATAGGCACTTTAACCGTTCTATCCAACATAGTAAAGTAACCTTCTTCCCGGGTCATGTGATTCGTCGCCCCATTGCCTATGAGCCGTACATCATCATCAAAGTTTTGATGTGCCACTTGAGCTGCAGTGAATAGAGAGTTGTCCTCCTCCTGCTCCTCTCTATTCAGCTGAGCTTGATTTGATCCAGGTCTCTTAGACCTGCAATCCCTCGAAAAATGGCCAGGTTTTTCGCAGGTGTAGCATTCTTTCTTGGTCTTGAAAGTCTTGGAACTTTTAGACTTATCTCCTTGCCCCTTGTTTCTGAAATAGCACTGAGACTCCACATGGTTATCTTTTTTACATATCTCGCGAAACTTCTTGAATTTAAACTTAGAATCTGGTCTCCTATAACCCTTTTTGCTGGTGTTACCCTTCTGCACAAATTTTTGCGGCTTAGCTTTAGCTTGAAAAGCTCCTTCCAGCCCACCATTCCTTTCATCCAACCTGAATTCATGTGATTGTAACGCAATCACCAGCTCTCCTACAGTCAATGTAGAGAGATCCTTCGTTTGTTCAATGACTCCCACGTAGGGATCAAACCGTTCCTGCAATCAACACAACATCTTGGACACAATCGCATCTTGTTTTATGTCATCACCGAAAGCCTTCATCTCAATACTTAACTAAGTGATTTTGTTAGCAAAATCCTTGATGCTCTCCTTCTCTCCTTGCTTGAGAGTATAGTAATTTGCTCGTAATCTCTGCAACTTTATCATATTAGCCTTTGGGTCACCTTGGAACCTCTCATTCAACAAGTCCCATGCTGCCTTTGAAGTATCACAAACTGATAAATGGGCAGCAAAGATCTCCTCAGACACTGCACTATAGAGCAGTTGAAGTGCAGTCTGATCCTTCTCGTCTATTGCCTCCCATGAAAGCAACTCTTTCTTCCGCTCCTCTGTGGGATCCTCTCCCATATCAGGCATTTTAGGCATGCCTTCAATCACCACCTTCCAAAGTCCCTTGAACCTTAGCGTGGCTTTGATTTTAATGACCCATAGGCTATAGTTTCTTCCATAAAAAACTAGAACTGGTGGCTGGTTCTACATTTTTAAAAACTTCCCTTCTTGTGCTGTATCTTGTTCAACATTTAGTGTTGTATTGTGCTGTGTTTGTGCTCTTGTGCTTCCTCACGGCCTTGAGAACCGGTGAGGCTCTGATACCACTGTTGTTTCAGAGGACTCCAGCAGCATCAAGCTGCCAAAATTAAGCCCTCCATCCTGGTGTTAACCTTGATTTGGTGCAAACAATGAAAGGTAAAGTCCCGAATCCCTTTGATTTCAGCAAACCAGTAGAAATTAGGGTTGATTTAGAGAGAAAGGGGGAAAAACAGAGAGTTAGGGTTCTGGAATTTTTGTGGATAATACTTGCCTTACTTTCAAACGTTTGTTTACATTGGTATATATGGGTTCTACCCATTACAAAAACTAGCTGCCATTCTAGTGATAATTGTGTTTGATTCTTTACCATTTTAGGTACAAAAGCCATGTTTGACGACATGTACAGACAGTAGTATGTCTGTTCTTCTTCTGGTGTGGTTTAGGTAGTAGCTATCACTCTAGCTCCTCTTCATGCTTCTTGTACAATAAGCTGTCCCTCCGGACAGCTCTTGTGGTCTCCTAGAACCTGAGTATAACGGTTATTCCTCTGCCGTTACAAACTTCTCCTCTTCTTGTTCTGAATCCTCATACTGCTCCTCTTCATTTCCAGGTTGCTGAAGATGCTCAGCTCCTTCACCGCCTAGGCCTCGTCTAGGCGTTTAGGCGCTGGATGTCTGTCCATCAAGCGCCTAACGCTTTCTTGGACCTTGATAAATATAAACAAATCTAACAAAATTCAAGTGACCTTTTTTCCAGTAAATCATGTTTCTTTTTTTTTGTTATCCGTTTTCGAGTGAAAAAATGAAAATGATTAAAAAGTAAATTATATTTAAAAAGTAAATTATATTTAAAAATGATTATATTTAATTTGCACTAAGATTTTGTTTGCAAATTGATTCAATAATAGCAAGTCCAATTAAACAGAACGACTAACAGTATTTTTGGGATATATATTTACAAATGATCTGATTTAATTCTAAAAATTATAAAAAATTAATATTAATTAAAATTTCAAAAAAATCCGTAATTTTATTGAAACAAAAATTTAAAATTAACTGAATTTTTTATAAATGGATAGAAAATGTAAAATTAAAAATGTAAACTTTTTGAAAAATCTATATTAAAAAAATAATTAAATTTCTTAAAAATGTTTCAAAAAAATGGAAAAATAATTATATTCGAAAACAATAATAATTAGAATTTTATAAAATCAATATACACTCACATGTATATAAACATGTATACAGATATAAAATTAAACAAATATATACACGTGCATAGACATATACAATTATAAATATATACATCTATACACATAAACAAAACATGTATATATACACATTCATATAAATATACATACACACATATACATATATATACATATATTGAAATAGTCAAATATTTAAACTTTGATTTAAACAAATATATATATATATATGGTAATTAAAAAATGAATAGAATGACTATTAAAGATTAAAAATATTAAAACTAGAAATTAATATATTAAAATTTGAATAATCTCTTTTCTCATCTGTCAGCCTTTCACATCAACAAGATAATATTTTTAAATTTGTTTTATTCATTCATTACTTATCATTTATAAATAATTTTTAAAAATATATATTAGTAATATTAATAATTTTAAAGAAACATAAATATTTAGATTAAATTTGGTTGATGTTTTAGTAATTATATATATAAATAAATAAAAAGAATTAGTAAATAATTAAAAAAATGTATATATATTTATTTAAAATAAAATTCAATAATTTATTAAATTTTGACAAAATAATTTAAACAAAATATTGATTTTAGTTATATATATTATTTAAAATTAGTTAAAATATAAAATGTAACCTTAATAAAGTTAAATTTTTAAAAAATTACAATTACATATATTTAAAATTAGATACATTATTAAAAAACAAATTTAGAATAAAAAACCTATCATATTATTTATTTTCTATTTATTTTAGATTCAATATATCACTTAAGTAATATCCATTTTTTATAATTAAAATATATAAATAAACGAGATAATATCATACTTTATTTTAAATTTATATATATTTTTCAAATTTATCATTAAAAAATAAAAATTTATATGTGTAATGCGCTTGTTATAATCTAATAAATTAAATAAGAAAAAAACAGTTAAGATAACCTCTTTGTTGAAGTGATATTGTACAAAGTTCTATCCAACATAAATGAAATGCTATCAATTTATTATACATATAAAAAATAATAAAGGGGACAAAGAAGGGGAACTGTGAATAAATATAGAAATAATGGATGAGTAGTGAGTCAAGCCGAAGAAAGTGAGTAAAAAACATTCGACATTATAATTCCCTGTATGGCTTTTTATTTTGATAATATATCTCGTTAAAACTTTATAAGGATAATATTGAGGTTATTTTTTATCCATCAAAAGACCACGCATCTCTTGAATATAATGATACAAATCTCAATTAAACATATTCACAACTTGCCTTATGTTACCAATTTTACTTTGTAAAAACCATGAAACTGTAGTTCCACCACATGTGAACACATACAATATTGAGATCAGGCATTATGGAGACCTGATAAATATTTGGAATCCGCATAACCAATTAAATCAAAATTTGTTGAGTTACTATTATATAACCCTATGTAAATTGTTCCTCAAACATGTCTAAATATATATTTCACATCATTCCAATATCTTTGAGTTGGTGAAAAACCATATTTTGCTAGTAATCTCATTGTAAAAGATATATCAGGACGTCTATTATTAGTAAGATACACTAGTGCTCTAATTACACTAGATATGATATTTCTAGACCAATTGGTACTTCATTTTCCTCACGAGAACTAAAAACATATTTTTGAAAGTCCAATGATCTAACTACAATTGGCGTACTTAAAGGATTTGTTTTCGCCATGTCAAACTTTTACGTACTTTCTCAATATAACTAGATTGATGTAAAAAATATTCCACCATTGAGATGCTCAATTTCAAAACTGATAACACGTAATTTGTCTCAGGAATTTCACTTCTTTCTAGGCTTAGTTTTGTTATGATTTTGGACATTACCGGTATATTAAGCAGAATTGAGGCTTCTTCTATTGTTTTCTCCTGTTTTGCAAGAAACAAAGATATCAGGATGCAAAGAAAAACAAATGCCACAAAACTAACCTGGATTCAGAAGAGCCCGACTGGGCGGTGTATTGTGCCCAACCGGACACATCCAGAAGCACGATCGGGTGAATGGAAGAAGAGAGCTCAAGCAACTGAAGTCTAGCGCTCGACCAAAAGCCTTAGACAGCCCAATCGGGCTTATTAATGAGAAGAAGCTCTGAAGAAACTCACGGCCCAGACAACTCCATTGCCCAAGCAATCGCCCCTTTTTAAGACAGCCCGACTGTTTGTTTGTTATGTCCGTTCGGGCGTATAAAAAACCTAAAACGTGTTTTTATGCGAATTAAAAACGAAAAAGATAGAAAGCTTGGGAGATGTCGTTTGCAGAGAGGGGAAAAGGCTGCTATTGAGAGAAGGACGATTGAAACTTCATTCCTTTGCTCTTCCCTATGATTTATATGACATTCATCTATGGTTTTGTGTTGGGTTAGGGATGCATTTGTAATGGATTATTTGGGTCTTAATGCTTGATTTCAGACTGTTCTTTCAAATGGTTTAATGGGTTCTTGTTAATGCTTTCATCATTGTTAATCCATTGATTGAATGAGTTTAGTGGCTTGTCTTGGCTGAGAAGTAAGATTAAGTTCTTTGATTTAACTCTAGAATGAATTATATTAATGAGAATCTAACCGGTCAATTGATCTATTTAGGAATCGTGATAGTGTTCCTCATGCATCTTGGTTCTTGATATGCTTAATCAAGATATGAGTACGTTAATTTTCTAGGTATTGGATTTTAGGCATCGAGAGAGTCACGATATTTGAGCTTGAAATCCCAATTTAGTGATATAATCCGATTTCATGATTCATAGAAACATCTATTACAAGTCCCAACACTTCCGAAACATGTGGTATTTTATCTTATCGAATTTAATCTTGTTATTCTTTTTGAGTCTTAGTTTTCTGGCTTGATAATCTTCCATTCCCTGTATTGTTTTCATTTTTTGTTCTCTTTATGTTTTGCTTTTATTTTTCTAGCTTGAAAATTATATCTTGATCGATCTTCTTCTCTTGAGTCTTAGTTTTGATGTTCGCACTAGTTCCTTGAGTTCGACCCTGGCATTATACTTACGGTAGAGTGGTCTAGAAATTAAAACTTAATTTAACTATACGCCTAGGCTCGCATCAAGTTTTTGGTTTCTCCATGTCAAACTTTTAAGTACTTTCTCAATATAACTAGATTGATGTAAAATATTTCACCATTGAGATTCTCAATTTCAAGACCTAAACAAAATTTTGTTTTTCCAAGGTCTTTCATTTCAAATTATTTCTTTAAACATTGCATAGTTTGTGATAACTATTTAGGAGTTTTATTTATATTTAAATCATCAATATATTCCACGATTATAATAAACCTTGAGTTTGAACTTTTTATGAACACACTAAACATAAAGGATCATTTTATAATATTGTTTTATCAAATATTCACTCTAACGGTTATACCACATTCGTCTAGATTGTGTCGTGTGCTATATTATAAAAATATATGTTTACACATACTTTATTTTGGTTTATCTTTTTCTTATATTTACATAGTTAATTTATATATCTTCTTGTCATTTTTAGGTGTCTGGTTTTCTTCAATATTAATTATATCAATAGTCTCTTCTAGAAAGACATCCTCATTTTTCTCATCATGATTATGTGCTCATTTTCTTTTTTGAGGGTGTTTATCTTTGAAACCAAATGATCTACCACGCTGTAAACGTGCCTTAGACTCGCAGGCAATTATAAATTTTCATTCTGCAACACTTATTCTGAATGGAGCATTAATATGAGATTTTATAACTCTTTCATGGTCAAATACATATGACAATTAATTCGCAATACCTTGTAGATGAATTATCATGTGAACTTCTAGTTCAATTTCTTTTTTTCGATGATCTAAACCTTTTAGTGATAATACATTCCACGATATGTCCTTTTAAAGTTGTTTATTATTTTTTCCCAATGTTAGAGACAATGATTCATCTAAATGACTATGTGCAAATTTTGTAGTGAAGACATGTCAAGTAATTGGTTCAATATATTTTATTATAGATGGAGATTAATAAACAACATATATTCTCATCCTTCTGTAAGTTCCCATTTTAGTTCTTTGTGTTGGATTAATTGGGATATATATGACACATCCAAATGATCTAAAATGGGAAATATTTGGGTTTTGACCATAAACCAATTGCAAAGGAGAATTATCACTATAAATAGTTAGATTGATGCATACTAGTTGTGATGCATGTAGAACAACATATCTCCAAGCCAGAGGGGGAGATTGGATTCCATAAGTTTAGATCTCGTAATCCACTGAATTCGTTTTATAAATGATTATGCTATATCGTTTTGTAAATGAACGTATGTCTACCGTTAAGCCAATTAACAAAAATAAATAAAAAATGATTGTGACATATTCAACAGTATTATCAAGATGAATTGTTATAATTGGATAATCTAGAAATTGTTCACGTAATCTTATTGTGTCAGGGATTGAACACTTGAACACTCTCCATTATGTCTCTGTCTTCTTGGTCTTGTGACAAGGAACTTAGGTCAGATGTCGACTCCCAAAAACACGTAAGATATGCCAATTTCACACTTGCCTTTACAAGGACTAATCATTTTAGAAATTGTCCCATTGTGACTAACTTGTTTAATCCATGTTATGTTTTATTGTTCCACATCAATTCCAATTTAAATCATGAATTTCTATATATGGTATTAGAGAAATTTAAAGTCTAAAACTAACTTTCGAATTCAGTTAGGTCTATATTCATATTTAACATGGTATTAAAATCTGATTTGTCACGATTAAAAATATTTGGATGTTTGACACCGATTGAGATATATAATCAAGACAAAACATGAACATAGATGCGATACAAAGTATTATATGTTGTTGTCTCAAATCGATCATAACATTAGTCATAGACTTTTAATATATCTCAAACCCATATTTAACAACTTTCGATTACGTAGCTTTTTTCACGTAATGAAACTTGCTAACTTCATTTCTTTTGTTGATTTTAGGTTGTTTGACCATCCGAACATCTGTGATGCATCGTCACCGTCCCTTCTGGGCCAGTTAGCACTAGAAATCCTTTAGTTTATTCCCATATAAGAAATAGAAGAATTTTAGAGATAAAAGGAATTACAAGCAAGACTGAAAAACTTCAACTAAATTTTACATATTTTGTAAATGTAATGCTTAAAGAGATGTGTGAGGGTCTCGGATAAATTAAGTTTATATATTCTATTCTTTGTTAATCTCTAAATCTGAGTGAGATCATAGTAGCAAGGACGCAAAAACACAGTTAATGTTCCAGTCACTCCGATGAATCTAGTATTACTTAGAGAATTGTCAAAGAGATGTGAAAATTTTGTTTTAGCTCTGAAGAATCATATACGAGATTCACTAGTTAAGGTAACTATGGAA
This sequence comes from Gynandropsis gynandra, assembly GCA_036759665.1. Classification (NCBI taxonomy): domain Eukaryota; kingdom Viridiplantae; phylum Streptophyta; class Magnoliopsida; order Brassicales; family Cleomaceae; genus Gynandropsis; species Gynandropsis gynandra. The sequence goes on along the minus strand of CM071876.1, from coordinate 15,322,378 downwards.
GGGAAAGATTAACTAGGAATCCAATTGTAAATCAAATGGAGATAAATTATAATTATCCCGTTAATAACCACATTTGTTTGAGAAATAATATTATCAAATCCTAATGGAACTTGTTGAATCGTTTAATACCTGCACTTGCACAATAAATATGTAGATCTCATAATTTGGACTGTAAGTTGGAAGAGTGTCCACTCTCATCATCCTTACAATCACGTACACATGAGTCTCTTTGTCCGTTTATTCGCCAATGATTCTCTCATCATTCTTCAAGTACACTAAATGGCTATTTCATTCTCTACTCTACTCTTTATTCAAGCATTTGTTAGCTCTACTCTATCGGTTCCCTCCTTGTCTATGCTTTCTATCTATCTCTATCTTGCGATAGTTTTTAATTTTACGAACTAGATACCATGTAGCATTGCCACAATAGAATATAGGACTTGTATTATACATCGCCTACCGCAACCTTCTGAAGTTTATTTCAATTAACACCCGGACACGCATGGAGAGATAACATGGTTTATAACAAAGCTATGAGTTTGCTAATTTCGGAACCGACGACCAGAGTCTAGCTTCATACCTGGTCATATAATATTGTTGTTTAATTATAAACCCAATATGATATGACCTTATCCTTCAGCTGGATTAAGAGATTATACAACTGCGATACCAGCATGTTTAGCTATCGTTGCCTGGAGGTCATCTTTCCTCGCGCCAATGAGCTTATCCACGACTTTTCCATCTTTCATGAACACAAATGTGGGCATTGCCTCAACCTCAAACTCCTGAGCAACACTCTGGATAAATTCATGTTATGTTACCATTTTCTGACAAAACATCCAATTCCTAAACAATATCGAGAAGCAACATAAGTTGAACGGTAAGCTGCATAACCATTCAATTAACCTGTAGTTCATCCACGTCAACCTTGAAGAAGATGGCACTTGACATAAACTTCTTGGCCAACTCCGTGAAAATGGGAGCAATCATACGGCATGGTGGGCACCATGAAGCAGTGAAGTCTATCACAATCTAAACAACGGCATGTTAGAATTTTATCGGCATCCAGAAGAAAGACATACTAATCCGTGAAACTTGAGGGCGAATACTGCAAACAAACACACCGGTTGTGGTGATCCAAATCACCACATACTTTTTATGTGTGCAACAATACCACTCATGAAATTAGAAACAGATGAGCAACTAAACACAAATCTAAGTCTTAAACATAGTCGAGCATCGGTCACGCCAACAAAGAGAGCAACAACAAGCTATGAATCTTCTCAACCCCATATGACGCAAAAACAGAATCAATCAAGCCGAACCATCCAAATCGATAGGTTACTTAAACTCACTCTAATTTTTCCGGGGGAGATCGAGAGAAACCCTAATCAAATCAATTACATCATATGTCGCATAAAACCCATTAACAACGAAAAAAGCATAATTCTGAAATTGAAACAGGAAAACAAAAAAAGAAGAAATGTTTGAGAATCAAACAATCAAAGACAAATATTCTTCACCAGCTTGTTCGATTCCTTGGCCTTGTTGAGATGCTCGGTCCAGACATCGATCGCGTGACAACCGATCACTTGTCCCTCTTCCGCCGCCATTTACTTCTTGCTTCGAATCTATGAAAATCAAAACCTCTGATCACGCTTTCTTTTGCGCCTTCCTAAAACAGTGGTTTTATTATAAATTTTTTTGGCACTGTAAAACAGTTTTATGCACGAATAAATTATGGATCTACTCTTGATATTACGAATTATTGCATAAATGCCATCTTTGGTGCGACACCTCCGGAGGCGAAATATCAAGATATTTTTAGCCTCCCTTATTTCACGTATATGATAAATATAAACCAAAAGATTTAAAAAAAATAAAAAAAATAAATATGTCTTTATCTTTTACACGTGAAAACAGATACGATTTAACATTTTTTCGAAACGAAATCTATTTCAAATTAAGAACAAAGAGTAAATGGTGATTTTGAAGTTGAGAGCAAGGAACGAGTGACAATTTCGAAGTCGAGAGCAATCTTTACTGGTGTCTGTGAATGGATCGATTTTTAGAGTTTTATATTGCAGTTGAAATACATTAAGGAATAAGTTATTCAAAATAAAATTGTTTGTTGATTTCAAATGAGTGTAAATTTCGATGAGTCGAAGAGGGTCACGGGTCTCAGTAAGTGGCTTGAGACTCATGTCCCTCTTCCACTCTAAAAACTCATTGGATCGCAATGGTCATTTGAATAGTATGGGTCGTTTGAAACTCATGATCCTCTTCTCATGAGATTCACTGGGTCACAAAGGTCGCTTGAGTCGTAAGGGTCGTTGGAGACTTATGACCGTCTTCAACTCAAAAGACTCGTTGGATCGCTTGAGTCGCAAGTGTCGTTTGAGTTAATAGGATCGTCTAAGTCGCAAGGGTCGCTAGGATCATTTAAAAGATAAAAACAAAATATAGGGTTATCAATATTATAAGGTGGAATTGAAGTTGAAATTTTTTTTAAGGGAAGCTAACATTGAAATCTGGATAGTATATCAAATGTATTTTTTATTTTAGTCCTATTATAAACAACTTCAATCCAAACACGTACTTATATAATTAAAATGTTTTTAGAATATTTTAAAAAATAGTTTAAAATTTTAAATGTGTATTCAAAGTTTTAAACTTTTAAGATGCAATTTCAAAATTCTTAAAAGTGTATAACATTATATATATATATACAAATATATATATACAAATATATATTACAACATATCGGCAAAGCTCTCTAACCCATGGTTATGGACCTACTCAGACATGAACTCAGCAAAAGAAACACAAAAGATAACTATATTCAACATGGATAAAGAATGAGATCCCTCCCAATTCTATTACCGATGTCTTCAATAGCTCCTTCGCGCTCCGGCTTCGTCGCTCCGTCCTTCGCCCTTGTGTGTGCGTGCTACTCTCCTCCTTTCTCTCCTGTGTGCTCTCTCTTGTCTCCCACTTTCTGTCTCTTTTCGTCCCTCTGAAGCTCCCCCTCTTTGTTACAGCATCCGCCTCACTTTGTTGCCTTTTCTTGAGTTTTCCAAATCTTGATTAAGTTGGCAATGTTCCTATTACTTCCTCCAGCGAAATATGGCTTTATTCCTCTTCTTTAAGGGTGTTTTCCTTATTGTTTAAGTCCTCCATGAACTTTCCCTTGTTTTAAGTCAAATTAACTTATTTAAAGTTGCAGGTGACGGCCGCGACCCGCTCGGGTAAGGAGAGTGACCCGCTCCGGTACGGCGCAGACGATCGCGCAAAAATGCGATGAAAAAGGGTGCCCACTCGAGCTGATGGTGTGCCCGCTCGGGCTGGCACGCTGCCCCCTCGGACATGACTTGTGCCCGCTCGGGTAGAGGCCCCGATCGTGGTTTTTCTTGTCCGACTCGTGCAAAACTTGCTGGACAAAATCGCCGTAACTTTTGCCCGCTCGGACTAGGGAAGTACCCGCTCGGGCATGGCTTATCCTTGCCAATTATTACCCCGTTTGTCCCGTGATGATCCTTAATGTTTGCACTTTGTCTTGGCACGTCCTTTAGCTCCAAAATGATTGAAAACGAGATGATAATGATGCTTAATGCTTGGTAAATTTGAATGAATGATGAAACTAACTATGAAAATAGATGAAAATACTAGAACAAAATAGACGTTATCAAACTCCCTCAGACTTGAACCTTTGCTCGTCCTCGAGCAAGACTAGAAAGAAGCAGGAGAGGAGTTAGACAACAACCGGAAACTAGCACAATCAACTCGAAATGTCAGCCACCCTACACAACAACGCCTCACACGAACATAGATCTAAGTGCACCGAATTTAGACCCCTATCTACCGAAAGCCACTAACCATGGAATCCTACACATGTCCTGAGTTCATTTCACTAACCCCTAGACAACATCCAAGCAATCTCCATACCTATTCTAATACGCAAACAGTTCGATACAATTCTTAAGACAATTATTTTTCTTCTTTTTTGGTTCTCTTTTTCTTCTTCTCTTTTTCTCGGTTTCCACACAATTTTTTTTGGAAATTTGCACTCGGTTTCTAGGACGTCGGAGTTGAAGAGGACAGCCTTCTACTTAGACCCAGGTTGCCAATTGGCACACTCATAAGGTCTCGTAACCTTAACGGAGTGAAGAGGTTACGTTTTTGCTGATTTTTTTCTTTCTTTTTCTTTTCTTTTTTTTCTTTTTGATTAACTTGTGTGAATACGCATCGACTCTAACCCTTAAAAACTCGGGGCAAAATATTATAAATAGGAACGTGTGCACCTGATGCGTGCTTGCTGTCCCGAAATGATGCAGCTGTGCGTACGCGTCTTTCCTTATGTTGTGGATGATTTCGAAGTGGGAAACCTGTAACAAAAGTCACACAATCCAAAGGAGACAGTACGATAAATCGGGGTTGTTGGTAAGGAGCATGCTTGTGAAAAGGATAAGAGTCGAATTCTAAAACAAAACTAAAACGAATAACTAAAGGATACGGAGCTCGGGTTGCCTCCCTAGAAGCGCTTGTTTAAGGTCACGAGCCTGACCACGATGTTACTTATCAGGTGGACGTCCAAAAAAACTAAAACGAAATAACTAAAAGGATATGGGACTCGGGTTGCCTCCCGAGATGCGCTTGTTTAAGGTCACGAGCCTGACCACGATGTTACTTATCAGGTGGACGTCCTCGACGTCGTCGTGTGCGTAGCGTCTCGCGTGCATAGTGTGCCAGATAGGATGTAGCACGCGGATTAGTTGGGTTCCTTGCACGATCAGTCATGTCCTCTCTAAGCTTGGTCATGTTGTTCCCTATGTTGGGGGCTAGGCACGCGGATTAGTTGAGTTCCTTGCACGATCAGTCATGTCTTCCCTAAGATTGGTCATGATATTCTCTAAGTCGGGGGCTAGATTGTGCTATCCAAAAATTCTGGTCGAGCTGTCCATGAATCCGGTTGTGTACTCCATGAAACCGGTTAGGCGTTCATCGCTTGTTTCCTTCACCGTCTCCAGAAATTTTTGGTGCGTGAGCCTTTGTGGTGAAGGTTTCATCTTCACCTTAGGTGCCTTGTCAATGCTCCAATTGTGCTGGACATTTGGTGTAGCTTCTCGTTGTCTCGTGGTTGTTGGTGAGCCTTTGTGGTGAAGGTTTCATCTTCACCTTAGGTGCCTTGTCAATGCTCCAATTGTGTGCTGGACATTTGGTGTAGCTTCTCGGCATTTCGGGGTCGTTTATGTACTGATTTGCACCGCATTCAGCTCGTGTTGTGCGGAAGTCTTGGTCGGGGGATTCCTCCTTCTTTTCGTTGTCAAGCAGCTCGTTTGGTACCTTGTATGATTCTTCTCTAGCTGCTATGAAATTCTTATCTAGGGAATCCGTGTTCTGAAATTCCTCACAAACTTCCTCGGCTAAATTCTCAAAGATGCCGTCGGGGAACACAAAATCGATAACGCACGGTTGTTCAAGTGTGTCCACTAAGCTGAACTCTACTTCCATCTCAGGTTTCTTCATATGCTTATCAATGTCTCTAGCCTTATCTGCTGCCGTGTTAGATTCATCTCCTTTGTCAATTATTGAGGGATTTGGCTCATCCACCGTCTTCATGCGTTGACGTTGCGGGAATGGCAATGGAGGTGGCCTCGGATCTGGTTTTACGTACTTTGGCTTCTCTTCCTCCTCAAGCTTCTCCTTAAGCTCATTGACAGCCGTTTCCGCTACTGTGATAGATGCTTTATCCCTTTCAGACATTGGAATAGGCTGATCCACCGTAATACAATCCCTTAGGAAAATTTCGTTGACATCTTCACGAGGATCTGTTTCTAAACTTCCCGATAGAACCTCTTGTGGTCGTGATGCCTCTTGTGTAGGTTGTGCAACTTGTGTCTCCAATTTTCTAAGATGAGTTTGAAAGCTCTTTGGCTGCTTCTTGTTTTTCTCTTGAATCTTCACCAGATTATCCTGACTTTGTTGGAGGAGACAAGTGAGCCTAGCGATTAAATCGAATGTTACTTCGGATTAGTTTGGCTAAGACTGAGATTCACATGGCTGATAGTCTTGAGTTTGGGGCTGCGTCCATGCACATGTAATCGTATTAGCTTGAGTCTCTTGGATTTGGAGGATACGAGTTAACAAGGCGTTGAAATTGGGGGTTGCATCGGATTGGTTTAGATGTGATTGCGATGCACGTGGTTGGAAATTCCCCAATGAACGTTGTGCATTTGGCATACCATCGGTGTTCCTATACGGAAAATTCGCGTGATCGCTCCATCAATGATTGTATGCATTCCCGAAAGGCTGGTTATAACTCTCGTAGATCTCTTCTTCATACCCCCAAACTTCTTGTTCCCATGATTGCTCCGAGTAATGTGGATGGTATGAGTTAGACAACATATGACGAATTTCGGAAAGTTGATAATTCATTTCAGCTATATCAGCACACAAAGAGTTGATGTTGTTCATGTTACCTCGCAAAATAAAGAACACAAAATTCGATTAAGCTCTGAGAGGTAAAAAGATTTTGACTCAAAAAAGAAAGAAAACAAAAGCAAAAAGGAAAAATACGAAAACAAATAAAGACTGCGGAAAGGATTATATCCTAATTCAAAAGTATCCTAACTCTAAAGCCGTAATCAATTCCCCGGCAACGGCGCCAAAAACTTGATGTGGTTAATCTCAAGTAATAATTACCTAGACTAACGCTTCCGCAAGAATACGGATCGTATAGTACCAGGGTCGAACACAAGGAATCGATGCAACGCTAAAGCTAGTAACTAATGAATAGAACGTGTAAAATTAATAGGTGAATGGAATGCATATGAAGATAAACTATCTAACTAACTAACGGATTAAACTCAATAGACTAGACACCACATGTTTCGAGAGATGCACGATGATGCAACGAAGTTCTAACAAGATCATGGTTATAGATATTATTACGTGTTCGGGAAATTCAAGCTCTTTTCTAGGGAATGACTCTCCCGATGCCTAAACCCACTATCTAGCATGTGTATACCAATCTCCCAATTGTGTATCTCACCTACTAGACGCATTAAGATCACTATCCTAATTCCTAAGTTCAATCAACCGACCGGCCAAGGTTCTAAATCAATTGAGACTTCATATCATGGCTACGTTCCAAAATCCAACTTATCTCCCAATGCAATTAGATTTTTATGATCATTCATTCAAGCTACCAACAAGAATAAAAGCATC
>CM071876.1:15294702-15315012 GCA_036759665.1 Gynandropsis gynandra | reverse complement strand
CTCCGGCTTCGTCGCTCCGTCCTTCGCCCTTGTGTGTGCGTGCTGCTCTCCTCCTTTCTCTCCTGTGTGCTCTCTCTTGTCTCCCACTTTCTGTCTCTTTTCGTCCCTCTGAAGCTCCCTCTATCCAATTTTCTGTCTCCCCTCGTCCCTCTGAAGCTCTCCGCCTTCGTTACAGCAGCCACCTCACTTTGTTGCCTTTTCTTGAGTTTTCCAAATCTTGATTAAGTTGGCAACGTTCCTATCACTTCCTCCAGCGAAATATGGCTTTATTCCTCTTCTCTAAGGGTGTTTTCCTTAATGTATAAGTCCCCCACGAACTTCTCCTTGTTTTAAGTCAAATTAACTTATTTAAAGTTGCATGTGACGGCCGCGACCCGCTCGGGTAAGGAGAGTGACCCGCTCTGGTACGGCGCAGACGATCGCGCAAAAATGCGATGAAAAAGGGGTGTTCGCTCGGGCTGATGGTGTGCCCCTCGGGCTGGCATGCTGCCCGCTCGGGCATGACTTGTGCCCGCTCGGGTAGAGGCCATGATCGTGGTTTTCTTGCCCGACTCGTGCAAAACTTGCTGGACAAAATCGCCGTAACTTTTGTCCGCTCGGGCTAGGGAAGTACCCGCTCGGGCATGGCTTTTCCTTGCCAATTCTTGTCATGTTTGTCCTGTGATGATCCTCGATGTTTGCACTTTGTCTTGGCACGTCCTTTAGCTCCAAAATGACTGAAAACGAGATGATAATGATGCTTAATGCTTGGTAAAATCGAATGAATGATGAAACTAACTATGAAAATAGATGAAAATACTAGAACAAAATAGACGTTATCAATTATATGCATAGAGACCTTTGGTAGTATCATTTTTATTTCTTGATGGATTAAATCAAATGATACAATTGAGAACCGGAATTAACCAGTTATCTGTCCGTTTATGGTTCCTGGTTCACGTGTATATATAGATGAGATTTAATTTTTTAGTGTGGATTCCTTTATTACAAACATAAAAAAGGGTTTACAAAAATCTCATTATTTCTTCATACATCCCATCTATGTGTTGAATTCGCCGGTTATACGTAGAACCAGAAGATCAATTCCGTTACATTACGTATTCTATTGATACAGATATTTATCACGATTTTTTTATTCGATTTTGATGGAATTCACAATAGAAAATTAGAATTTCGTATAAAGTTAAAATAAATTCTTTCAATTGGTATAAGAGCTGATCTATTGTGTTTATGTCAGATTTGGGTCAATTATTGCTATTTTAACAAATATAAAAAACACTCACTTCAGTCCAATGAGGCGACTTGAGAAATTTTTTAAAATAAAAAAATAATAATTGGGCTCGTTTTCTTTAAAGTGGATCGGAACCCAATTTATTTGGGCTTTACATATCGGCCCGTTCTATTAACGGTTGGGCCTGGCCTTATAAAAAAGGGTCTAACCCATGTTTAAAAAAACAAATGGCAGAATCAAGGATGCAATATCCGGATTCAAATCGCAAACCACTGCAATGTAACGGGCATGATTTTCCAGTTGTGCAAACGACTTCATTCGGTTATTGTGGAGAGTGGTTGGTTTTATTCTCTATCCTGCGAGAATAATTCGGATAAAATTTGGAATGAACCCGAAATGAGGATGAGTTTATATTCCATATAATTTGTACAATTCATTTAGATTAGAATTGGCACAAATTTTATTTATATATATCGTATAATAATTTCGGTGAATTTAGTTTACTATGATTAATTACACAGAGATAATGTAATTATAAGATTAAATCATAGATTTGGGTTAAAGGTTATTCACTAGATTATGATGGTGATTATTATATCCTTTGATCAATGTATGCGATTTATTTAAATTTCTCATCATTCTATCAAAGTAGGCAATCTTGAGAAAAATAATCATTTCAATTACATTGAGAATGTTATATAATATAATTCATGCGAACTTTGATAAACCCAAAGGTGAATCATGGTTTGACAGTATTATATTGTGTGTGCATTGATAATTAATGTTTATTTATGGTATGACATAAATGTGATGGGTATGCCCTAAGGTTAACCACTACATGAGATGTTTAATTTATAATATTTATTAGTGCGTTCAGTCGTCTGTTGCAAGTCAAGTTAATTTCCAAAGACTAAACTTTGATGTTGTATAGATGTCTTGTGATGGGATTAGATCTTGTGTTTTCATTCAATTTAGGTTTTATTAAATGTATGTCTAACACGAGTTATCTTTTGTTTTACCGTAGTGCAATCTGCATCAAGTATCTCTCCCAACATTAGTTTGATCCCTATGTTTAATGGATCGAAATTTGCTGAATAGAAGGAGCACTTACTCATCATGCTTGCTTTGATAGGTCACAAACTTGTGATTAGGGAGGTTCGTCTAGTGATAGTGGAATCGAGTTATGTTGAGGACCGTAACAAAGTCGAACGCTGGGAAACCTGAACTGCACGTGTTTGATGATCGTCAAGCATTCCATTCCTCCAGTTTTCAGGGGCTCTGTGCCCAATGAGGTGACGTTGGCTAATGAATATCTCGAGGCCTTGGAGAAATGCTTTGCTAGAAATGACAAAGCGAAAACAATCACGCTTTTAGTGGAAATTGTCTCCATGAGATACAAGGGCAACGAGAGTATTCAGGAGTAAATAATGAAAATGTCAACAATTCCTCTAAGTTAAAGGCACTTGGACTTGAGTTATCAAAAGATGTTCTAGTGTACTTGATTTTGACCTCTCTCCCTGCTTAATACGATCATTTAAAGGTTAGCTATAACAGTCAGAGGGACAAATGGGATCTTAATGAGCTCATTTCTTTGTGTGCAAGTGGAACATATATTGAGGTAGGAAAAGACATATAGTACTTGTGTAGCCACTACCTCAAGGGGCATGATTGAGAAAGAAAGAAAGGTTATGAAACCGCTAATTCGAGAATAGTTCATGTGCGAAAGAAACAAAATAAGGTTAAAAAATGTTTCTTTTATCACAAGACTGATCACATAAAGAAATGTTGGATGAAGTATCATACTTGTCATGCAAATAAGGATTCTTCTCTCATTTTGGTTTGTTCTGAGGTCAATTTAGCATCAATGCCTAGTAATACTTGGTGGGTTAATTCAGGTGCTACAGCTCACGTAAGTATTTCTATGCAGAGTTGCCTCCATTATTGAGAACCGATTTATGTTGAAAGATACATCTATGTAGATGACGGTAAAAAGGTAGAAGTGGAAGCTATAAGAAAATTTAGACTTTTGATGAAGACTCGCCAATTTTTTTTATTTGGAGGGTGTTTTTATATTACCGTCTTTTATGCGGAACTTACTTTCGGTTTCTATGTTGGACAAATTAGGATATTCTTGTTCATTCAGAGATCTTAAGTTTACCCTCTTATTTCATTCGATTATGATTGGAACTGGTTCTTTATCTATTTTGGATAATCTTTATATGCTCGATATAATCCATTCATATAATGAAATCCTACATGTTGGTACACGAGGCGTGAAGCGTAAATTGATGGATGAAAATTCCGTTGTTTTATGGCATAAACGATTAGGCCATATCTTGAAACCGTGAATGGAACTTTTAATATGAGACATAATTATTGAAACTCTTAATTTTTCGGATTTTGGCCATTGTGTCAATTGTATCAAGGGGAAACAGACAAACAAAGTAGCTAAAGGTACATATCGAACTACGAAGACCTTGGAATTGATACATACAGATGAATGTGGACCGTTTCCTATGGCTACTTGGATGGTCAACATTACTTTGTATCGTTCATAGATGATTACAGTCGATATGGTTACCTTTATCTAATTTATGAGAAGTCAGGGGTTTTGGATATTTTCAAAGCGTTTAAGGCGGAGGTTGAACTTCAACTTAATAAACGTGTTAAGGTCGTTCGTTCTGATCGTGGTGGCGAATACTATGGTAGAAATGATGGATCAGGTAAACAACATCCAAGGCCATTTACCAAGTACCTCGAGGAGTGTGGAATCATTCCCCAATACAATTTTGGGTACACCTATAACGAATGGTACTACGGAGAGATGAAACCGTACACTTCAGGAAATGGTGACAAGTATGATATCATTCTTTACTCTCCTAAAATCCCTGTGGGGTGAGGCATTAAAGACAACGATTTATATCCTAAACAGAGTACCAACTAAAGCAACAATTAAGACGCCTTATGAGTTATGGATGGGTAGACGTCCTAGCTTAAGGCATTTTCACATTTGGGGATGTTAAGCAGAGGCTCGATCTTATCGACCCGATGAAAAGAAACTGGATTCCAAAACTGTGAGTTGTTACTTTGTTGGATACTCGGAAAGATCTAAGGGGTATAAGCTTTATGATCCCACGAAAAAGACGATCTTTGAGATTGAAGTAGCAACGTTCTTTGAGGGCATCGAACTTGGGAAAATGGACGATGAACTCTTTTTTAGAGAGGATAAGGATGAAACTTTTGTTTCACAAAAGATAATGAATCCAATTTCAATTATTGTAGTTGGCAATGATTTGGAACATATTGCTCGAGCTACAAATCAAGATACTCCAAATGTCATTTCTAAAATCCATGAGGAACAAGTTTATGAACTTCAAGAACAGTTACATCAGAACATTGTGGCATGTAGGTCTACTCGAGAGAGGAGAAGTGCTATTTCTGATGACTATATAATATTTCTTCAAGAACATGATGATGGCTTTGGATTAACAGAAGATGATCCAGTTAACGTCTATCAAGCCATTCAAAGTGTTAACTCTCCAAAGTGGACTGATGCCGTGAAAGAAGAGATTAAATCTATAGAGAACAATGGCATTTGGGAACTTGTACCTTTTCCCGAAGCTGCGAAACCCCTTGGATGCAAATGGATATTAAAAACCAAATGGGATTCGCATGGCAATGCGGGAAGGCATAGACTACAAAAAGACTTTAGCTCCTGTTTCATCGAAAGACTCTTTGAGAGTCTTGATGGCACTAACAGCTCATTATGATTTAGAGCTGCATCAGATGGATGTTAAGACAATCTTTCTCAATGGTGACATTGAAAAGACTATCTATATGGTGTAACCAGAACACTTTGGGTCGGAGATCCAAGAAAAGTGTTTGCAAATTAACAACAAGAGTACTATGATGTCAATGCACACTGATATTAAGTATCTTGTTGTTCGTGACAGAATACAAAGTGGAATCATTTCAATAGACCATATAGGTACAAACTCTATGGTTGCGGATCCGCTGACTAAGGGTGTCATACCTAAAGTTTTTCATGAGCACACTGCTCGTATAGGTATTGTCTTTTGTGATGTTATTTCGTTTTAGTGAGAGTCTTGTATCTATTCTAGTTTGCTCTTAGATGACACGCTTATTCAGTTTCAGTATTATGTTCCAGAACTATTCAGTTGAAGTTTAAGTTATTCACTATGTATCATTCGGTTTAAGTTGATCTCAATAAGGTAGGACCAGTTGGAGATAGACATGTATCGATCACTTCACGTGTAATCTTCATGCTATGCATCCACATTTAGATCTATGTCATTCTTTTGTATTACGTTAAAAATAAAGTGTGGGTCTAAATACATTGATATTGTGGTTAAATCTCTTTGGTTCTACTTTGATATGGTTGATGGATGAGATTGGTGTCATTACCGGTTTGATGACAACAATTGATGAGCGCTCTTAAGATTATTCCATCGTTTTATGATCATTTATATGGTCCAAGTGGGAGATTATAAGATATTTGGTTTAATCTTATTTTTTTTACCGACATATGTGAATAATTTTGGAATAAGTGTTGTCATTCGATTTAGTCCAAATTAAATCGCATTTAAGTGTAATTGATTGGACTTTGGTATTGAATCAAATGGGGAAGATTATATGCATAAAGACCTTTGGTAGTATCATTTATATTTCATGATGGGTGAAATCAAATGATACAACTAAGAACTGGAATTAACCGTTTATCTGTCGGTTTATGGTCCCTAATTTACGTGTCTGTATAAATGAGATTCATTTGGTCTATGGAATAGTGATTTTCATTATAACACGTTAGTTTACAAAAAAATTCAGATAATCTCTTTTCTTGATACATCCCATCAATATCAAATTTTTGGTTTTGCACGAAGAAACAAGATCTATTCCACTGCATAAAGTATACCATGAGTTCATGTATAAATTTTGATTTGGTGTTTCAGTTTTCCCAAATCTTGATATAGTTCATGATAGAGTTTTAGGTATTTTGGAATCCAGATCTGGTTAAATCAAATTCCTTCAAAATACATATAATTTTCCAAATAATTTATATAAGATAATGCTATAATGGTGTTAAAACCAAGTAACATGGTTTGCAGAGAGAGAGAGATGATTGGTCCTTCTCTTTCCAAGCCCCATCCTTCATTTTCCTTCGTTGGAGGCCATGTTGTTCTTATCTCCGAAACTGCTCAGCCTCATCTCAAAATATCTTCGTCTAGAGAGCGGTATAACAAAAACCATATTGTTTCAATCTTATCGTCGCTAGGAAAAATCCACGAGGTTCTAAATTTTCTATCCGGAAAGGTAAAAAAACTAGATATCTACTCATTACAGGGATCCTACCTTGAAAATTTCGTTAAAATTTAATGAATGTGAATATTACATGTAATATTTTCAACTCTATTACATGATATATTGCATTAATTATTTAATATTAAGTCCATATTATTCTTAAAACAACATTATATGAATAATATGTACATGATCTTGTAAAACAAATGTAATCGATCATCTAATAAAGTTGAAAATATTATGTGTCGGTGTTTTAAAGATCGAATCTTTGGCGGAACAAACATCTGTAGATCTAACACTTGTTGGTTTCAAATACAAAACCGTTTGATTCAAGAGATTAAACAAACAATGGCTGAAAGTAAAAGTGAACGCAAGAAAATATACGAGTTAAGGTCGTCGGTGTGACAAACCTACGTCTTGTCGGGATCGAAACCTAGAATCCATTATAGCAAATGAAGCACATAAACAACTTGTTGCAAAACTCAAACCCACTATCCTTCCATAGTATCTTAAACTTTCTATCTATTTGGTTCTCAACCATTCTTACCCACTCAACAAATTTATCAAAGCCTTCGTCTTTGGTCTTCAGAAATTACACCTAACCTTTTGTGAATAATCATCAATAAAACTGATGAAATATTGGCAGTTTCCTACAGATTAAGGTACATTTGGAGAAACCCAGAGATCATTGTGAATATAGTCAAGAGTATCTCAAGTCGTATATTACGCAATGACAAAACTGACTCTATGAGCTTTTTCGTATACATAGTCCGCACAGAATTGTAGCGTTGATACTTGATTCCTATCAAGGTATCCCTTCTTGATTAGCTGATTAAGACCTTTTTGGATATTGTGGCCCAATATACTATGCCAAAGAATTGTTTCACTTGCGTTTTTCTCTACAAGATAAGAGTGTGTTTCAATTGTCTTTTTTTACGCAGTAAATACAAGCCATGAACCATTTTTGCCTTCCGCACAACCCCTGCATCCTTTGATAACTTTGAGAATGCCTATTGAGGATTTAACCCAATAATCACGATGTTCCAATGTTCCAAGTGTGATTAAATTCCTATGCATTTGTGGAACATATTTCACTTGTGTTAGCAAAACTGTCGTTCCTTAATCAATCTGAATTTATTGTCTCCAGTGTCCTTAACTTTAGAAACAATGTTGCTTCCCATCTTTATAGACCCTCCTACATCTTCATTCAACTCCAAGAATAATTTCCTTGATGGAGTCACGTGATAAGTGCACCTGGTATCTAGAATCCATTAATCTAGATCTTGCTCTGATGTAGATAAAGCTTCTAAGACATACAACCCAACAATATCCAATCTGGATTCCCCTTACCATAACAACCTCATCTCTGATATTTCTTTGGCCTATGGGTTTGTTTTGACCCGATCTTCGTGTGGGATAGTTTTTCCTGTAATGTCCTTCTGACACACACAACAAACAACCCTTCTTAGGCTTAGACATGGATCAGCGTTTGTGTTTTCCTTTTCCATTACTACGCTCTCAAAACTCTGTTCTTCCACGAGAATCAGTTTTCCCCTTGACAAACAAAACCTTCAAATTGGTCTTTGTGAGCTTTTGAGTTAACACTAAACTTAAGCTCATTCGAACGTATAAAACATATCTTCTTCCAAATTTTGTGTCCATATTTAAGGTATCCCTCAGCTGATCATACCGTCTAGGTAAAGACATAAGCAATAAAATATCTTGATCCTCATTAGAGATAACAACTTTAACATTTTCTATATCTACAATTATTCTAAGAAACTCATCTATGTTTCACTCCATACACAAGCTCTCATTCATCTTGATGATATAATTTTTTCCTTCACGTAAATTCGATTGGGATGAGATTAGATATGTATAATTTGTCAAGGACCTTTAACATGTCCACAACAGTTTTTTCTTTGATGATTCTCCTCAAAACTTGGTCTGCTATGCTCAAGAGTATTGTGCTTCTCGCTTTCCTTGTCTTTTTTTGCATATCAGTCAAAACCTTCTCGCCACCGTCTTTAGGCCCTTCTGCTTAAAACCTTATCGTCGCCTTCTTTAGGTCCTTCTACTTCAGCTTTAGATACACCTCCATCTTCTAGAACTTCATTTAAACCCATAAAATCAAAATGAGTTGTAGTTTCTCGTTCCAAATCATGTAGTCTCCTCACCCATCAAACTTCTCCATTTTGATTTTAGCTGAAGATATCTTGTCAGATCAACGCAAAGTCAAATCGAGTTAGGATACCACTTGTTGGTGTTTCAAGGATCGAATCACTACTAGAAAATTCAAGATTAGGGACGGAATGTGGGGACTGACATTTTCGTCCCTAAATTTAGGGACAGATTATACACGGATTAGGGACGGAAAATGAAATCCGTCCCGAATCCGTCTCCAATTTTGGGTACCAAAGAGCCGTCCCTAATCTGTCCCTAAATTGGGGATGCAAATTTCTGCCATCCCTAAATTGGGGACAGAATTTATTGTCGTCCCTAAATTGGGGACGAAATTTATTGTCGTCCCTAAATTGGGGACGAAATTTATTGTCGTCCCTTAATTGGGGACGAAATTTATTGCCGTCCCTAAATTTAAGGACGGCCAGATCATCCGTCCCTAAATTGGGGACGGCATAAATTTCCATTTTTCTCTCATATATTCTTTTGATTGTTCTACTACCATCTATTCTCTTGTCTATACTTTTGATTGTTCTACTCCCATCTATTCTCTATCTCTCTCGCGTTCGTCGCCGTTACCGATCCAGTTGCTTCACTTTCCGGTGAGTTCTTCTCTCTAGACTCGTCTCTCTCTTCTTTCAATTAGCTGGATGCATTCTTTCTCGTTTGGTTAGTATACATCTCTTTTGGATCTGGGGAGTATCGGATTTTAGGGTTTGAGTATGATTATACGTTTACTGAATCCGCTTATATATGATTTTTAATGATTTCGCAACTTAATTTTGCTCCGATTATCAGCGATTCGATTGGTATAAGCGTTCATCTCAGTGGTTGGAGGAGGAATTATCCAGCAGCTTCTGAGCGTGAAGCGTTCATCTCGAAATTTTTTTAAATTTTATTTTTTTATTTTAAAAAAATTAGGGACGGCCAATTGGTCCGTCCCCAAATTTTAGGGACTGAATTTTCCGTCCCTAATTGGGGACGGATTGGGGACTGAATTTTCCATCCCTAATTGGAGACGGATTGGGGACGGATAGCATTTGGAGACGCGCGATTGGGGACTACCACTGGTCGTCCCTAATCCGTCTCTAAACAGGTTTAGGGACGGATTAGGGACGGATTTTTCAGTCCCTAATTTGTGATTTTCTTGTAGTGAATCCTTGGCGGAATAAATACCCGTCTACTTCACACCTCTTGGTTTCAAATGCAAACAGTTTGATTCAAGAGATTAAATAATCAAGGACTAAAAGGGAAAGGAACACAAGAAGTTTTACTAGTTTAGGTCGTCGGTGTGATAACTCTACGTCTCACGAGGATCGGAACCCAGAAATACACTATAACAAAGACATAATTTTACAAGAGTTACAATAATAATCTTTCGGAATGCACATCACAAGTATCTATGTGTAGCTAGAACACTCACCAGTGTTTCCCAATTTCCACACTCTTAATCTCACTTGTATTTTCCGGTGTCTACACCCTGTCACCCTTCCTTATACTCTCAGTTCTCTCATATTGTCAATTGTCATTGTTAATCACCAAGCAACACACTCACATAGAGTATTTCCATTGGTACTTCCCTTGGTGCTCTGCCCACCACTCTTGAGGTACACTTCAAAACCCCGAAAATGTTATTCAGTGTGTTCTCTAGTTCTTCTCTCATATTTTCATTCCTCTCATTACACCTTACAATACCCGATAGAAATTTTTATATAAAACCAATGTTCAACTCTCAATTGGTTGATATTTCATTAATGAAGAAATAACATTTTTCTAGAAATAGAGCAGTTTTAATTGCATCTCGCATATTTTTTTGACATATTTCGAAGAAACCGAAGTCAACTATCATTGAGAATTGTTATTTTATTTTTCGATGAGGTGTACCTGACACCTTTCCAACTGCAATTATGTCATAGTTATCAATCTCATCGTTTACACCTATCATTATGTGAAATATTCTCCTTCAATAAAGTTTTATCTAGAAAGTTATAATTGATCAAGAACTCTAGCATATTAGAATTTTTTTAATTCAACTTCCGTAAATGGTCTTTGATTCTAGTTGGGCAATGGAAACATGTTTTTAAAACCAATTACGAGATCTATTTCATTTTTAGACTTTTTGATTCAATAGGTTTGTTTCATAAACAAACAAACATGAGTTCGAAGTTACTAACATCTAAAGAAGATTGAGGATAATGAAAGACGTAATTTCGAATGTACAAAGTATGCGTGATCCACACCAAAATTGTAACTCGTTGTCAACAATTTGATGTGATCTAAATCGTACAAAACGTTTCTGTTTTCTGTTTTCTTTATGTCTAAAACTTCAAAAAGTATGACGAAAAAAATATACTTATAATACCTAAATGATGGCTAAATTAAATAATTAACCATAAGTTATTTTCTAAAACATTCATAATTATTTAATAATTAAATTTTGGACATAAAACTAATTCAACACTCGACACTCGTTGGAACCTCCATTTCTTAAAATGACTCTGATGTGGGCAAGGCTAATTAGTGTTACGTTCGATCTCTTGACATTTGAGGGATTAAGTCATTTAGTAGGAATGGTTGGGAACCTCTATAAAACAAGAGAACTTCATGCCTTAGTTCTATTGAGATAAACATTAAAACAATCCAAACCATTACCAATATCTCCAGAGATTCAGTTTGAATCTTGGAAATTATTATATAAACGGTTCTTACCCATAAATTCTTCCAAGGTGTTCAATTTGTCGAATAGTTGACCATAAAGACATTTACTGTCAAATGTTCTAAAGCATAATGATGAAACCTCTAAATTCAACTCCACGATATCCCACACCAGAGAGGATGATCCATCCTTCTTATATGCTTTTCTCTTTGACCAATGGAATACGATTTCTTTTATCCCCCAATGATATATTGATCATATTTTGACTAAGTTTTATTTTGAATAGACACACAAAGAATGAGTCAAGATATAACAACTTGCAGACTATCAAGGATGCTACAATTTAACAGAAAATAATGGAAAAATCTAGCAACAAACTTATCAAGATGACAGTAAAAGGAGGATTAAGCCTAGACCTGAAATTCACGTTCTCCACAAGTATAATTCATGCATAATCTACAGAAGAAAAAAATGAGAGATTAAAATAAGATATGTTGTTACTAAGAATGTTAGTGAGTGTTTTTTATGCAAGTATTAAATTAATTGTTTAGGGACTTATGAGAGAGTAGTTCGGGGAATCATTTTATAAACTAAAGCTATTGTACGAATAGTTTTAGGTGGTTCTCGCACGAGGTTTGTGTGATGTTGGACTTGGAATTTACTTTCAAGACTGGTAGAGTATTTAGGGGTAATCTGAGTCATTAAGTCGATGTATCCTCACACATAAACTAAGGTATAACTGGTGATCATTTGATCATTGAATAAAAAGTCACTTTGGAGTTATGAGAACTCCACCGAAATGTCATGTTCATCTACTCTCTAGCTTTTTCAATTGGTATAAGAGTTGGAAATATATCAAAGAAGCTAACGTTACATATGTGCTAGAGATCCAACAAGGAGAGAGATGGAAGGTTCACGAGACTATACTCGTTTTGCAAGTTTGTTATGCTTAACTCTTATGGGTATTGGAAAGTTATGATGAGAGACAACATTCACATCATAGACGAAGACACAAGTGTAGCAGTGAAGTACGGTCAAAATCCCACAATGGGGATTAATGGAAAAGGAGACGAGAAAAAGAAACCACTTGATCAATGGACGTCGACCGAGAAGAGACTTTCAACTTATAATGCAAACATTATGGCTGTTATCTTTGCCTCTGCCGACATGGATGAATTTAAACAAATATACGGGTGTCAATCGGTGAAGGATGCTTGGGACACACTAGAATTTATTTATGAAGGAACGTCAAGCGTGAAGAGGACAAGGTTGGACATTCTTGTTTGAAAAAATTAAGATGAAAGAGAATGAGAATGTCAAAGAATTTAGTCAAAGATTAAATGCCTTAGCAAATGAAGCACATATACTTGGCCAACCATATGAAGACAAGAAACATGTGAAAAGCTATTCTGATGTCTACCTAAGAAGTTTTCTGCTAAGAAAGCAACTATGAACATATCGCTCAATATCGACACCACAATTTTATTATAGGTATTCCGCAAGTTTATAAAATGGTATTACAATTGAAGCAAGAGTCTACAAGTCAAGAATCAACAAAAATGTTAGCTCTAAAAACTATTGAGAAAAAGACAAAAATCAATGGAATAGTTGACGAGTAATCGTTGTTTGTGAAGTAGTCAACAAATTTATGAAAAAAGTACTAGGAGGACACTTCAAGATGAACAATACATACCTCAAGAAGGATGGAAAAACCAAAATACAATGTCATGAATGCAAAGGTTATGGACACACAAATCCATATGTGCTATCAAAGAATAAGTGGACTCATATTGCATGTGCTAAGTGTTCATGAAAACCTAAAGAATCCGGATTGTCATTACTCTGCACATTTCACAACAATACATGCATTGTCAGAATTAATATGTATGTTTTCGAATGTGCATTTCAAGTGAAATCATGTGTTTATTCATGTTATGATACTCGACATGGTTGTTAGTTATTTTTTAAGGTATAGAGTTGAATAAGTAGTTGACAATTCGGTGAAATTTCAAATTTTATTGCCTTTGACCAGGAATTGACCAACAAAAAGGATGACTGTTGAAGAAACAATATATAATTCAACATTATTTAGTATATTAAATTTGCATTTTTTTTATTTTACACGTTATATTTGAATATTTTACATCGAAAACCTTTGATGTAGCACTCAATGGACCCTAATATCTTCCAAATTGTCTAATAGACTTAATCCAAAAAAAGTTATACCTTCAATGTCAAAGTCACATCTTACAATTTCTCATGAAATTATCAATCTTTTAATTTTTACACGTATGTTCAATGAGAGTAACTGATATGATTTTATCCTTTACTAAGCTCAAACCAATCCCAGAAGGCTCATTGATCTCATTAACAAAAACTATCTTATGGGGCCCATGACCTTATAACGTATTGCTAAATTCCACTAATGAATAATGAAAAATGTGAGATCCTAAAAATATTCACTCATTTAAACGGAGGATTATCAAAAATGTCTCAGTAGGGCTAAAGTGCTTCAAAAATACCCTTGGCTGCAGGGGAAAGGGGTCGCAAAGGGTTAAAAGGGTCGCAAAGGGTTGAAAGGGTCGCAGGGGTCCAAGGGTCGGATGGGAAAGGGGTCGCAACGGGTTCAAAGGGTCGCATGGGTCCAAGGGTCGCATGGTAAAGGGGTCGCAAAGGGTTCAAAGGGGCGTATGGGTCCAAGGGTCGCATGGTAAAGGGGTCGCAAAGGGTTCAAAGGGGCGTATGGGTCCAAGGGTCGCATGGTAAAGGGGGCGCAAGGGGTTCAAAGGGTCGCATGGGTCCAAGGGTCGCATGGTAAAGGGGTCGCAAAGGGTTCAAAGGGTCGTAGAGGTAACGGGGTCGTAGGGGTCCAAGGGTCGCAGAGGTAAAGGGACGCAGGGGTCCAAGGGTCGCAAGGTCCGCAAGGGGTCGCAAGGGTCGCAGGGGTCCAAGGTTCGCAGAGGTAAAGGGGTCGTAGGGGTCCAAGGGTTGCAGAGGTAAAGGGTCGCAGGGGAAGGGTTGCAAAGGGTTGAAAGGGTCGCAGGGGTCCAAGGGTCGCAGGGGTCCAAGGGTCGCAGGGGTCCAAGGGTCGCAGGGGTCCAAGGGTCGCACGGTCGTTGTGGGTCACGGAATTTACCCCTCTTTTTATGTTTTTGTTACAGGTGTAGTGGATACGGTGGATGAGAAAATCACACTGATTTATTTTTTGTATGATGGTAAATGGGAAAAAAACCCAAATGGAGAATCTGAATGGGTTGGTAGAGTTCAGGAAAACTAGAGAGTATTTTTCTTATGTCCTCCGGTTAGTCTGACATACCAGCAACTGATTGATGAGTTATGCGCAGAGATGATGGTGGATAATAATACAACGAAGTTGAAGTTAAGCTATTTGCCCAATATTTGTGAAAATAGGAAGCCGACATATATAATGAATGACAAACATCTTATTTGTTATCTGTTCGATCGCATAAGAGGAATTCGACCATTGCTGTATGTGGAGATAGAATCGGCAGGGGTGAATTTTGAGAGGGAAATTGAGCCTCTAATTCCTGCTTTTGAGAGGGAAATTTAGCCTCTAATTCTTGCTTTTGAGAGGGAAATTGAGCCTCTAATTCCTGCTTTTGGAAGCATTGCTAAAGAAGGTGAGGATCGAGGTGTTGTAGATTATGATGACTGTGTTATTGTAGGTCTAGATAATAAAAGTAGAGTTGAGAGTAATCCGGTGACGATAGATATTTTGGATTCGGATGATTCTGATGGTGAACATACAAGCGGGTTAAGAGAAGATGGTGGGTGTGCCATGAATGTGGTAGTTGATGGAGTTGTTTGTGGCAGTAATAATGTTGATTCTGATGTGCCAGCAGAGCGTAAATATGGTGATGGTGAGAACAACTCGCAAATGGTAATTCACAATGGCGAAAATAATATCTTCAAGTTCGGAGATGGATTGGATCTTAAAATTGGGCAAGAGTTTGATAGCAAGAAGGATGTACAAGCATTTGTAAGGAAGGGTTCAATCGAAGCTTCGTTTAGATATACAACATTGAGATCTGATACGAAGCTGTGGGAAGTACGATGCAAGTTTTCCGGAAATGGTTGTAAATGGAAATTACGTGTGGCAGCAATCCCAAATTCCAAACGGTTTAGTGTGAGAACACATCATCCCATTCATAATTGTTCACCTGTATCTAAACGCACCGAAACTACAAAGGGTACAACGCAAATGGTTAAGGATTAATTGAAAGAGGAATTTGTCGGAAATTATGAAACCCCTCTAGCAAAAGAATTGATGGCTCGTGTAAAAGCAAAATATGGTGCCAATGTATCGTATTTGATGGCATTAAGAGGCAAATGCGGTGCTCAAAAGGAGATTCGTGGTGATGACTTTGAACATTATAGGAGGCTTCCAGGGTGGTTGCACATGTTTATAAATAGAAATCCCGGATCTGTCGCAGATATTCAGTTCGACAAAGATGGGAAAAGCTTCAAATACCTTTTTATGGCTGTCGGAGCGGCTATAAAGGGATGGAAATACATGCGTAAAGTGGTTGCCGTGGATGCGACATTTCTGACAGGAGTGTACAAGGGAGCATTGATTGTGGCGACCGCGCAAGATGGTGAACATCACCAATATCCTCTTGCATGGGGAATAGTCGACAGAGAGAAGGACGAATCATGGACGTGGTTTATGTCAAGATTGCAACAGGTGGTACCGGACGGACGTGATGTCGGTGTGATAGCGGATCGCCATAAAAGCTTGATCAAAGCAGTCAAACAAGTGTATAAAGAAGCTGATCATGGTTTTTGTGCGCGTCATATATCGCAAAATATAAAGAGCTACGTCAATAAAGGCCATGGTAGAAAGACGAAAAGGGGTGATACTGTGGCGGAAATGTTCTTCAAATGTACGGCAGCACACACGGAGAACGAATTTGAAGTGCTATTGAATGATTTGAAGGCCAGGTATCCTAATGTTGCAAAGTATTTGGAGAAAGAGGAACTTGATCCCGTTAAGTGGGCAAGATGCAAATTTAAGAGGGAACGGTACAACTTATTAACAACTAATGGCGCCGAGTCAATAAACTCAACGTTGAAGAAGTAAAAAAAATTGACGATCCTAGGGCTTTTAGATATTTGTTTGGGAAAGACAGTGGAATGGTTCAATAGGTATAGGTTGGAAGCAGCTACCGGTGATGATTCTCAAAAGTTAACACCTTACGTTGAGAAAACGTTACATGCACGGTTTGGACAGGCATCCAAGTATGATGTTATTGAATTGAACAGTCTCACTGATGAGTATGAGGTGAGAAATGAGATGGGTAGAAGATTTGTAGTGAGTCTTCAAAAAAGAACGTGCGAATGCAAAATGTTTGACGTAGATAAGTATCCATGCAGTCACGCAATTGCGGCAGCACATAAGGTTGGTAAAGGTGACAAGATACCAGATCTATGTTCACACTACTACCTTCGGGAGACATGGCGTTTGGCTTACCAAGAAACCGTGTATCCGGTTCCTGATTGCAGTGATTGGGACATTCCCCCTGACGTGTCTCAGCATGTGTTTGAACCTCCTATACTGGCTCAGAAAAGGCAAAGCGGGAGGCCTAAAGAGAATCGTTATCCTGGACCCGGTGAGGCTCGGAGAAGACAAACCCCGTCTGCTGCGTCGAGACAAACCCCATTTGTGTCGCCACAAACCCCGTCTTCTTCGTCGGTACAAAACCCATTTGTGTCGCCACAAACCCCGTCTTCTTCGTCGGTACAAAACCCATTTGTGTCACCACAAACCCCGTCTTCTTCGTCGATACAAAACCCATTTATGTCGCCACAAACCCCGTCTGCTGCATCGTTACAAACCCCATCTTCAAAAGCCAGCATCACTGCCAGTGTTTGGAACGTGACAACCGAGACAACGCCGACTTCAAAAAAAAGAAAGCCTTGTTAGTTAGTAATTGTGTAATACTATATTATTTGTATTATTTTGATTAAAGTTTTTGGGACTTCCATCCTTATAATTCGATAAATTCTTCATTATGACTCATGCGACCAATGCGACCTCATGCGAACAAATATGACTCATGCGACCAATGCGACCTCATGCGAACAAATATGACTCATGCGACCAATGCGACCTCATGCGAACAAATATGACTCATGCGACCAATGCGACCTCATGCGAACAAATATGACTCATGCGACCAATGCGACCCTCACATGGATTAAATTAGAACACATGGATTAAATTAGAACCCATTCGACATTTTATCATTGTTAATCCGTAAATTCGTCGATTTCGTATGTATTGATCATTATATGCGACCATACGACCAATGCCATTATCAATATGCCATTATCAATATGTCATTATCAATTTAGGATCAAAATAGACTATAATATAAATAATATCGACATTCGAAAACAATGTTGAATGTATTTTTTGAAATTTTGTCAAACTCATCCGACGAGTTCTTAAAACACTACTATCGCTTTTGTAGCACAGACATTGGTTATACACAACTCAAATAGGGACACATGGGTCATAATCTGTTTTAACCATTGATTGACGTTGTAAATGTATTGTTTTGATTGGTCTGTTACGGTTTATCATTATAAACCCCGTAAATTCGTAGATTTCGCATGTAATGTGACCGTGCGACCCATGCGACCCATGCGACCCGTAATTATTTTGACGTTGTAAATGTATTGTTTGCTTGGTTTTGGTCATTTTATCATCTTAAACCCGTAAATTCGCCGAGTTCGCATCTATTCATCAATATATGCGACCCATGCGACCCTAATTTGTAATTAATTAGTTTGACGTTATAAATGTATTGTTTGCTTGGTTTTGGTCATTTTATCATCTTAAACCCGTAAATTTGCCGAGTTCGCATCTATTCATCAATATATGCGACCCTCATTTGGAATTAATTAATTCGTAATCGTAAATTCGTGGATTTCGCATAAATTGATCCTTATATGCGACCATGGCACCCATGCGACCCGCCGAAAATTCCGTCACCAAAATTCCCGCCGAACTTTTCATCATATTTGAAATTTTTTTAAAAAATAACATCTGCAGGTCATGTCTTTTCGAATCCCCTCTGACGGCGATTCGATATCCAGGTCATGTCTTTTCGAATTACAGTCGTTTCCTTTTTAACAATAACGACACAAACTCTCTCTCTACTATCGTTCCTTCAATTTTTCCGAAAATGTTCGTGTTCCCTTCTTTCTTCAGAGAGATTTTTCCGCGCTATCTGGAAGAGAACTACATTGTAATCTTCTTCATCAGTCTCTCTGTCGGTATGTTACACGTAGAGAATGTAAAGATTTGACTTGTTTTTTCATTTTTTGTTACAGGACATCCCGACGATATTTTTCGATGATGTCATGTACGGGAACACGAGGGAAATAGCAACGCTTAAATGGACTGGGTCTATCAGAAGATGGTATGTCAAGTTGGATGGCTCCAGATTCACTGATGGGTGGAAAGATTTCGCCAACGACCTAGACTTAAGTGTTGGGGATTACTTACTTTTCACTCACGAAGGTGACATGGTCTTCCTTGTCAAGTTCGCCACTCCTGCTCCAAGGATTTTACGAGAAACTGTGGTACCAGTCACTCGTTCGAATCTGGCCGCAGATGAAGTGGTAAGTGACTTCAATATGGTTTTATTCCTTGCATGGGTAAGGATTTTCACGATTTTTATTCCTTTCTTCGGATGTCGCAGACACTTCCGATAGGGTTTGCGAGGTCGAACGGTCTTTGCCATAGACGGTCTAAGGTATATCTGATGCTAGGATACTCCACGGCGTGGGAGGCACGGCTAAGGCCCGTGGCACGTGGTGGCGCTTCCATCAGCAGGGGTTGGAGAAAGTTTTGTCTCGACCATCGACTAACCGAGGGTTGTAACCTCGTAGTCGAAATCTTTGATAATTCAGCATTACCCATGCTTCAGTTTTTCCCTAAAAATGACAGTGTTTGATTTTCAGTTGTGTTTGGATGATTTTCAGTTGTGTCTTGTATTTGGATGATTTTCAGTTGTGTTTGGATGATTTTCAGTTGTGTCTTGTATTTGGATGATTTTCAGTTGTGTTTGGATGATTTTCAGTTGTGTCTTGTATTTGGATGATTTTCAGTTGTGTTTGGATGATTTTCAGTTGTGTCTTGTATTTGGATGATTTTCAGATGTGTTTGGATGATTTTCATTTGTGTCTTGTATTTGGATGGTTAACATTTGTGATAATATTGAAGTCATTACTCATGCTTCAGTTTTTCCCTAAAAATGACAGTGCTTGATTTTCAGTTGTGTTTGGATGATTTTCATTTGTGTTTTGTATTTGGATGGTTAACAGTTGTGGTTTGTATTTGTATTGAATCGTTTGACAATGATTCAATAGTAAGTATTATTGTTAGTATCATTGTTTTGTGGATTTACTATTCTTATAACAAGGTTCGCCAGGAACAAGGGTGGTAGAGTGACAAGAGTCGCAGGGGTCCAAGGGTCGCAGAGGTAAAGGGTCGCAGAGGTAAAGGGTCGCAGGGGTCCAAGGGTCGCAAGGGACGCAAGGGTCGCAAGGGTTGCAAAAGAAAGGGGTCGCAGAGGGAAAATAATTGTATTTGTAAAGAATAATACAATTATGATTTGTAAATTATTCATATTATTTGTAAATAATTGTATTTGTAAATAATAAATAATAAATTTTTCATATGATTTGTAAATGATAGTATTGAAGTTCCCCCGATTCAATAGTATGTATAATAAATTATTCATATTATTTGAAGTTCCCCCGATTGAATTGTATGTGACCCCTGCAGAGGGAAAAAGGTCGCAGAGGGACAAGGGTCGCAGATGGACAAGGGTCACACATGGACACGAAATAATAATTATTCATATTATTTGTAAATAATTGTATTTGTAAA
>CM071876.1:15274647-15290571 GCA_036759665.1 Gynandropsis gynandra | reverse complement strand
ACTCGACAGCCTGTAAACCCTAGAAATCGACGCTCAACCGACCATCGCGACCCAAACCGACCCACTGAGACAACCGACTCTTGCGACTCAATCGACTCATTGAGACTCAACCGACTCATTGACACTCACACCATTTTGGGACTCGACATCCTCCAAAACCCTAGAAATCGATCTACTTACACTTATTGACGCCATTGAAGATTGACTCGTGCTCTCTTCTCCACCGCTGCTGATTCTAGCCATTTCCTTCTTGCCAACTTCGAATTTCCTTCTTGCCAACTTCGAATCGATCCCTCTCAAGTTCGAAATCACTTGTTCTTTCTTGGCTTTTACTCTCCTAGAATGCGGGTTTGGCTTTTACTCTCCCAGAATGCGGTTTTTTCCACTTTCGAAAATTAAGGGTAAATTTGTCTTTTCTCCAGTTTTTTTTCCGATTAAATAATTATTTTAGGGAAGGGTATTTTTGAAGCGTTTTAGCCCTACGAGGGTATATCTGATATTCCGCCCATTTAAACACCGATTTCCACGTTAGCCCATTCCAATAGCCCACTCTAGGTAGTCCACTTTTTTGTCTTTCAAGTTTCCCCTTTCTAGGTCGCTCCTTCATGGTTGCCCATTTTGCGGTTTTGGGCCAATGGTGTGAGTAGGATTTTGATATTAACTTATATGAACCTATCCTATACTAGGTCTAAAAAAATCCCACAAGGTACATGGATCTCATCCCTTAAAGCTAGCTTGTGGGTGAGAATATCCATGGCCTTTTAAGGAATTCTTCGTTTCAACCAGTGAGCAAAGTGAGATCCTTACATCTTCTTAATGCGAACACCAATTTGGAAGGTATATTGTAGGAACGCGATAGGGCTCTAGCAATGATTTCTTCGAGCATAGTAGAGGATTGAAGGCAAAGCTTACAAACACATGTAGCGTGTGGAATTTACAATGTGATAGAAGGTTTATATAAAAATTAATCCTTATCACAAAATGAGGTTAATTTCTCGACCCAATTGCAAAACTGGTAGCAAGATATTATGGGTCATATGAAATTTGATAAAGGATTGGACTAGTGGTTTACAAGCTGGCTCTTTCGACGGGGTATGTCATACACCTTTTTTTCAATATATATGAACTCAAAGGGATGCATTGAAATAATTTGGAGTACGAGAATAACCAGGCAAAATGATGTGATGTAAAAATGAGGTTGGAATGTGACAAAAGTTTGGAGCTTACAGACCATTACAGTCTGCTAGCAAAAAGGTTTTAGTATGGTGGAAAGAGTTGTTCAAGGCAGAGGTTATCTGGGAGTTGCACAACGATCTGGATTGTTTATTTCCAAATTTCGACCTTGAGGATGAGGCCAGTCTCATTAGAGGGGGCAGTGATAGACTCTTGATTCTTTTGGCTAAATTGAGAACCAAGAAATGCTATATTGGTGTTCCTTAAAAACGAAGCGAAAGGGAAGAGTATTAATTTAATATGATCCATTTGATTATTTTATTGCTTAAGTTATCACTTACATCATCTATTCTAGATAAGTTAAGTTTGTCAAAGTGTTAGGTTTTTAATGTATGGTAATTCTAGAGTCTAAGTGTGTATGGTAAATAAATTTTGTGGTTAATAAGAGAATGTTAGGTTTGGAGTTTTAGTATAAATATATGTGATATTGTAAGGTATTTTTTTCATCAAGAAAATCTAAGCATTTCCTTCTAAATACATCTTCATAGTTTTTTTCTCTTCTTTCTTCTTTCATTCATAAACACAAAGCATAAACACTATAAGTTTAAGTCTTTTTTCTCGTTCTTTCTTTCTTTCCACAATGTGCACTAAGCACAATCATATAAAGAAGCTTGTGAAAAAATATATTTACAAGCTTCCTAATATGGTATCAGAGCCAATGACTATTCAAGGGACGATATTACACTAAAGCGAAGCACAAAAAAGAGCACCACAACAAGCACTAAAAGGAGCTCTAACAACAAGCATAACACCGCAAGAAAATCACACAAAAGCACTATGGACACAAACCACGAAGTCGTTCAACCTGTTGCTATCTTCGACGGCAAAAACTATGAGTTATGGGCTACAAGAATGAAGACTACACTAATGTTAAGAGAAATATGCGATATAATTGAGAATGGTCTACCACCACAACCTTCGGAAATAACGAAAACTCCATCGACCGCTCAAACCGCACAACTCACGATATGGAGGGAATCAAAGACGAAAGACGTGACAACTCTCCAACTTTTGCAAATTCCATCACGGATCTTGTTTTCCGAAAGGTGAGGACAACCACTACATCGAAGGAAGTTTGGATCAAATTGCAAGAGGTATATCAAGGTAATGAGCGTGCCATCCTTGTGAGATTACAAGCTCTACGCACATAGTTCGAGAACTTGAAGATAACAGATGGAGAAAGGATTAGAGTATACACATAAAAGGTGATCGATGTAGTAAATCAAATGAAGCAGTCAGACGAAGCAAAATCAAACTACGAAGTCACAAAGATATTGACAATGATGCCAAAGTCCTACGCAAACTTGGCGACATTGATGGAGGAAACTAAAGATTTAAGAAACATAAGCATCACAAATTTGGTAGGATCCTTGATCGCATATAAATCAAAGTTTCTAACAGATGAAGATGGAAACTCAAAAGGAGCATTTCATGCTCCATCCAAAGGTTAAAAAGGAGGAAAAAAGGATTTTGGAAAATCTATTTCAAATGGAAAGAAATGATGTAGCTATTGCAAGAAAGACAAACACAATGAGGTAGAATGCTACTCCAAAAACAAGAAGGGAAGGCAAGACCAACCATGGAAGAGGTACAAGGAATGCTACAACTGTAGAAAGCAAGGACATTTGGGCCGAGATTACAGAAGCAATCGAGGGATCAAGCTCAATTCACACAAAATGATGATATGGAAGAACAACTATTTTCAGCACGAAACAAAGCCATGATCACTCAAGGTTAAGACATATGGTTGATCGATAGCGGGTGTACAAATCATATGTAAAAAGATGCTTGGTACTTCACCAATATCAACAAAGATGTCAAGGTCTTTATCACAATAGGGAATGGAGCCGTCATTTTGACGGAAGGAAAAGGAGATATCGTGGTAAATACTAAAAACGGAGCAATAGTAATCAAAGATGCATTCTATGTCCCAAACTTGGACAAGAACCTACTCAGTGTCTCACACATGGTGCATAACAGATATGAGCTCAACTTCAAAGGGAGCAGCTGCATAATTCGTGATCCAATGGGAAAGAAGATTGTTGAGGTACAAATGGAGAGGAAGAGTTTTTCCATGAAGTTGCTTAAACCGGGAGAGATGGCTTACAACACCAACGAAGAATCCATGGCTTAACTTTGGCACCGGGGATTTGGGCATAGCAGTAACACATACATGCAAAAATTGTTGCAAAAAGGCATGGCGAAAGGAATCCCAAATTTTGGCAGTTATAATGAAATGTGTGAAGCATGTCAGTTAGGGAAACATTTCAGTGTAGCATTTCCAACATCTTCGTCAAGAACGGAGAAGAAGTTGGAGCTAGTTCACTCAAACATATGTGGTCCCATGCAAACGCCATCACTCAATGGAAGCAAATATTTTCTGCTATTCATTGATGATTACTCAAGAATGACTTAGGTATACTTCGTGAAGAATAAATAAGAGGCATTCGTTGTATTCAAGAAATTCAAGGCAATGGTAGAGAACCAAGTCGACGAGAAAATAAAAACACTTAGAACGGACTGAGGAGAAGAATACACGTCTCGAGAGTTTGAAAGTTTTTGCTGAAGTCAAGGCATCGCAAGACAACTCATTGAGGCATATTCACCACAACAAAACGGTGTAAGTGAAAGGAAAAATCAAAGCGTGATGGAGATGGCTCGTGCAATGTTGAAAGCACAAGAAATGCGAACAAAAACTGGGCGAAAGCTGTTTACACAGTCGTGTACCTGCAAAATAGGCTACCTTCAGTAGATTTGGAGAACACGACGTGGATAGAAGCATGGACAGGACACAAACCATCACTAAATCACTTGAAAGTGATTGGGTGTCTGTGTTATGTCCACTTACCCGATGAGAGACAAAACAAACTAGAAGACAAGGCAGAGAAAGGAATACTCATTGGTTGTAGCAATAAAAGTAAAGGCTATAGAGTTTACTTGTTGGAGAAGAAATTTGTTATAGTGGCAAGAGATGTTACCTTTGACAAAGAACAAGGTGGAATTGGAGTACAATAATGATGAACGAGAGAAGAATTCCATTGACTACGACAACACATCCAACGGTACCTGTGAAAAGAAGTCAAAGTCACAATAGAGAATCAAGTGGTTCTATATCCACAAACACTAGAGAAGGCACATCACAAGGAAGTTTGTCAGTACCAGTAAATCCCAAGGCAAGACCTATGAGTCATTTACTCGCAATCACTCCTTGAGTACTAGAGTACTCTACATACATGATGGAGGCATGTTACTTATGTTCAGTTGAACCAATGAGCTTTGAAGAAGTAGAGAATCACCCAGAATGGATGAAAGATATGCAAGAAGAAATCAGCATGATTGAGAAGAACAACACTTGGAAGTTCGTGAAACGACCGGAGAGAAAGAAAGCCATCACAGTTAACTGGATCTACAAACTCAAGACTGCAGCATATGGAAACTTGTAGAAATACAAAACAAGGCTGGTTGCAAGAGGTTTTTGTCAAAATTACGGTGAAGAATACATAGAGACATTCGCTCCCGTCTCTAGGCATGATACTATCAGTCTCATATTAGCAATTGCAGCGCAAAAGAAACGGGCGTTACATCACATGGATGTAAAGTTAGCATTTCCGAATGGTGAACTTGAGGAAGAAGTATTTGTAGAGCATTCTCACAGGTTTGAAGTAAAAGACAAGAAAGAAATGTACCGAAATTAAAGGAAACACTATATGGATTGAAGTAAACAACAAGAGCATGGTATAACAAGATTGATGCATACTTTCTGAAACAAGGTTTTAAGAGATGTCCATATGAGGCAGCCGTATATATCCAAAAGCTTTGAGACGACATATTGATCATATCACTTTACGTAGATGGTATGATCATAACTGGGAGCAATGAAGAGAGCATACGAAGGTTTAAAGAAGAAATGATGTGTCACTTCGAGATGACGGATCTTGGCAAGATGGAGTATTTTCTGGGTATGGAAGTACACCAAAGTTTAGATGGGGTTTTCTTATCCCAAGGAAACTACGCGAAGAAACTTTTGGAGAAGTTCAAGATGACTCATTTTAAACCAATCAGCACGCCACCAAAATCAAATGGAAAGAATACTGATGGACAAGAGGAGAAAGAAGCGGATTCTACCGTATAGCGAAGTATGGTGGGAAGTTTATTGTACCTAACAGTCACAAGACCTGATCTCATGTTTGCGGCCAACTATCTTTCAAGATTCGTGAGCAAACCTCTGATGAAACATTAAAAACAAGCAAAGAGGGTATTGAGGTATGTGAAGGGCACAATTAATCTCGGTTTACATTTCAACCCGAGAATTTTATATTGTTGTAGGGATATTGTGATACTAATTGGACCGGTAGTCAAGTAGACATGAAAAGCACCAGTGGGTACATGTTTCAGCTAGGAGGAGAAATATCTTCTTAGCAATAACACAAACAAGAAGTAGTCACTCAGTCAACCGCAGAAGTAGAGTACATTTCAGCTGCAACAGCTGTGAACCAAACAATTTGGCTTCGAAATCTACTCGAGAGTTTATGATGCAAGCAAGAAGAAGGTACACCAATCTTTTGAGACAATAACTCTGCTATTGCGATTGGGAGGAAACCGGTTCAACATAAAAGGACAAAGCACATCAACAACAAGTATCACGTGGTCAAAGAGGCAGAGAACAACAATACCATCAAGCTCCCTATTGCAAAGGTGATGATCAGTTGCCAGACATTTTATTAAAGCACTACCGCCTTCAAGATTCAAATAGCTCAAGAGGAGACTTGAGATGAGAAGCAAATGGATCAAGGAAGAGCATTGAGTTAATACAATCTATTTGATTACTTCATTGCTTAAGTCATCACTTACATCACCTATTCTAGATAAGTTAAGTTTGTCAAAGTGTTAGGTTTTAATGTATTTTAATTTTTGAGCCTAAGTGTGTGTGGTAAGTAAAATTTGTGGTCAATAAGAAAGTGTTAGGTTTGAAGATTTTTTATAAATAGGTGATATTGTAAGGTGTTTTTTCATCAAGAGAATCTAAACATTTCTTTCTAAATACATCTTCATCTTTTTTTTTCTCTCTTCGTTCTTCTTTCATTTATAAACACGAAGCATAAACACTATAAATGGTCAAATTTTATTTTCTTGTTCTTTTATTTCTTTGCACAATGCACTAATCACAATCATATAAAGAAGCTTCTTAAATATATATATACAAGCTTTCTAATAAAGAGATGCATATTAAAAGGAAGAAGTTGTAGAATGGGATAAGGAAGCTGACATGGAAGAGAGAGAAAAGGATTCAGAGGTAAAAAGTTTCCAAAATTTCTCAGCTTGTCGATGACCACAAGTATGCAATCATAGCCAAGAGATCTCGATAATCCATCAATGAAATCCAATCTGACTAGTGACCAAACATGCAGTGGCACTACTATCAACAGTATCAATCCTATTGGAGCAAAAGGCGGATATTTATTGCACTGACATATATCACATGCCATTATTTGTCTTCGTACATCCTTTATCATGTGTTTCCAAAACACATCGGTATTAAATCTTTTTGGTTGTGCGTAACTGTCGACCCTTTATTGGCCCGAAATGAAATTCTGAAATAATGTCAGCCTTGAACTTGGATTATGTAGGTATAACCATCCTCCCTTATGAAGGTATGTTTTGTCTTATTCATAAAACGAATGAATACAATGTGTATAAATAGATACAAGAGGTAGAAAACCCTAATAAACGAGAAATTACAAAAATGTCCCTTCTTCTTATATGGCCCCTCAAGATGGAGCACCATCGGTGATTCCAATCTTGTGACAAAGCGACACCAACGGTTGACGAGATAGCGGTTTGGTGAGCAAATCCGCAAGCTGATCAGCCGAGTTAACATGAGACACTCGGAGGATGCCGCCTTGCACTTGTTGCCGAACAAAGTGATAATCCAAGGCAAGATGCTTCATGCGAGAATGGAATACGGGATTTGCACTCAGATATGTTGCAACAATATTGTCACAGTATATTACCGGTGGTTCAGACATAGACATACCAAGTTCCGTCAAGAGAGACGTGATCCAGCGAAGTTCGGCTGCGGTATCCGCTATAGAGCGATATTCCACTTCCGTGGATGAGCGGGCTATAAATCTCTGCTTCCTCGAAGACCATGAAATCGGATGGCTACCAAGGTAGACAATGTATGCCCCGGTAGAGATATACTCATCACGATCCCCCGCCCAATCTTCATCACTGAAGGCATGGAGAGATGAGGTATTACCCGTGGAGAAGAAGATGCCACGATCCCGTGTACCAACCAAATACCGAAGTACCCGTTTGAGAGCTTGAAGATGTTCCGTTGTCGGTGCATGCATGTATTGAGATAATCGGTTGACAACAAAACTGATGTCCGGTCGTGTAAGCGTGAGGTATTGGAGACTACCCACAAGAGTCCGATAGGCCGTGGGATCTTCTAATTTGTCACCCGAGGTCAAGGAAAGACGTGAGCTCGGAGCCATCGGGGTTGCAACGGATTTGGCATCTAAAAATTGTGCTTTGTCGAGGATATCATTGACGTATTTGCGTTGAGTGAGGAGCAAACCAGTGGTAGTCCGTGTTGCTTCAATTCCAAGAAAATAAGAAAGATCACCCAAGTCTTTGATAGAGAAGCGACTGCCGAGGGCGGAGGTGAAGCATTGGAAAGCCGTGGGGTTACTTCCTGTGACCACAAGATCATCCACATAAACAAGAACATATATGGTTACCTCAGTGTTGCGGAGAATGAATAATGATGCATCAACAAGAGAGTTAACAAATCCTTCGCCAAGGAGGAACTCTCGTAGTTCTGAATACCACGCCCGAGGAACTTGTTTTAGTCCATAGAGGGCTTTGTGAAGTTTGCAAATGTGGTGCGGACGATCGGGATCAACAAAGCCTGGAGGTTGTGTCATATACACTTCGTCGATGAGAATCCCTTGGAGAAAGGCATTGTTGACATCGAGTTGGCGAAGAATCCACCCATTTGAGATTGCAAGGCTCAAGATCAATCGGATTGTTGCTGGTTTGACAACGGGACTGAAAGTCTCAGAGAAGTCTACCCCGGGGCGTTGTGTAAAACCCTTGGCCAGAAGTCTAGCCTTGTAGCGTTCCACAGAACCATCAGGCTGACGTTTGATACGAAAAATCCACTTGCAACCAACAATGTTCGAGGCTTGCTCGGCTGGCACGAGATACCAGGTTTCGTTGCGGACAAGTGCATCAAATTCCTCGCTTATTGCCTTTCTCCACCGAGGGTCCTTAAGGGCTTGAGGGACCGTCTTCGGTTCAACGTCGTAATCAGAGAGAACAACGGAATAAGAGCAATTTTGATTCACCATTGACAATTTGGCCTTAGATCTCGTTTGCATAGGGTGAATGTTGCCACGAACAATGGGGTCATTTGTCATGAGAGCCGGAACGTCCGAAGTGGAGCTAGCTGAAACAGAGGCCATATCCGAGGACGCACGAGATGTGAGCATGTCCGGTGAAGAATCTGTTGCAGGAGGAACGGAAGAAGACGGCGTCAAGAGCAGCCTAGGACCCGACGGGACAATAGAGACCGGTGGTGACCATGGGGTGGATGGTGGAGGGATGGCCGAGGAGGTGGAGCCGAAATAATGGGAGTAGTTTGAGTAGGGGAAGATAGTTTCGTGAAACTCAACATGACGAGAGGTATAAATCCTAGATTGAGTTGGGTCAAGGCATAAGTAGGCACTTTGGGTGGTGGAGTATCTAGGAACACACACTTGGTTGGGTCAAGGCATAAGTAGGCACTTTGGGTGGTGGAGTATCCTAGGAACACACATGGTTTAGAACGGGGTGAGAGTTTGTGGGTGGAGTATGGCCGAAGCCATGGATAGCATAGGCATCCAAACGTCCGAAGTTTAAGGTAGTTCGGGAGGGTGCCTAGAAGCTTGGTGTATGGGCTGTCATAGGAGAGGATTGAGGTGGGTAAGCAGTTAATGAGATATACCGCGGTTGGGAAAGCATATGTCTACGTGGGAAGTGAGGCGTGTGAAAGGAGGGATAGACCGGTTTCAACAATATGACGGTGACGGCGTTCAGATATGCCGTTGTGTTCAAGAGTATGAGGTGGGGTGGTACGATGGGATATGCCGTGTGTGGTGAGGAAAGATGCTAGGGCAATGTACTCTCCACCGTTGTCGGTATATAGAGTACGGATGACGATTTGGAACTGGTTAATAGAGAGTACGAATTGGGTTTTTGAATTGGTTTTCAACAAGGGGTTTAAACGAGATGAAAGAGTCCCGGACTTGGGATTTTTGTTTGGAGGGTAAAGCCATGTATAGCGGGTGTAGTGATCAACAAAGATGATGTAATATTTGAAACCATCAACCGAAATGATTGGAGATGTCCAAACATCGGAGAAGATGATTTCAAGAGGATGAGATGTTGTAACCGTGGATTCATGAAATGGTAATTTGTGGCTTTTATTGGTTGAGCAAGAGTTGCATAACAAAGACGAACATGACTTAGACAACAGTAAAGAATTATTAGAAACAACATGCTTTAAAATGGAAACCGAAGGATGACCTAATTGAGAGTGCCACTCGGACAAAGTGGTCTTGAAACTATGAAGAGCCACAATAGGAGGGGTGGAAGATGCGGGAATCGGTCACTCATAGACACCATCTCTAGATTTTCCGTGAAGTAGACGCTCCCCCGTTTTTAGATCCTTCACCTGAAAATGATCATCAAAAAATTCCACGGAAACTCCATTAGTCCGACATAATTGTTGAATGGAGATAAGATTTTTGTTCATCGTAGGTACACATAACACATGATCAAGATGAATATATGAATCATGCGATGAGCTAGGGATAGAGAAAGAACCAATATGGGTGATGGGCAACGAGGAGCCATCACCGATTACCACTTCTTCACCACCCTTGTACGGAGAATGGAGCGCTAAATTTTGTAGTTGATCGAACGTGATATGATGAGAGGCACCACTGTCAAGGAGCCATTGATCCGGTTCATATGGCGTGACGGTCGTGTTGTGAGCCCGCGGCTGCCAAAGGCGCGGCGAAGGATTCCAATGCGTCGAGGGAGCAGACGGGGAATGCGAACTCCCGTGAGAGGGGGGCAGCTGTGGGCACCGACGGGCACTGTGTCCATGGACTCCACACAATTGGCAGCGCCCTTGATACCCTGAAGATGGGCGATTGTCTTGCCGTCACCAATGAGAAGAACCATGCTGCTTATTGTATTGCTTCGGACGAGTGTTGGCAGCAAGGGCAGTTACCAGCGGCGAGAATTGCAGCGTTAATGATTGGAGGAGTTTGGCTTCATGACTGAGGAGTTTTTCATGAAGTTCCTCAATCGGAATGATGTTGTCTCGCGCATTCACCGCATCTACAATTGGCTTGTAGTCTTCCGGCAGTCCATCGAGGATGTATTGGAGTAGATCTTCAGCATCAAGTGGCTTCCCGAGAAGCGTTAATTCATCCGCTTTGTTGATGATGGTGCGCATGTAATCGTCTATGGTTTGAGATCCTTTTGAACTCCGCTTGAGTTGTTCCTTGAGTTGAGGGATATGCCCCCTTGATGCCTTGCCATACGTTAGAGCAAGGAGGAGCCACGCCTCTCGCACGGATGAGACGCGAGCGACCATCGGCTGTAGAGGAGGAGAGATCGTGCCAAGGATTGCCGAGAACAAGAGACGATCTTGTTGTTTGTATGGGGCAAACGCCGGATTTGGATGAGCAATGCCTTCGACGAGGAGGGTAGCATTTGGGATGACGGAATCCGGTTGGATAAAACAATCCAACCGATGGCCTTCGAGTAGAGCACCGATTTGAATACGCCAAATCAAGTAGTTGGAGGAGGTGATTTTGGTCACGTTCGACATATTGAACGTGAGAAGAGTGCCATTAGGCTCATTGGGGTTGAACGCCGGAGTGACGTCGGCAGCGGATGAGTTGGCCATGATGAGGGCTAGACGGTGCGGCGGCTGAAAGGGAGAGACGAAGGAGACGGCCCGGGTATGGGGGACGAACGTGCGTGAGACGTCGAGCGAAAGGAGCAGAACGGCTGAGGCTGAGGCTGACGGCGGCTGGAAGGGAGGGACGAAGGAGTGAGCGGCGCCGGAAAGTGAGGCTAGAAGTGGCCGACGGCGGCGGAAAAAAGGGCGATTGGTTTTGAAGGGGTAGGCGGTGCCGAGAAAAAAAATTTTAGGGTTGGCCGGCGGGGGAAATTTTTTAGACGTAGGTCTTTTAGTGCTCTGATACCATATGAAGGTATGTTTTGTCTTATTCATAAAACGAATGAGTACAATGTGTATAAATAGATACAAGAGGTAGAAAACCCTAATAAACGAGAAATTACATAAATGTCCCTTCTTCCTATATCCCTCACTTGTATAGGAGCCCATCTCGGCATTGGTACTTCGAAACCCTAGTTTCCAAGTCTACTTGACATTTATAGATCAACTCTTGATACTCAAGATCTTTGAGAACTTCCACTCTAGAGCTATCGAGGTTAATGTTCCAAGTTGTACCCACCATGACTAGAGGTTCCTTACAAACCTGAGGTCAGAGGGCATTTTCCACTCTATTCGCTTTTCTGTTGGATTTAAAACTTGTTTATAAGCTTGATTTGTGTTAGTCTCATGAACTCTATTCTCTCATATGGATAGTGCAAACATGAAATTACAAAACTCACTGATGAAACTTTGGTTATGATTATGGTAATCTGAAATTTTTGTTAACTGGTTTTGGTGTTTGCAAAATGGTAGAGTTGATGATTTTCAGGTGGTGATACTCCTCACCCCCTTTTTCATTTCATATATATAAAATAATCATTCAAAACCATATATTTCCTAGTTACTATATCTAGCTTTATTACACAAAAATTCTACTTCTATTTCTTGCAAAATCAGACCAAATTATAGGTTATAACCGTTGCTTTTTCTGCAATTTGTACTTAGGTGTTTTTTTGTTTTGCAGGTGTCTTTGTCTAGGCTTCCACGGGCTTCCTTCAGGTGTTGGGATGGAGTGGAACTGGACCGCAGGCTCTATCTTCTTTTAGGTAATATTTCGGGTTTGGGCTTCTTTCGTGAGCTGGTGCCGGCCCAAGGTGACGTTTTGACCCATTCCTTCGTTTTCTTTGATCAGGGTCAAGAACATTCTTCTCATTTTCTGATTCCATCGTTTCTTCCTGGTTTGCCTCCTCTCCGCCAAAACCTAGGGCAAACTTAGGGTTTCTCGTCCATGTGTCGCCTTCCATAGGTGCTGGAGAAGAGTTGGAGCCTTCAATCTCCCTCTCTATTCCTCTCGACACCACACCCAACCGCATACGTAGGTCTCAAACTTCTTCATGCTCAGCGGCTTTGTCAATAGGTTTGCGAGCTGGTCTTCTCCAGATCTGTGAAGTAAGGTAATCCTCTGCTCCCTTTCTACTTCTCAAACAACATGCATTTTGATATCTATGTGTTTAGTGTGTCAGTGTTGAAAGGGATTCTTACGTATTGCGATGGTCGATGTGTTACCGCAATAGATGGGAACCCCTCCCTTGAATATGAACCCAAACTCCTCGAACATACGCCTTAGCCATATTGTATGATTTGTGGTAGCACATAGAGTGGTATATTCCGCCTCTCCCATAGACTGTGCTATCACCAGTTGTTTTCTAGTCTCCCATGACAATACCGTATTGCCTAGGTAAAACAGAACCCCGTAGTGCTTCACATATCCTCCTTGCATCCACCCAGTCCGAGTCTGAATATCCGATTAGTTTTGAGTCTTTCACATGCTTAAAGTGTAGTTTGTAGTTTATAGTCCCATTTATGTACCTGAAAACACGTTTAACATCCAACATGTTTTCATCTGTAGGTTTTGACATATACCTGGACAGACAGAAGGTTGCGAACATGAGGTCCGGATAGATTACAGCAAGGTACAGGAGCCCATCGATCATGCTCTGATATTGCAGTGGGTTGGTAAGCTCCTTTCCCATAACTTTTCTCTTCCTAGTGGGCATTAGGGGAGCGCTAACACTCTAGGAAGTACCTCAACCTCTCTAGGGTTGCATCCCAAATTTATCTAGTAGTTGCATTTCATACTTAGTTTGGTGTAGGAAAATCCCCTCGTCTATGTAATTAATCTCAAAACCTAGGAAGTACCTCAAGTGATGTGTGTTATATCAAGTAATAAATTACCTAGACTAACGCATCCGCAAGGATACGGATCGTGTAGTTACTAGGGTCGAACACAAGGAATTGATGCAACTCTAAAGCTATTAGACTAATGAATAAGACGTGTGAAATCAAATAGTGATGGAATGCGAATGCAAATGCAAATGCAAACTAACTAAACTAAACTAATGATAGGGATGATTCAAAGACTAATCACCATAGGTATCGAGAGTTGCACGACAATGTAACGATAGACGCTTTACGACCGCTATCCTAATCCCTAGATCTAATCGATTGACCTGGCGTAGATTCTAAACTGATTAAACCCTAAATCATGGCTAAGTTCCGAAGTCTAATGCCCTGGCGTTGGTTTATTAGCCTTCTAACATCAGTGGCGTAAGTGGCGTACAAGTAATGAAAGCATTAAGATCAACCATGAAATCTGAAAACATGATAAAATACCGAATTCATTCATATCGAGTGGCGTACAAGTATGAAAGCATTAAGATCCACCATTCATTAAGCACAAGACTTCATTACATGTTGGCAATACTCTCTAACCTATGGCAATAGATCTACTTGGACATGAACTCAGGAAACGAAACACAAAAATTCAACATAGAAAGAGAATAAGAATGCTCCATATTCATCAACAGATGTCTTCAATAGATCCTCCATGCTCCGGATCCTTCGTTTCGTCCTTCTCGATCCTTCCAAGTGTGTTCTCTATGTTTCTCAATCGTCCTTGAGTCCCCCCTTTCTAATTTGGTTCGAATCCCCTTTTAATAGATCTGATTTCTCATGATTTGGTTTTTCTAAATCTTGGGAATTAGTTGAGAAAATCAAGGGCCCGAGCGGGCACAGCATCTACCCGCTCGTGCAGGCCTTGTGCCCGACCGTGACACCCATTTTCGCCCGAACGGGCATTCATGCCCGAGCGTGTTCCTCTTCAGCCCGAGTCCTGCAAAGTTACGGCGCATTTTGATGAAGCGGGCACTCCATTTCCACCCGATCGGGCACGCATGCCCGACCATGTTCCTTGAGCACCCGAGTCGTGCAAAGCTACGGGGTTGTCCTGGCATCAATTACCCGAGCGGGCACACTTGTAATGCCCGAGCGTGCATGACCTAAGATGTTGTTTCCGCTCCTTCCGCTCGGTGTTTGTATGCTCTCTTCAATCCACGGCCTTGCATAAGCTGAACCTTGTCATTTCGGGGTTAAATTGCCAATAGCTCTCGTGTTTCTCCTCATGTCTTCGTTTCTTGCACAAAACACGAAATGTAGATGAAATCCTCGAATAGACTCGATAAATGAATGAAATCTAATAAATCTAATCAAATCTATACCTAAGAATGACATAAAAACTACAACGGATTACGTGTTATCAAACTCCCCCAGACTTAACCTTTTGCTCGTCCTTGAGCAAACCTAGAGTCGAGTACTAGAAGAGCTAAACAACAATGGATACTAACACAAATGCATCAAAGGATTAGCCATCATGCAAAACAACGCGTCACATGAACGCAAGCCTAAGCGTACCAAGTTCGGACTTCTATCAATCCGAAAGTCTCGAACCATGCAATCCTACCAATGACTTAAGTCTAATCCATACTCCTAAACAATGTCCAAGCGATCTCCATACCAACTCTCCTAAGCTTGAGATATCATTAAGTTCACATTCTCGTTCTTATTCTTCTTCTGTTTTTTTTATTTTATTTTTATGATTCCACGCTTGGTTCCTAGGACGTCGAAGTCAAAGAGGGTGGCTTTCTACTTAGACCCAGGCTGCCTATGGCACACTCATAAGGTTT
The DNA here is from genome assembly GCA_036759665.1 of Gynandropsis gynandra. Classification (NCBI taxonomy): domain Eukaryota; kingdom Viridiplantae; phylum Streptophyta; class Magnoliopsida; order Brassicales; family Cleomaceae; genus Gynandropsis; species Gynandropsis gynandra. Next base: position 15,275,355 of record CM071876.1, on the reverse strand, counting down.
AGTAACCTTAGCAGAGTGAAGAGATGCGTCATTGAAGCTTATTTTTCTGATTTTTTTTACTTCTCTTTTTTATGAAGAATACGCATAACTCTAACCCTTAGGACGTAGAATAGCGCCTCAGCCCACCACTTAGACCCGAACCATCGATCTCGATGTACTCAAGTCAATGAAAACCTAAAATAGTTAAGACTTTTCCAAGGATAGAACATTGACAGCGGAGTATAAGCGTGTGGAGTCTAATGAACGCTAAAATCTATCAAACAAGCATCGATTAATCGGTATACACGGAGATATGATACTTGGTACTGAAACCTAGGAGGTGAATGTAACTATAAGTCATGGTTTCAAGCACAATTACTTCAACTAATCGGAAATCAAGAAGACTTCTAAACACACCTAGACTATAGTTCACGATTCGACAAGGTCGCACAATAATGACTAAAGCTTGAAAATTCATGCTAGGTATCCATCCGTTTATTCCTAAAAACAAAAATCTACAAAAATCTACATCTAATCCTAATCAAATGCGAAATACTCAACGAGTACCCCCCCCCAGACTTAAATGAAACACAGTCCCTGTGTTCTAGACCTATAAGGGACCTCCAAAACATAAAAATTCGAGAAAGCATGAAAAAGTAGCGAATACACCTGGTGTGTGCGTGTGTCTTTCTCGATGATACGTCTGGATGTAGTGAATCCTGCACTCTA
>CM071876.1:15200184-15270167 GCA_036759665.1 Gynandropsis gynandra | reverse complement strand
AGAATGCTCCCTATTCATCAACCGATGTCTTCAATAGATCCTCCATGCTCCGGATCCTTCATTCCGTCCTTCTCGATCCTTCCAAGTGTGATCTCTATGTCTCTCAATCGTCCTTGAGTCCCCCCTTTCTAATCTGGTTCGAATCCCCTTTTAATAGATCTGATTTCTCATGATTTGGTTGTTCTAAATCTTGGGAATTAGTTGAGAAATACAAGGGCCCGAGCGGGCACAGCTTCTACCCACTCATGCAGGCCTTGTGCCCGACCGTGTACATCCATTTTCACCCGAGCGGGCACCTATGCCCGAACGTGTTCCTCTTCAGCCCGAGTCGTGAAAACCTACGGCACATCTTGATGACAATTAACCCGAGCGGGCACTCCAATTTCACCCGATCGGGCACACATGCCCGACTATGTTCCTTGAGCACCCGAGTCGTGCAAAGCTACGGGGTTGTCCTGGCATCAATTACCCGAGCGGACACACTTCTAATCCCGAGCGTGGCAAAGCTACGGGGTTGTTTGGTAGCAATTACCCGAGTGGCACACTTCCGATGCCCGAGCGTGCATGACCTAAGATGTTGTTTCCGCTCCTTTCGCTCGGTGTTTGTATGTTCTCTTCAATCCACGGCCTTGCACAAGCTGAACCTTGTCATTTCGGGGTTAAATTGCCAATATCTCTCGTGTTTCTCCTCATGTCTTCGTTTCTTGCACAAAACACGAAATGTAGATGAAATCCTCGAATAGACTCGATAAATGAATGAAATCTAATAAATCTAATCAAATCTATACCTAAGAATGACGTAAAAACTACAACGGATTACGTGTTATCATCAACCTCCCTAGGTCACTCATCTCAAATGCTTGGCAAAGATTAAGTTTAAGCATTTCTATGCATTTAGCACTGCTCTCAGTAAGAACTATCTCATCCAGATGCATATAACTAGAATATCACTCACTAACCTTCAGGTGTACATGGCGGCATCGTAGTGGCTCCGTGTGCACCCTTCGGTCAGAAAGAAATAACTGATTTTGCTGTAACATGCTCTAGGTGCCTGCTTCAAGCCGTAGAGTGCCTTTTTCAATTTGTAGACTTTTTCTTCTGCACCTTAATGTCATAGCCTTGAGGTTGTTCTATGAACACCTCTTATGTTATTTCTTCGTTTAAAAACGCCGACTTGACATCCATCTTATGCAACGTCCATTTCATTTGTGCAGCTAGGGCGATCAACACTTTGATGGTGTCGTGTCTAGACACTAGAGCGAAGGTCTCTCTGTAGTCGATGCCGAAGGTTTGTGTAAACCCTCTAGCTACTAGCCATGCTTTCAGCCTTTGAATTTTCCCATTCTCATCCGATTTGATCTTGTAAATCCACTTAACTGTGCTGCCCACCAGCATCCAAGTGTCATTATTCTAGATCATGTCAATCTCCTCGTCCATGGCCTTCCTCCAGCCTGGATCCAAGATAGCTTATTCAAAGGAACTCGGTTCCTCCATAACCAGGTTAACACACCTCATAATTTTTCCCTTCTTCTACTTAAGTTGGTTCAAAATCTTCGTATATTCGACTTAACCTTCATGCTTTATGCAGAAGCCATGAAGATGAGGATGAGGCTCGACTAGTCTGTTCGCTGCTCAATTGGAAAGGCACCGGAGATAGTTGCCATAATTGCCTTTCTCCGTCTGCACTTGTATTTCTTGGTATAGTGTTAGGAGCAGTTCGTTGTGTAGGTCTAGGGTTTCAGATGAATGTTGAGATAAGTCTAGTTGCTTGTGAATCAACCTTCGTAGACCAGTCCCAACATTTGTTTTCCTCAAATACAACGTCCCTTGCAACTTCACCTTTACCCGTCTGCGTGTTATATATTTGATATCCCTTGCTTAGGCTGTTGTAGCCTACAAATATTCATATTTCTGACCTCTGATCTGGTTTCTTTCTATGCTGTGCAAGTACATGAGCGTGGCATATACATCCAAAAACTTATAGGTGACCTACTAAGGGCTGGTGTCCACTCAACACTTCAAGTAGGGTGCGACCATCCAGTGCCTTGGTGGGTAGCCGATTCTGGAGATAGGTGGTTGTGCAGACGCCCTTAGCCTTAAATTTGTGAGGTAAGTTCTTCCCTCTTAACATACTTCGTGCCATATTCAATAACGATATGTTTCTCCTCTCGGCAACTCAGTTTTGCTGAGGGGAGTACGCCACAGTCATTTTCCTTAGAATACCCTTAGAGCTTAGGTAGTCATCGAAATCTTTAGAATTAAACTCCCCTCCACGAACTGTTCTCAATTTCTTCACCTCTTCCTTGTTTGCGTTTCAACTTGGACAACAAACTTCTTAAAAATATTTAGGCAATCTGATTTCAGCCTTAGGAAGTACACCATCACCATATGCGAGAACCAATCTGTGAATGTCAACAAGTATAGACTCCCATCAGTAATGGGGTCTGCATACGACCGCATAAATCTGAGTGTATTAGGTCTAGGATAGCTTTTAGTTTGTAGTCTTCCTGTTTCGGAAATTCTTCCGTGGTTTGCTTCCCCTTCAAGCAATCTTCAAATACTTCCTTTTCTAATTTAAACCTTGGTAGTCCTCTGACCATACTCTTCTGTTGTAACTCTTGCAGGCTGTGAAGATCGGAATGACCCAACCTTCGATGCCATAAACCTTGGTAGTCCACTGACCATACTCCACTTTTACAATATTCCACCGTAAGGAATAGGCCTTCTTGAACATAGGAACTTCAGCAACTAAATTGTCTCTCTTTTCCTTGATCTTACAACTTCCTCCCATGAATAGAACTTGATATCCATTACGAACCATAGCAGGTACACTCAGAAATTTCTTGTCCAACCCGAAACTAGAAACATGTCCTTAATGAGCTTCCTCCCCTTCTTAGTTTCCACTAGAATATCTCTTTTCCAGGTGGTTATGAGTGCTTCACCATTCCCCACAATAATAGGTACTCTAAAGTTCCTATCCAAAGTAGTGAAGAACTCCACCCGCATCATTTGATTAATAGCTCCGCTGTCCACTAACGAAGCCTCTTGGTCGAACCCTTTAGCTGCAATATTTGCAGCCTTGAATAGGCAATTATCATCCTCTTCTCGATTCAAGTGAGCCTGATTTGTGTTAGGCTTCTTGAACCTGCAATCACGTGAGAAATGGCCTGGTTTCCCACAAGTGTAACACTCCTTTTTAGTTTTAGGAGGTCTTGGTGAGTCTTGTCTATCTCTTATTCTTGAAATAGCACTGTGATTCATGATGGTTGTCCTTCTTGAAGTGGCTGCACCATTTCTTCCTTTTTTTTGGTAATAACCCTTATGATAGGGCTTTTGACTATTCTCTGCTTTTTTTGACAGTTTCAGTCCTTTGAAATTTGCGTTAAACGCTCCCTCTATGCTGCTACAGTGTTTGTCGTCGAGTGTCACCTCTTGAGACTGCAATGAGATGACTAACTCACCCAATGTTAGGTTTGCTAGGTCCTTAGTTTGTTCGATAACACCCACATAGGGTCGAACCTCTCTTGTAGCGAGCATAGTATCTTCGATACTAGTGTCTTCCCTAATATCTTCTCCATAGGTTTTCATCTCATTTCAAAGTTCTGTGACTTTTTTTGTGAATTCTTTTATGCTTTCTTTGTCTCCTTGACACATGGTATAGTATGTAGTCCTTAGGAACTGTAGTTTAATCATCGCCGTCTTAGGATCTCCCTAGAACCTCTCCTTTAGTAGATCCCACGTGTCCTTGGAGTTCTCATATGTTGACAAGTGATCTCCAAAAATATTTTCGGTGACAGCATTGTAAAGAAGTCGCAGTACTGTATGGTCATTGGCTTCTAACTCCGCCTATGCTGTTAGAGCCTTTTGCTGTTCTTCGGGGGTAGTAGTAGCCCCATTAGTGGCATGTCCGGTAGCCCTTCAGTCACAACCTTCCAAAGTTGTCTAGAACATAGGGTTTCCTTCATTTTGATGACCCATAAATTGTATTCTTTGTCGTTGAACACTGGAACTTAGGGTATTGTTTGCATCATCTTGTGGGTTTAGGTTGTTCTTCTTCTGGGCTGTGTTTTGTGTTGAGTTGTGCTGGTTTTTTTATTTGTGCGTTTGGTGCTGGTTTGGCTTCTGGTGCTTAGTTGTTGTTTGTGCCATGTGTTCCCTTGAATCTTGAGCGCTCTGGTACCATTTGTTGGATTTAAAACTTGTTCATGAACTTGATTTGTGTTAGTCACTGATGAAACTTTGGTTGTGATTATGGTAATCTGAAATTTTTTGTAAACTGGTATTGTTGTTTGTAGAATGGTTGAGTTGATGATTTTCTAGTGGTGATACTCCTCACCCCCTTCTCATTTCATATATATAAAATAACCATACAAAATCATATATTTCCTAGTTACTATATCTAGGTCTCTTACACAAAATGTCAACTTCTATTTCTTGCAAAATCATACCAAATTATAGGTTATCACCGTTGCTACTTCTACAATTTGTATTTGGGTGTTTTCTTGTTTTGTAGGTGTCTTTGTCTAGGCTTCTACAGACTTCCTTCAGGTGTTGGGCTGGAGTGGAATTAGGCTGCGGGCTCTATCTTCTTTTAGGTAATATTTCGGGTTTGGGCTTCCTTCGTGGGCTGCTGCCGGCCCAAGGTGATGTTTTGACCCATTGCTTTGTTTTCTTTGATCAGGGTCGAGAATATTATTCTCATTTCCTGATTCCATCATTTCTTACGGGCTTGCCTCCTCTCCGCCGAACCCTAAGACGAACTTAGGGTTTCTCATCCATGGGTCGCCTTCCACTGGTGCAGGAGAAGAGTCGGAGTCTTCACTCTCCCTCTCGATTCTTCTCGGCACCACACCTAGCCGCAGACGCAGGTTCTCGAACTTCTTCGTGCTCAGCAGCTTTGTTAAAATTTCCACAAGTCAATCTTCTCAGGAGTAGTGAAGTAAGGTAATCCTCTGCTCCCTCTCCGGTTCTCGAACAACATGCATTTTGACATGTATGTGTTTAGTGCATCGATGTTGAACGGGGTTCTTACTATTGCGATGGCCGATGTGTTATCGCAGTAGATGGGAACCCCTCCTTCGAATATGAACCTAAACTCCTTGAACATATGCCTTAGCCATATTGTATGATTTGTGCTAGCACACAGAGCGGTGTATTCCACCTCTGCTGTAGATTGTGCTATCACCGGTTGTTTTTGAGTCTCCCATGAGAATACCGCAGTGCGTAGGGTAAAACAGAACCCCTTAGTGCTTAGCATATCCTCCTTGCATCCACCCCAGTCCAAGGCTGAATATCCGATTAGTTTTGAGTCCTTCACTTGCTTAAAGTGTAGTCCGTACTTCACAGGCCCATTTATGTACCTGAAAACACATTTAACATCCAACATGTTTTCATCTGCAGGTTTTGACATATGCCTGGATAGATAGGAGGCTGCAAACATGAGGTCTGGATGGGTTACGATAAGGTATAGAAGCCGGCCGATCATGCTCTGATATTGCAGTGGGTTGGAAAGCTCCTTTCCCAAAACATTGTTCTACCCAATAGGCATTAGGGGAGTGCTAACACTCTTAGAGTGTTGCATCCCAAATTTATCTGGTAGTTGCATTGCGTACTTAGTTTGGTGTAGAAAAATCCCCTCCTCTGTGTAATTAACCTCAAAGCCTAGGAAATACCTCAACCTCTCTAGGTCACTCATCTCAAACGCTTGGCAAAGCTTAACTTTAAACATTTATATCCATTTAGCACTGCTCCCAATAATAAATATATCATCCACGTAGATGCATCTAATTAGAATATCACTCATTAACCTTTGTGTGTACATGGCTGCATCGCAGTGGCTTCGTGTGCACCTTTTAGTCAGAAAAAAATCGTCGATTTTGTTGTACCATGCTCTAGGTGCCTGCTTCAACCCGTAGAGCGCCTTTTCAATTTGTAGACTTTGTCTTCTGCACCTTCCATTTCATAGCCTTGACGTTGTTCTATGAGCACATCTTCTGTTATTTCTCTGTTGAAAAAATCCAACTTGACATCCATCTTATGCAACGTCCATTTCATTTGTGCAGCTAGGGCGATCAAAACTTTGATGGTGTCGTGTCTAGACACCGGAGCGAAGGTCTCTCCGTAGTCGATGCCGAAGGTTTGTGTAAACCATCTAGCTACTACTCGTGCTTTTAGCCTTTGAATTTTCCCATTCTCATCCGATTTGATCTTGTACAGCCACTTAACTGTGATTAATTTTTTGTTTTCAGGTCTATCCACCAGCATCCAAGTGTCATTCTTCTAGATCATGTCAATCTCCTCGTCCATGGCCTTCCTCTAGCCTTGATCTAAGACAGCTTCTTCAAAGGAACTCGGTTCCTCCAAAACCAGGTAACACGGCTCGTAATTTTACCATTCTTCTACTTCAGGTTGTTCAACATCTTCGTATATTCGGCTTAACCTTCATGTTTTATGCAGAAGCCATGAGGATAAGAATGAGGCTCCACTACTCTGTCCACTGCTCAATTGGAAAGGCACCGGAGATACTTGAGATAATTGCCTTTTTCCTTTTGCACTTGTATTTCTTGATATAGTGTTAGGAGCAGTTCGTTGTGTAGGTCTACGGTTTCTAATTAATGTTAAGAAAGGTCTAGTTGCTTGTGAATCAAACTTTGTATACCAATCCTAACATTTTTCTTCTTCAAATACAACGTCCCTTGCAACTTCCACTTTACCCGTCTGCATGTTATATATTCGATATCCCTTGCTTAGACTGCTTTAGCCTACAAATATTCCTGTTTCTAACCTTTGATCCAGTTTCTTTCTATGTTGTGCAGGTACATGAACGTGGTATAGACAGCCGAAAACTTTTAGGTGACCTACTGAGGGCTGGTGTCCACTCCATACTTCAAGTGGGCTGCAACCATCCGGTGCCTTGGTGGGTAGCCAATTCTGGAGATAGGCGGCTGTGAAGAGGCTTTCAGCCTAAAATTTGTGAGGTAAGTTTTTCCCGTTTAACATACTTCGTGCCATATTCATTAACGATCTGTTCCTCCTCTCGGCAACTCCGTTTTGCTGAGGGGAGTAAACCGTAGTCAATTCCCTTAGAAAACCTTAGAGCTTAGGTAGTCATCGAAATCTTTAGAATTAAACTCTCCTCCATGATATGTCCTCAACTTCTTCACCCTCTTCCCTGTTTGCATTTCAACTTGAACAACAAACTTCTTAAAAATACTTAGGCAATCGGATTTCAGCCTTAGGAAGTACACATACACCATATGCGAGAACCCATCTGTGAATGTGAACAAGCAGAGACTCCCATCCAGTGATGGGGTCTGCATAGGACCGCATAAATCCGAGTGTATTAGGTCTAGGATACCTTTTAGTTTGTAGTCAGCCTGTTTCGGAAATACCTCCCTGTTTTGCTTACCTTTCAAGCTGAAGGAGTTAATCAGTTTGTAAATGACGAACACATGACCCGAGACACGCAAGCGGGACGCTGAGATGCGAGACGCAGCCAGGAAGGACGCAAAGATGCGAGATGCAGCCAGGCAGGATGCGAAGATGCGAGACGTGGCCAAGCGAGATGCAGAGATGCGAGACGTGGCCAGGCAGGAGGCAAAGACACGGGACGCGACAAGGCGGGACGCGGAGACCCGAGACGCAGGAAATTGCAGAACAAAGGCTGATCGAGTTGCAGACTTCAGAGGACAAGAAAACATCGAACACCTGATCATCCAAAATGAAGGAGGCGACACGATAGCAGCCTAAAGATCACAGAAGAAGCTCATGACACAGACGAGGCAATGAAGGTGGAAGGCCTTGGAATCAGCGTGAAGAACCTGCACCTGAACCACAGGTGCAGGTTGCCATTTTTGCTGAGGACAAGGAGTCCTTGGCTTAGTCAAACTTAATTTACTTTTAGTAATTAACGCACAAATGCTCTAATGATGTTTCTGAGCATGTTTTGGGTTTTGTTTTGTAATGCCAATAGGCATATATGTAAGAAAACAAATGAAATGGAAGTTTAAGGCATTATTCAGAAAGTTGTTCTCATGTGTTCATTCTCTTCATTTTTCTCTCATATTTCTTGCAAGATTATTTTATTCTGAGTGTATTTTTCGTTCAGTTCATTTTTTTACATTCATGTTTGCACAATCAGCGTGGACTATGGAGAAAGTGAACTTGCTGAAGTTCACTAAAAAAAACAGTGGTATCAGAGCCTCCTGGATCTCAAGGCCAAGAATTGCACAACGACATTATTGAAACACAAAAGGAAGAAAAGGAGCATATTTGAGTCAAGTTATATATTTCAGATAAGATGCAGAATACTATACCTGTTCCGGTGTTTGAAAGGAAAAATTATAATCTATGGGTGATAAAAATCAGAGCCATCCTAAGGTCAAAGAGTTTGTGGAAGGTAGTCATAGAGGGGATTTCTGATCTGCCTGCATTGGGCATAGAAACTACAGAAGATCAAAGACAAAAGAAGATAGAAGAGTGGGAAGAGTTGGAGGCTAAAGATCAAAAGGCCTTGGAACTCATCTACCATGTTGTTTTAGAGGAGATTTTCATAGCTCACTTGTCCACTTGTGAGACAGAAAAGGCGGCATGGGATCTCTTCAAGGAGAGGTTTCAAGGGGACCCCAAAACTGCCATGATCAAGCTTCAAAGACTAAGGGCAACATATTATACTTTGAAGCAAGGAGAGAAAGATCTATTGAGGATTTTGCCAACAAAGTAACTGAGTTGGGGAACGAGATGAGGGCTTATGGAGATGACATTAAAGAGGATGCTTTGGTGTCAAAAATCCTATGCTCTCTGCAAGAGAGGTTTGACCCATATGTGGGGGTCATTGAGCAGACTAAGGACTTAAATGTCCTTACAATGGCTGAACTGGTGATTGCCTTACAGACTCAGGAGTATAGGCTGGATGACAGACATGGCGGAGGGCTAGAGGGAGCTTTCCAAGCTAACTTCAAAGGGATCAAGGCAGGATCCAAGTCATAGGCAAATAAGAAGGGCTCTCGCAAAACTGAGCAGAAATACAAGGGGAAGAAATGGTGTGGAGTGTGTAAAATGGACAACCACACTGAAGCTCAGTGTTATTTCAAGGGAAAACCAGACAAGGGAGAAGGATCTAAGTCTTACAAAACCCACAAGGAATGCTACATGTGGCAAAGTGGGACATTTTTCAAGAGACTGCAAAGTGAAGAAGGGCCCCTCAAATCAAGCTCAAGCAAATCAGGAGCAAGATGGGGAGGACTTTCTATTCACTGCTGCACATGTGGTTGGAGAAGAACATGAAACAGATGTATGGCTCATAGACAGTGGAGCCACCAACCACATGACACAGGATGAGAGGTATTTTACCTCAATAGATAAGACAATCAAGGTGCCCATAATAGTGGGCAATGGAGCCATTCTGCAGACAGCAAGAAAAGGGGATATAGAAGTGATGACCTTGAAGGGTAGGAGAAGGATAAAGGAGGTATTCCTAGTCTCTGGACTAGACAAGAATCTCCTTAGTGTTCCACAAATGGTGAGAAATGACTACCATGTGGAATTTGTAGAGAATCTGTGTTTGATCCATGACAAGGAGGGAACCAAGGTAGGTTAAGTACCTATGGTGAAAAAAGCCTATCCATTGAGGTGGAAATGTTTGAGGAAGCAGCCTACAAAGCTGAGGAAAATGGACTTGCAAACCTCTGGCACAAGAGGTTTGGACATGGTGGTGTCCATAATCAGGTGAAGCTGCAAAGTCAGGAGATGGTGAAGGGTCTAGCCAAGTTCAGGGTGGCCAAAGAGCTTTGTGAAGCATTATACAAGGGACGCGCACAAGGCAAGAATTCCTAAAGGAATCTGAAGGCAAGTCCAAGGAAATATTGGAGTTGGTGCATACACACCTGTGTGGTCCTATGCAGACCCCATCCCTTGATGGAAGTTTATATGTTTTGACGTTCACTGATGATCATTCCCATATGCTTTGGGTATACTTCCTCAGACTCAAATCAGACACGTTTACTATCTTTAAAAAATTCAAGAGTCTGGTAGAAAACCAGACAGGGAAGAAACTGAAGAAGTTGAGATGATGTAGGGGAGGGGAGTTTAACTCCAAACCTTTCACTGACTTCCTTGAAGAGCATGGGGTACAAAGGCAGCTGAGTGTAGCCTATTCTCCTCAACAAAATGGAGTGGCAGAGAGGAGGAATAGGACACTCATGGAGATGACAAGGAGCATGCTTAAGGAGAAGGGTCTCCCCAATAAATTTTGGGCTGAAGGTATGTTCACTCTTGTATACCTTCAGAACAGGCTTCCAACAAGATCATTGGACAACCAAACACCATTGGAGGCATGGAGTGCTCACAAGCCAAGTGTGATCCACTTAAGAGTTTTTGGCAGTCTCTGTCATGTGCAGATCCCAGCACAGCAGTGATAGAAGTTGGATGATCGATCTGAGAAGGCTTATATTCATGGGATATAGCAGCATGAGCAAGAGCTACAGGGTGTTCAAACTGAGCATAGGCAGAATAGATGTTGCAAGGGACATCATTTTTGAAGAAGAAAAGTCTTGGACCTGGGAGACTCAATTTGTGTCACAGAAGCAGATTGGGGTTCCTAGTTTCAACCCTGCCGTGTCAAATTCTGAGCAAGGAGATCAAAACACCCAGAGGACACCTCAAGCCGTATTTGAAGAAGGACAAGGGTCTGGAGGGAGTCAGAGGAATCATCCACAGTTCACCCCAGTTCCCTTCAGACTCAGTCAGTCAAGCTCCAGAGTGTAGAGAGGGTAATAGTAGCTCTTCCAGGCTGGTTCATAGGATGAGGAGACATCTATGAAGATGCTGAGCCAGTTGAGAGAGAAACAAACCAAGTTTATGAATGTTGTTACTCTGCAGTGGAGGAACCATCAACATTTGAGGAGGCAATAGCTGACATTGGATGAAGGAGGGCAATGGATGTTGAAATAGACATGATAAATAAGAACAAAACTTGGGAACTTACTGAACTACCAGAAGGTCACAAGGTAATCACAGTGAAGTGGATTTAAAAGATAAAAACCAATGAAATGGTAATGTGCAGAAGCTGAAAGCCAGGCTGGTAGCAAGGGGTTTTACTCAAACTCATGGTTTGGACTATGGAGAGACTTTTGCTCCTATGTCCAGACAAGATACCATATGAACCCTTATTGTTGTAGCAGCCAAGGAAGGGTGGACCCTCCATCATATGGGTGTCAAATATGCCTTTATCAATGGAGAAATAGCACAGGAGGTCTACATACAACATCCTCCTGGATATGAGATTGAAGGTCATGAAGACAAGGTCCTGAAACTTAAGAAGGCCTTGTATGGTCTGAAGCAAACTCCCAGAGCTTAGTACAACAGAATAGACTCGTTTTTCACAGGAGAAGGCTGCAAAAGGAGTGGGTGTGACATTGCAATGTATGTGCAGGAGAACCACCTGAAAATAGTGGTCATATGCTTGTATGTAGATGATCTGATCATCTTAGGAAATGACGAGAGACTGATCAGGGAGTTCAAGGAGAAGCTATACAGAGAGTCTGAGATGAATGATCTTGGGAATTTGAGGCGCTTTCTGGGATTTGAAGTTAGTTACACGACTGAAGGTATTTTCATGAACCAGGCCAAGTATACTGGACAGTTGTTGAAGAAGTTTAGGATACAACATTCAAATAGTATCTCAACTCCCTTATCACCATATGGAAAGAATTCAGAAAAAGAAAATGAGCTTGCTGATCCAACCAAGTACCGGAGCATGGTAGGAGGCCTGCTCTATCTATCAGCAACCAGACCTGACTTGACATTCTTAGCATCCTATCTGTCTAGGAGGAATGCCAAGCCAACGGAGAAGAGCTTGCAAGAAGCTAAAAGGGTGTTAAGGTACATTTTTTGAACTAAGGATTATGGCTTGTGGTTTCAGAAAGTAGAGGATGCTAGATTGGTAGGGTATGTTGATGCTGATCTAGCTGGGAGTGTGGACGACTCTAAGAGCACGACATGGTTCTGCTTCATGATTGGAAGTGCCATGTTCAGTTGGGAACACAGAAGCAGACAATCATTGCCTAGTCCAGTGCAGAGGCTGAATATACAGCCTAGTGTGCAACCACAAACAATGCTGCATGGCTGAAGAGATTGTTTTCAGAACTTGGATTTGATGTGAATGATGCTTTGGTTATTCATCATGATAGCACAACATCTATAGCAATCAGCATATTCAAATCAAATTTCATGTTGTGAGGGAGGCCGTCATCAAAGGGATGATAAAACTGGAATATGTGGCTGGACAGGATCAAGTGGCGGAATTTTAACTAAGTCATTGGGTACAAAACGTTTTGAGGAGCTAAGGCACAAGCTTGGTGATAACATGTAATCCGTCATAGTATTTTCATGATTCCTAGTTTTAGTTTTGATTAGATTTCTCGGGTTTTACCGAGTTATTGAGCATATTCGAGGACTTCATCTACTATTTCGTGTTTTGTATAGGAAACGAAGACTTCAAACAAACACGAAAGATTACGGCAAATCCACCCCGAAAACGTGACAAAGTGAGCAAAGGCAATATGTGCACGGCCACGGATGCAAACGGATCACCCAAGCATCGAGCAAAAGGAGCGGAAATAGCAAGTAAATACAGCCTGCTCGGGCTTGGAAGAGGCCCCGCTCGGGCTGCCAAACAGATCAAGAGGGATATTGAAGGAGTTGATCAGTTTGTAAATGACAAACACATGACCCGAGACGCGGCCAGGCGGGACGTGGAGATGCGAGACGCGGCCGAGCAAGACGCGAAGATGTGAGACACAGCCAGGTGGGACACGGAGATACGAGATGCGGCCAGGCAGGATGCAAAGACACGGGACGTGACCAGGCGGGACGCGGAGACCCGAGACGCAGGAAATTGTAGAATAAAGGTTGATCGAGTTGCAGACTTCAAAGGACAAGATAACATCGAGGAGCTGATCATTCAGACTGAAGCAGGTGACAAGATAGCAGCCTAAAGATGGAAGAAGAAGCTGAGGACATGGACGGGGCAAGGAAGGACATGAAGACCTCAGAATCAGCGTGAAGAACTTGACCAGAACCACAGGTGCATGTTGCTATTTTTGCCGAGGACACGGAGTCCTTGGCTAAGTCAAACTTTATCTACTTTTAGTAATTGATGGACAAATGTTTTAATGATGTTTTTGAGCATGTTTTGGGTTATGTTTTGTAATGCCAACAGGCATATATGTAAGAAAACAAATGAAGTGGAAATTTAAGGCATTATTCAGAAAGTTGTTCTCGTGTGTTCATTCTCTTCATTTTTCTCTCATGTTTCTTGCAAGATTATTACATTCTGAGTGTGTTTTTCGTTCAGTTCGTTTGTTTACATTCATGTTTGCACAATCAACGTGGTTTATGAAGAAAGTGAACTCAAATTAAGTAACGTTCATGTTGCTAAAGTTCACTAAAAACAACACAAGCAAGCTTCACAGAATTTCTTTTCTACTTTATACCTTGGAAGTCGTCTGACCATACTCTTCTTTTGTAACTCTTGTAGGCTGTGATGATCAGAATAACCCATCCTTCGATGCCATAAACAAGATAAGTGCTCATCCTCACTAGATGCCTTTGCATATTCTATTACAGTATTCCACCGTAGGGGATAGGCCTTCTTGAACATAGGAACTTCAGCAACCAAACTGTCCCTCTTGTCCTTGATTTTACAGCTTCCTTCCGTGAATAGAACTTGATATCCATTATGAACCACATGAGGTACACTCATAAGTTTCTTGTCCAACCCCGAAACTAGAAACACGTCCTTAATCGCTGTCCACTAACCAACCCTCTTGGTCGAGCCCTTCAGCTGCAGTATGTGCAGCCGTGAATAGGTAGTTATCTTGCTCTTCATCTTCTCGGTTCAAGTGAGACTGATTTGTGTTAGGCTTCTTGAACCTACAATCCCGTGAGAAATGGCCTGGTTTCCCACAAGTGTAATGCTCCTTTTTACTTTTTGGAGGTCTCAGTGAGTCTTGTCTATCTGTCTTATTCTTGAAATAGCACTGTGATTCATGATGGTTGTCCTTCTTGCAGTGACTGCACCATTTCTTCCTTTTTGTTTGTAGTCACCTTTAGGGTAGGGCTTTCTACTATTCTCTACTTTGTTTTGACAGTTTCAATCCTTTTAAATTTGCATTGACGTTCCCTCTATGCTGCTACCGTGTCTATCGTCGAGTCTCGCCTCTTGAGATTGCAATGAGATGATTAACTCACCATCGTTACGCTTGCTAGGTCCTTTGTTTGTTCGATAACACCCATATAGGAGTCAAACCTCTCTTGCAACGAGCATAGTATCTTACATATTAGGGTGTCTTCCCTAGTATCGTCTCCATATGTTTTCATCTCGTTTCCAAGTTCCGTGAATTTTTTTGCAAAGTCCTTGATGCTTTCTTTGTCTCCTTGACGTAGGGTATAGTATGTAGCCCTCAGTCGCTGTAGTTTAATCATCATTGTCTTAGGATCTCCGTGGAACCTCTCCCTTTGTAGATCCCACGCGTCCTTGGAGTTCTCACATGTTGACAAGTGAGCTCCAAAAATCTCTTCGGTGTTAGCACTGTAAAGAAGTTACAGTGTTGTCTGGTCTTTAGCTTCTAACTCCTCCCATGTTGTTACAGCCTTTTGCTGTTCTTTGGGGGTAGTAGTAGCCCCAATTAGTGGCATGTCCGGTAGCCCTTCATCACGACCTTCCAAAGCTGTCTAGATCGTAGGATTGCCTTCATTTTTATGACCATTAAGTTGTATCCTTTGTCGTCGAAAACTGGAACTTGGGGTATTGTTTGCATCAACTTGTGGGTTTAGGTTGTTCTTCTTCTTCGTCGTATTTTGTGCTGAGTTGTGTTGGTTTGTTGGTTTGTGCATCTGGTGTTGGTTTTAGCTTCTGGTGCTTAGTTGTTGCTTGTGTCATGTACTCCCTTGAATCTTGAGCGCTCTGATACCATTTTTTGGATTTAAAACTTCTTCATGAGCTTGATTTATGTTAGTCTCATGAACTCTCTTCCCTCATGAAATGAAACTCACTGATGAAACGTGGGTTGTGATTATGGTAATCAGAAATTTTTGTGAATTGGTTTTGGGTGTTTGTAGAATGGTTGAATTGATGATTTTCTGGTGGTGATACTCCTCACTCCTTTCTCATTTCATATATATAAAATAACCACAAAAAATATATATTTCCTAGTAACTATATCTAGGTCTATTACAAAAAATGTCAACTTCTATTTCTTGCAAAATCAGCCCAAGGTATAGGTTATAACTGTTGCTTCTTCTACAATTTGTATTTAGGTGTTTTCTTGTTTTGCAGGTGTCTTTGTCTGGGCTTCCACGGGCTTCCTTCAGGTGTTGGGCTGGAGTGGAACTAGATCGTGGGCCCTATCTTCTTTTAGGTAATATTTCGGGTTTAGGCTTCCTTCGTGGGTTGTGCCGGCCCTAGGTGATGTTTTGACTCATTGCTTCGTTTTCTTTGATCAGGGTCGAGAACATTCTTCTCATTTCTTGATTCCATCTTTTCTTTCGGCTTTGCCTCCTCTCTGCCAAACCCTAGGGCGAATTTAGGGTTTCATGTTCTTGTTTCACCTTCCACCGGTGCTGGAGAAGAGTCGGAGCCTTCATTTTCTCAATTTGTATGCAATTTCAAAATCCATTCCAAACAATTGTTTTGCCCAATGTTGTAATGTTTTGATACAAAGTGTTGCTCCAACAAATATTTTAAACTCTTACTGTCACCCAATCTTGATGCAGGTATTTCCATTAAAAAAACTTTGATGTGGCCCAACAATGCCAATACGAGCATTGTTCTCATAATCTTTTTCAGTTTTTAAAATGCTTCCGCAAAGTTGTCTCTCCATTAAAAACCTTTTTTCTTTAATAAGTCTGCTAAACAGTGAGTTATCTTTCCATAGTGTCTAACAAACTTTGATAATATCTAGTGAGTCCCAAAAACCAACACAATATCGTCATAGTGTGACATACATGCCAAGTCAACATCGTGAAGTTTCTCGGGGACTACAACAACACTCTCAACCGATATAACATAACCAATGTAAGATTCTCGACTTTGGGTAAAAAACCATTTCATCCAATTTGCATAAATCTGGTGTAGGTTCAGAATCCTGAGGATTTCCTTCAAATTTCTCAATTGTTCTTCCATGAATACGTTGTAAATCAATATCTGATCAAATAAAATAAGGACAAATTTCAATAGACATTTTTAGAAAACCTCATTCTTGATCGATTGAAAAGTTCTTGGAGCGTTTCATACGCCAAATTGAATCAATATAGATTCTTAATGTCCTTTCTGAGTATGAAATGACGTCTTAGGAATATCGTTCTCCTTGACCCGGATTAGAAAATATTTAGATTTAAGGTTTAACTTAGAGAAGATCAATGCCCCTTACAACTCTAAGAATTCATCTATGATCGGAACATAATATCAATCGGGAATTTTTACCTTATTGACAGTGCAGTAAACTATGCAAAATCTTCACCTTACACTAGGTTGGATATTGTCTACTTGAAGCATTTCATCAAACATTTTGTCAATTTTATATTTTTTGTACATATGAGTAACGATATGGACGAATATTTACTTGTATAGCTCATAGTTAGTGATGGCATGGTCTTGGCAATGTGTGAGGGAGGACTTCTAGTAGATAAAATATATCCCCAATGTGTTAATCACCCTCTTTGCTTTTAGAGAACTGGTTTTCTGCGTTTTCTCAGCCTCGAATAGTGTGGTCAACTCCAACAAATAAGCTTGGTGTTCCTTTTGCAGTGTGTACAACATTGAATTCAAGGAAACATGGGTCTTCTCCAAATCCAGGTCCTTTCAACTCGATACATTAATTTCCAGTTGGAACTAATTTGGTATAGTTTCCAATTGATTTTTTTTCTTCTAATGCTGATAGCCATTGATATCCTAGAACTACATCTGAGAAGCAGGTCGTGATTCCACCATGGATAGAAACGGTCGATCACAAGGGCCAGAACGATCACGAGAGTCAGAGCGAAGAAGCTGACGAATGCTTGCACACAAATGATTGTGATAGGATAACCAATAGGTGCAGGAGGATTTGAGTCAAGAATACAAGTTTCACCTACAAAGAGAAAAGACCAAGAGGAGCAATAAGCTGAAAAAGCTAAAGGTGTTCAGCTCGAGCAGAGATTTGCTCGGCCTGAGCAAACTCACTAGACATATGGAAGTCGATGTGCTAGGTTTGATTAGAGACTCGCTTGATCGGAGTGTGGCAAAACTTGAACTAGTAAGGGAGGACTCGACGAGCATAGCAATTGCTCGACCGAATTTACTTAAATTATGTGAAATTAGCATGCCTGGTTTAATTATGTTATTTTATTTTATCCAGTTTCGTTATTATGTGATCCTTAAAACTAGAATATCCATTGTATGATATTCTTAATCTAAATTAGAATGAATTGAAAGTGTATGTCCCTTGTTAATCATTGGGATTTAGCTACCAAACTCTTTAAGAGATTCTGCATGTTCACCGATTTATTAACACTAGATCACAAGTGTTGTGGCATCATTCATTGAGTCTGAGGTTTTATAGTCGGATTATAGTTGGGGTTTAGGTCATCATTTCTTTGAAAGACAAGTTATAGGCTCTGTTATTAGCTTGCTAGTGGGATTCACTTTGTTTTCATCAATCTAAGAATACAACGTCAGTCTAAGTTCATTTCAAGTATATTAGAGCCTTGTTCTTGTGTTAGTCTATCCAATTTCGGTTTTGTTTCCATCGTTTCATTCAATATTAATTTACTTTAGTTGGTTTTGTATTTGTTTCAAGAAATTAAAAAAAACATAAAAAAGAAATGGAAAACACACAAAAAAAGGAAAACACACAAAAAACTAAAGAAGAACAAAAAAGGAAAAAAGTTCAAACATAAAGGGTAGTAAGAATATAGAAAGAGTTCTTAGGAGAAAAATAGAATGAGTCTTTATATATAAATAGAAATACCTTAGAAAAGGAAACTTAACTTAGTGTCGACTTTATACACTTGTAGAGTCAAGATTTAGTTTGAGTTGTCAGAAATTCATTTCAAGTCATTTTTTAGTTCTAAACTAAACTTATGAGGAAGTTGAGGAAAAGACAAGCAAATGAATGAGAAAAATTGAGCGAAACACGTTTATGTGAACTTGTGAGTTTTGTTCATCTTATTTTCCTTTCATTTCCATTTAGCTTTCTAATTTCTAGTTCTGGAAACCATTTCAAACCACAGAACGGTAAAGAAGCTCCACATATGTAGTTGTTGATCGCAGAATTCATGCGCATGAGGCAAGAGTTTACTAATGTCGCTAAGGACTTCGTCGGATGGAAGAATCAAGATGCGGGGTTTGCCGAGAAAAACCATGGAGGAAGCCAAAGGCCGCTCATAATCCGTACCCCATAGATATCGATGAGACGAGTATGTTGAGGTCCTAGATGAATATTGTGGCCATCAACAAAGGCCTAACTAACGAAGCAGGTAACATAATCGATGATAATATTGGTAGTATTAAAATGGAAATTCCTACGTTCATTGGCTGGAGTATTCCAAGAGTATGCTTAGGGTAGGGACAAAATATTAGAGAGATGTTTTATTTTCATCACTACTCTCAGTTGAAGAAGGTGATATTGTGATATACAAGATTTATAGACTAGACACTGACATGGTGGAAATGACTTACGTTTCTAAAAGGTGTAATGGAGAGCAAGGCGTAAGCACTTGGAACGAGATGCGTACCATCATGAGATGTCTATTTGTACATTCTCACTATCATTGAGACATTAGTCAATGTTTAAGACGATTTGTACAAGGTACCAGGAGCGAGGAAGACTACTACAAGGATATGGCTTTTGTTGTGATACACACCAATATTGATGAGAATCGTGAGGCCAACATAGATAATTTTATTGGCAGTCTTAATCCTAATATTCAAGACTGCATGGAAACCCATCACTAAGTTGATATGGAGGATCTTCTTCACTTTTCTACTACAATCAAGAAGCATATCAAACATAGAGGAAGGGAAACTCATGACTACTAGAGATCATACACTAACAGCAAGATCGAGCCAAAATCCTAGGCGTCAAAACCAAAAGCACAAGGTACACATAAAATCCCTACGCGTAACTGTGACATTAAATGCTTTAAATTTCAAAGTCATTGGGATTACGACAAGGATTGTACGAATGATGCATATTCAAAGTTAAACAAATAGCCTAAACTACCCGCAACTGCACGGCACGTGTGTAGTATTTTAGGTGTCGATCCCACAGAGACTACGTAACACAGAGTAAATTCAAACTATGAATCAAACTTGCAAACAACGAAGTATTGGTTTTAAGAGTGAAATAACTAAAAACAATAAACTAACGAGTTCTTAACAGTGAGACAAACGTTCTAGGAATCCGATTTCACCACAAGACAACCGAAACCAACAATCAACCTATCTAATCATGCAATCCAGAACAAGTTATCTAAGTCAGACGATCCTAATATGATATCTACCCTCTCTCAAGGCATATACACGTGATCTAGTCAAGTTATCCCCTACTTTCGTTGCTGACACCTTAAGCTAAATCCATAAGATCTGTGATTCATCTGTTTTACCCTCAACCATTGCTACCCTACTTTCGTGGCCTAACCTTGGTTGTTCTAAACCTGATTATCCGGAATTCGAATTCTCCTTTCGATCCTTCTCCTAAGTTCCTAAAACATGCATCTACGTGGCCATCGTAAACACAAGTCAATGAAGCACTCAGATAAAGAATAGATAAACGAAAACGGGAAATTGCATTCAAAGATAAATCAAAGTGGTTCCAGGATAGCCAAGGGCTAATCTCTTCTCCTAGAACAAAACGACTACTCGCTCATGCGTTCAAAAGAAAAAAATAATCGAAGTAGAAAGTATAAAGAACATAAAAACCAAACAAAACCGAAGTCTCGATTTGATCTTCAACGCCCCTTGAATGTCTCCTCCGCAAGAGTGTTCTTCTTCTCCGATTCTATCTACTCTCTCTCTCATTTATCAATTCTGAAAACTCACTCTAACTGAATCCTCTCGACCCCTAGCTCCTCTCCTATCCTTTCCTTCCTCTTTTCTTTCCTTTTCTCCTGGATTTTCCTTTTTGTCGTTCACTCCTTTTTCCTTTTTCGTAGCAGCCATTGTTTTTCCTTTTTCATGTGTTTTCCATTCTTGATTAAGTTGGGCAACGTTTCCATTCTTTTCTCTAGCAAAATATATCTTTGTCCTCTTCTCTAACGTCATCTTCCTCTTTGTATATGTAACTAACGAGTTCCTTTTCGTGTTTAAACAAATTTACGTATCTGTTTTTTCCAGATGACGGACGCGACCCGCACGTGCTGAGTTTGTGCCCCACGTAGGTGCGACGTGCTATGCTCGATGAAATAAGGCCTCCCCGCGCGGGCTAATGAGTGCCCCGCACAGGCTGATGCTCCTGGTGAAGCCCGTGTGTGCTGATGGCTTGCCCGACCCGTGCTCAATATGGTGGACCAATTGCCGAACCAAAGGCCCCGTGCGGGCTAAGGAGTGCCCCGCACGGGCTAAGCTTGTCATAGCGATCCATGCGTGTTGAGGACCTCACCGCCTCGTGCTAAAGTTGCTGGGGGTCAAGCCCCGTGCGGGCTAGGTGAATGCCCCGCGTGGGCTGTGTTATTCCTCGCCGATCCTCGTCCCGTTTGTTCCGTGATGATCCTCGATGTTATTACTTTGTCTCGTGTACGTATTTTAGCTCCAAAATGAACCGAATTTGCATTACAACCTGTAAGGACACGAAAACACGAAAACGAGTAAAACGGATACAAAATCATCCGTAATCATCGTATCTATATCATAAACATCCCTTAAATCATGCGAGAAATATGTATAAAAACGAGATGATCAAAATCCCCCAGACTTGAATGTTTGCTTGTCCCTAAGCAAACGTAAGCGTGAAACACGTGGGGTATACAAAATCCGAGAGTTCCCCTTTCTCCTAGAAATACCGCTAAAGCGAACCTAACCGATTAACTAGCAAGTCGAGAGCAAATTCGGTCTAATTAAATTTTAATTCTTCATACTAGGTTCACCAAGGCTACCCACGAGAAACTAAATCGAAGGCAAACTAAACAAGCCACTGTAACTCTCTCCACCAAACAAGACTTCACACAAATGCTAAACCTAGAACAATCGAGGATACTTGTTTCTTTTCCAAGCTTCTTTCTTTCCTTATTTTTTTCTTTTTCTTTTCTTTTGTTTTTATTTTTTCTTTTTCTTTTCTTTTTTTTTTGTTATGCAACACTAGGCTTCTAGGATGTCGGATTTGAAGGGATCCAGCCTCTACTTAGACCCAGACTGCCGATGACGGTATATTCATGCATCTCGTTCAAGAGTGCAGTGGAAGTAGGCGGCGTTTTTATTGTGCCATGCCCTTAGGACGTAGAAAGATGATCGTCAACCCACCACTTAGACCCAAACAATCGAAAGAGTATATAGGTCTATGCACTCATGTCGATTTTAGAGCATGCTTTTAGGCATTATTTCTATCGACAGCGGAGTGTCAGCGTGCGCTCTTAATCTGCAAAATAAGCTCGATTTCGTACGATCTAATATTCCTCATAAAAAAGAAGTAAAGCACCGTCTATACGAAGTATGCCCATCTGGATAGAGAGAATAAACGATAAACTAGCCTAGCAACCTCGTCTAAACCTCCCACAAGCAATACTATGATTCCCAAAGAATTACGACCTATTGTTTTTCAGCCGACTAATAAGCTCTAATGCTTAGGAAAAACCTAGCTCAAACATGCAAAATCTCACGGAAAAGGACAACTTCTTAAGTATCCTAGGTTTAGGGTTCATCTCAAAACGTGGCACCAGACAAGTTCCTAGGACGAATCTGACTCACGAAAGCAAAAACAAACTAAAAATCTACGAAATCAAAGAGAAAAGAAAAGAAAATGAAACGAAATCACCTGACAAACGTGAGCTGCTCCCCCAGACTTGAATTGAACGGCGTCCTCGACGTGAAGCTCCGATGGAGGGTAAGGGAAGTGAAGTCACATTTGTGGTGGTATTTTTTTTTTTTGTGTTTTTTTACGAGTTTTATACTAAACAACTAAGAAAAATAGAAACCAGCAGATGGGTTGCCTCCTAGAAAGCGCTTATTGAACGTCTTTAAGCTTCAACGTCTCCATTCCTCATGTGTGCGCGACGGGTGGATCGGAAAGGGAAATGGAGTTTCCACTTTCAATCGGTTGAGCGGCTCGGTAGAGCTTTAGTCGCTGTCCATTAGCTTTGAATGTCCCACTTGTCTCGCTCCAAAGTTCTATTGCTCCATGCGGGAATACCTCTCGTACCTGAAAAGGATCAGACCAACGGAACCGTAGTTTGCCCGGAAAAAGCTTAAGACGAGAATTCAATAGTAGAACCAAGTCACCTGGCTGAAAGTCATGAGGTAGGATCTTCTTATCATGCCATTTCTTAGCATGCTCCTTGTAGATCTTAGAGTTCTTGTATGCATCAAGACGAAGCTCGTCGAGCTTGTTCACCTGCAAAATTCGTTTCTCACCTGCACTCTTAAGATCAAAGTTAAGGAGCTTTGTCGCCCAATAGGCTCGGTGATCTAGCTCGACAGGTAGAAGGCAAGACTTGCCATAAACAAATTGAAAAGGAGTCATGCCAATGGGAGTTTTAATCACAGTCCTATAGGCCCATAACACATCATCTAATTTCATCAACCAATCTCTCCAGGACCTAGACATGGTTTTCTCTAGTATACTCTTAATCTTCCTATTCGAAACCTCTACTTGTCCGCTAGTTTGTGGGTGGTACGGTGTAGCTACCCTATGTTTCACACCATACTGCTTAAGGACGGACTCGAATTGTGTTGCAATAAAGTCTGAACCTCCGTCACTAATGACTAATCTAGGAACTCCAAAACGAGGGAATATGATCTTCTTAAAGAATTTCATCACTACCCTAGAGTCATTAGTCGGTGTTGCTATGGCTTTAACCCACTTAGACACATAATCTACACCTACCAAAATATATTGGTTGCCACATGACGAGGGGAAAGGTCCCATGAAATCTACACCCCAAACATCAAACAATTCTACCTCAAGGATGTAGTTCTGTGGCATTTCGTTCCTCTTACCTATATTTCCCGTTCTTTGACATCTATCACAAGAGGAAACATATCTATGGGCATCCTTGAAGAGGTTCGGTCAATAAAAACCCACTTGTAGCACCTTTGAAGCGGTTTTAGACTTGCTTAAGTGACCTCAATAATCCGATCCATGACATTGGAAAAGGATGCTCTCTACCTCTTCTTCAGGGATGCATCTCCTAAAGACCCCGTCCGCGCATCTATTGTAGAGAATTGGATCATCCCAATGGTAATGTTTGATGTCCGCATAGAATTTCTTACGCTCATGAAAAGAAAGGTCGGGGCGTAGTATGCCGCTCACAAGAAAATTAACAAAATCAGCATACCGAGGAGTGATGTGCGTTATATCAAGTAATAAATTACCTAGACTAACGCTTCCGCAAGAATACGGATCGTGTAGCAACTAGGGTCGAACACAAGGAATTGATGCAACTCTAAAGCTATTAGACTAATGAATAAGACGTGTGAAATCAATAGTGGATGGAATGCAAATGTCAGGGAATTCAAGCTCTCCTATAGGAACTGATTGGCGTAGACTTGTCCACTATCTAGCATGCATATACCAATATATCTATTGCGCATCTTACATGGATAGACGCATTACGATCGCTATCCTAATCCCTAGATTCAATCGATTGACCTGGCGTAGATTCTAAACCGATTAAACCCTAAATCATGGTTAAGTTCCAAAGTCTAATGCCTTGGCGTAGATTTATTAGACTTCTAACATCATCAATCAAGTGGCGTACAAGTATTGAAGCATTAATATCAATCAATCAATCTGAAAACATGATCAAATACCAAATTCATTCATATCGAGTGGCGTACAAGTATGAAAGCATTAAGATCCACCATTCATTAAGCACAAGATTTCATTACATGTTGGCAATACTCTCTATCCTATGGCAATAGATCTACTTGGACATGAACTCAGGAAACGAAACACAAAAGAAATCTAAATTCAACATAGAAAGAAAATAAGAATGCTCCCTATTCATCAACCGATGTCTTCAATAGATCCTCCATGCTTCGGATCCCTCGTTCCGTCCTTCTCGATCTCTCCAAGTGTGTCTCTAATGTCTCTGAATCGTCTCCCCATTCAATGTGGTTCGAAAACTCCTTTTATTAGATCTGATTTCTCTTAGTTTGGTCGTTCTAAATCTTGGGGATTAGTTGAGAAAAACAAGGGCCCGAGCGGGCACAGCTTCTACCCGCTCGTGCAGGCCTTGTGCCCGACCGTGTACACCCACTTTAGCCCGAGCGGGCACCTATGCCCGAGTGTGTTCCTCTTCAGCCCGAGTCGTGCAAAGCTACGGCGCATCTTGATGACAATTAACCCGAGCGGGCACTCCAATTCCACCCAATCGGGCACACATGCCCGATCATGTTCCTTGAGCACCCGAGTCGTGCAAAGCTACGGGGTTGTCTTGGCATCAATTACCCGAGCGGGCACACCTCCAATGCTCGAGCGTGCATGTCCTAAGATGTTGTTTCCGCTCCTTTCGCTCGGTGTTCGAATGTTCACTTCAATCCACAGCCTTGCACAAGTTGAACCTTGTCACTCAACTATGTTTTCGGGGTTAAATTGCCATAATCTCTCGTGTTTCTCCTCATGTCTTCATTTCCTATGCAAAACACGAAATGTAGATAAAGTCTTCGAAAAAACTCGATAAATGAATGAAATCTAATAAATCTACTCAAAACTAGACCTAAGAATGATATAAAAACTACAACGGATTACGTGTTATCAAGGAGCGGGGTTACCTGAAGTAAGTGCGCATATGATGTCGTCTCTCAAGGAATCGTCGATAGGTCTCTCATCATCCACAATGATGCGAGACAGGTGATCTGCAACGACGTTCTCGGACCCCTTCCTATCTCTTATTTCGTGATCGAACTCTTGTAAGAGAAGGATCAAGCGGATAAGGCGTGGTTTCGTATCCTTCTTCCCTAGAAGATATTTAAACGTTGCATGGTCAGTATAAACGATTACCTTTGACCCTACGAGATAGGTTTTGAACTTGTTAAAGGCGAAGACGACGACAAGGAGCTCCTTCTCGGTTGTGGCATAGTTGATTTTAGCGTCATCTAGTGTTTTGCTAGCGTAGGAGATGACATGAGAGACCTTGTCTCTTCGCTGTCGTAAAACAGCCCCAACGGCGTAGTCACTAGTGTCACACATAATCTCGAATGGTAGGCTCCAATCGGGTGGTTGAATGATAGGTGCCGAAACCAATGTTGTCTTGATGGTGTTGAAGGCGTTGTGGCACTCTTGAGAGAAGTCTGGTGTTGAAGGCGTTGTGGCACTCTTGAGAGAAGTCGAATGTAGCATCTTTGGCCAACAACTCGTCAATGGTTTTGTAATCTTTGAGAAGTCTTTGATGAACCTCCAATAAAAACCTGCATGCCCTAGGATGCTACGAATTTCTTTAACTGAAACTAGTGGATGAAGTTTTTCGATTACCTCAATTTTGGCTTTGTCGACTTCTATGCCCCTCGATGAGATCATGTGTCCAAGTACAATACCTTCCTTCACCATAAAGTGACACTTTTCCCAGTTAAGAACAAGATTCGCTTCCTCACATCGGTGCAATAATCGAATGTAGAGCCATAAACAGAAAAATTATCTATAAACACTTCCATAATATGCTCAATTAAATCGGAAAAGATTGCCATCATGCAACGCTGGAAAGTGGCCAGAGCGTTGCAGAGGCCAAAAGGCATACGACGGTAAGAGAATGTCCCATAAGGATACGTGAAAGTCGTCTTCTCTTGGTCTTGAGGGTGAATAGGAATCTGAAAGAAACCTCAATACTCGTCCAAATAACAAAAATAGGCATGATTCGCTAACCGTTCTAACATTTGGTCGATGAATAGGAGAGGGGAGTGATCTTTCCTCGTCGCCTTGTTGACCTTGCGATAGTCTATACACATCCTCCATCCCGTGACGGTTCTTCTTGGAATCAGCTCATTGTTATCGTTGCGTACTACCGTCATTCCTCCTTTCTTTGGTACGACATGCACGGGCTTACTCATTCGCTGTCCGAGATAGGATATATGATACCTGCATCCAAAAGTTTTAGTATCTCTTTTATCACTACCTCTTTTAAGTTGGGGTTCAGCCACCTTTGCAGATGACGGACGCGACCCGAGCGGGCTGGAGTGTGTGCCCCACGCGGGCTGAGGTGTGCTGCGCGTGTTCGCTGGAACTGAGCCCCGCATGGGCTGAAGTGTGCCCCGTGCGGGCTGAAGTGTGCCCCGTGCGGGCTGAAGTGTGCTCCGCGTGGGCTGATCTGTGCCCCGCACGGGCTGAGGCTTCACTTGATGCCCGAACGTGCTGATGACCTCCCCGACCCGTGCTGGGTTTGCTGGAGGTCAAGCACCACGCGGGCTTGATGCGTATCAAAGTTAAAGAAATATTTAACCTAAACTAGCCGCAAGTGCACGGCACGTGTGTAGTACTTTAGGTGTCGATCCCACAGGGACTACGCAACACAATCTAAACTCTAACTATGAATCAAACTTGCAACGAGCGAATATGGGATTTGAGAATGAAATACTAAAAACAAATAAACAAACGAGTTCTTAACAATGAGACAAACGTTCTAGGCATCCGGTTTCACCATAGGACTACCAAAACCAACAATCAACCTATCTATCCTAATATGATATCCACCCTCTCTCAAGGCATAGACACGTGATCTAGTCAAGTTATCCCCTACTTTCGTGGCTGCCACCTTATGCTAAACCCATAAGTTCTGTGATTCATCTGTTTTACCCTCAACTACTGCTACAGGCCTATCCTCGGTTGTTCTAAACCTCATCTTCTAGGACTAGAATTCTCCTTTTGGTCCTTCTCCTAATCCCTAACACATGCATCTACTTGGCCTTCGTAAATACAAGTCATTCAAGCTCTCAGACAAAGAATAGATAAACAAAAACGGGAAATTGTATTTAAAGATAAATCAAGGTGGTTCCGGGATAGCCATGGGCTAATCCCTTCTCCTAGAATGAAATAAATACTCGTTCATGTGTTCAAAAACAAACAAAATAATCGAAGTAGAAAGTCTAAAGAACATGAAAACCAAACGAAACCGAAGTCTTGAATTGATGTCCAATGCTCCTTTAATGTCTCCTTCGCAAAAGTCTCCTTCTTCGATTCGCTTTCTACTCTCTCCTCGATTAATTCTCCAAATTGACTCTCCTACGCTTCTTTACGCGTGTGGATGGTTTTCTCATCTCATATGCACTCAAGTTAGAATTCATAACAGCAGGATATATTTTATCGCATTCAACGTACTCATACAGAAAAGAAGACGGAGGTGGCTCAGGCTCCAGTTTGGATGTCTTCTCCACTACGAAACCAGCGTGCATTTTGTGTGGTATCTCCTCACATGGGGTGTCTCCTATTGCGGCAATAGCACTCATGAATTTTGTGTACAGCTTGCCTCCTTCGTCCGAAAATCCTACATCTTCGCAAACTCGTGTCAAATATCCTACAAGAGGATCAGAAACACTTACTTGATCATGTGTGTTTTCCGCTAACTCGTCCAGCGAATCGACTGTAAAGCAAGACTCCTTGAATGAGGGTCCGTTCATGGGGCTGGACAAGTTGAATTCTTTCGTCTCATCTCCGACACGTAAGGAAAGCTTTCCTTGTTGTACGTCTATCATGGCACCTGCAGTAGCTAAGAACAGTCTACCAAGATTAATAGGTATCCTAGCATATTCCTTTATTTCAAGTACAAAAGAATCAGTGGGAATACAAAGATTATCTACCTTGGGGGAATGTTTTCAACAATTCCCACTGGATATCTTACCGACTGATCCGCAAGGCGTAGACACATCTTTGTAGGTTTGAGATTCCCGAAGTCCATCCGCTTGAAAACCGAGTGTGGCATGATGCTCACGCTTACTCCTAAATCACACAAAGCATTGTCAATGTCAATATTACCTATTGTGCATGGAAAGGAGAAGCTTCTGGGATCCTTCAACTTTGGGGGCAGCGTGTTTTGAAGGATAGCGTTGCATTCCTCGGTGAGTGCTGTCGTTTCATTCTCTTCGATATGCCTCTTTTTGGAAAGAACCTCTTTGATGAGTTTGGCGTGATTAGGCATATTTTGGAGGGCTTCCACGAATTGGATGTTGATGTCAAGCTTCTTGAGACCCTCTACAAATCTGCCCACTCGTTCTTCATTCTTACTGCTCACCAACCGTTGAGGAAACGGTATAGGAGGTTTGTATGCCGGTGGAGCAACGTATGGTTTGTCCAAATCTGGTTTGTCTCCTTCCATAACCGCGATGGTACCTTTGCCTTTTCTCATGGATGTACCAGCAGCTTGCTCTTGCTCTTGGGAGGGCGAATGCTCGATCATATCAGTGCAGCACACGGAAATAGCAATAACATACTCTCGGGTTTAACTCGGGTTTACCGGGAAGCTGTCCGGGATTCCGAGAGGATGAGGCAGCCTGCTGTGCTATGGAGTTCTTTAAGCTCTTCACATGGTTGCTCAAGGATTCCATCTGAGTTTTGAGCTCGTTGATCGCTGTCCCCACATCCACATTGAATTTGGCTTGAGTCGATTGTTGCTCTCTTTGCTCCTTGATAAATTCGAGCATTACCGCCTGAAGGTTTGAAGAAGGGACTTGAGGAGGTTGAGGAGCTTGAGGAACTTGCTGAGCTTTCTGGAATTGTTGATTGTTTTGCTGGTATGTTTGTTGTCTTTGCTGAAATCCCGAATACTTCACCGGTTGAGTCGTTCGATACGAAAGATTCGGGTGATTCCTCCAATTCGGATTGTAGGTATTCCCGAATTGTGTGTTTCCTTGCTGTTGGGCATAGTTCATCTGTTCAAAGTCTTCATGTACCGGGCGTTGATACGCTACATGCTCCGTATCTCCACAATTTACACAGTACTTGGCGAATTTAATCTAAAAGAGGTAGTGATCTAGTCAAGTTATCCCCTACTTTCGTGGCTGACACTTTAAGCTAAACCCATAAGTTCTGTGATTCATCCGTTTTACCCTCAACCGTTGCTATCCTACTTTTGTGGCCTAACCTCGGTTGTTCTAAACCTGATCTTCTAGGACTAGAATTCTCCTTTCGGTCCTTCTCCTAGTCCCTAACACATGCATCTACTTGGCCTTCGTAAATACAAGTCATTCAAGCTCTCAGATAAAGAATAGATAAACGAAAACGGGAAATTGCATTCAAAGATAAATCAAAGTGGTTCCGGGATAGCCAAGGGCTAATCCCTTCTCCTAGAACAAAACGACTACTCGCTCATGCGTTCAAAGGAAAACATAATCGAAATAGAAAGTCTAAAGAACATAAAAACCAAATGAAACCGAAGTCCCAATTTGATCTTCAACGCCCCTTGAATGTCTCCTCTACAAGAGTGTTCTTCTTCTCTGATTCTCTCTCTACTCTCTCTCATGTATCAATTCTAAAAACTCACTCTAAGTGAATCCTCTCGACCCCTAGCTCCTCTCCTATCCTTTCCTTCTTCTTTTCTTTCCTTTTCTCCTGGCTTTTCCTTTTGGCCGTTCACTCCTTTTTCCTTTTTTGCAGCAGCCATCGTTTTTCCTTTTTCGTGTGTTTTTTATTCTTGATTAAGTTGGGCAATGTTTCCATTCTTTTCTCCAGCAAAATATCTCTTATTACTCTTCTCTAAGGTCGTTTTCCTCTTTGTATATGTAACTAACGAGTTCCTTTTCGTGTTGAGACAAATTTACTTATC
This sequence comes from Gynandropsis gynandra, assembly GCA_036759665.1. NCBI lineage: Eukaryota > Viridiplantae > Streptophyta > Magnoliopsida > Brassicales > Cleomaceae > Gynandropsis > Gynandropsis gynandra. The sequence goes on along the minus strand of CM071876.1, from coordinate 15,240,227 downwards.
TGTTTTTTCCAGGTGACGGACACGACCCGCGCGGGCTGAGTGTGTGGCCCGTGAGGGCATGGCGTGCTATGCTCGATGGAAATAAGGCCTCCCCCCGCAGGCTAATGAGTGCCCCGCGTGGGTTGATGCTCCTGGTGAAGCCCGTGCGTGCTTATGGGTTGCCCAACCCGTGCTCAACCTGCTGGACCAATTGCCGAACCAAAGGCCCCGCGCGGGCTAGGGAGTGACCCGTGCGGCTGAGTTTATCTTGGGCACCCGTGCGTGCTGAGGACCTCCCCGGCTCGTGCTGAAGTTGCTGGGGGTCAAGCCCCGCGCGGGCTAGGTGAATGCCCCACGTGGGCTGTGTTATTCCTCGCCGATTCTCGTCCCGTTTATTCTGTGATGATCCTCGATGTTAGTACTTTGTCTCGTGTACGTCTTTTAGCTCCAAAATGAACTAAATTTGCATTACAACCTGTAAGGACACGAAAACAACAAAACAAGTAAAACATATACAAAATCATACGTAAGCATCGTATCTATATCATAAACATCCCTCAAATCATGCGAGAAATACGTATAAAAACGAGATGATGAACAAACAAGAGTACTATGCTAGTATGCATAGGCTAGGATTATGAGACAACATCAAATGAAGACGTGGAACCTAGTGTTGTAGATTCGAATAAAATTGTTAAGTAGTATAAAGTCATAAAGTGTGAATTGTTGGTCGTGCAATAAGTCCTTAACCTACATGATGTAGAAAATGCCATAGAGCAACGACAAAACATGTTCTACAAACAAGGATTCTTCAAAGAAAAGGTGTGTAACATCATCATAGATGGTAGGAGTTGCACTAATGTGGTAAGCATTGTGTATGTTGACAAGTCCGACTCATAGCCACGAAGCATCCAAAATCTTACAAGCTTCAGTGGCTAAAAGACAATGGAGAAACTAAGATACATTGTCAGGTAAATGTTTCATTTAGTATTGGCAAGTATAAAGGTAATGTTCTTCGTGATGTTATACTGATGCAAGATAGGCATATATGGTTGGGAAGGTCGTGAAAATTTGATACACAAGCCCAAAATAACGACTTTAGTAACACATACATGTTCAAGTTCAAGGAGAAATAAGTCTGGTTAGAAGCTCTCATACCTAAGGAATTCCACAAAGATCAATTGCATCTATGAAGGATGAATGACATGAGAGGCCTAGTGACCTTGACGTAGGTCACCAAATTAGTAAGGTCTTGAGAAAAATCAATGAAAAGGCCTATGAGCATTAACCTGTGAACAAGAATTTCCTTTCAATGAGAGCTAACGAAACGGAAAAAAAGAATTTCCTGTGAACAAGAATTTACAGCGTCTGAAAATTCTGTATGCGTCTCTCTTGAAGAGATATAGCTCGTCCCAGTAGTATGCCATGCCATCATGAAGGAATTTCTTCCTAGCATTGTAGTTCAGCCCTTCCTGTAACACTTCACATGCTAGATAGGTCACAAAATCTGCGTACCATGGTGTGCAGGCGCAAGTCACAGACATCACTATATCGTCCCTTGAGGGGAATCATCGATGGGTATGCTCTCGGGGATTTCAAGACGTGAAAGGTTATCAACTACCCTATTGTCGGTTCCTTTCCGGTCTCGGTTTTTCAGATCAAACTTCTGCAACATTAGAATCTATCGAATGAGCCTCGACATTTCATCCTTCTCGGTGAGAAGGTAGCATAGTGCTGCGTGATCTATGTAGACTATGACTTTGGAGCCGACCAGATAGAAACGAAACTTCTCAAAGGCAAAGATGATCGCTAGTAGCTCCTTCTCGGTCATAGAATAGTTGCATTGGGCATTGTCCAGGGTTCTACTCGCTTAGTAGATACGTGCAACACTCTATCCTTCTAATGTCCTCATACTTCCTATATGGTATAATCACTTGCGTCGCACATGAGCTTAAAAAGTAGCTTCCAATCCGGTGGCTATATTATCGGGGGAAATCAGGGCCTTCTTCAATGAGAGGCTTGGATATATTCGAAAAGTCTTTGATGAAGCGCCTATAAAACCCCGCATGTCCCTGAAAGCTTTCGATGGTCTTAACTTCTATCTTAGCTTTGTCAACCTCTATCCCTTTTTCTAAAATTTTGTGCCCCAATACAATATCCTCACGAACCATGAAATGACACTTCTCCCAATTGAGCACTAGATTCGCTTGCAAGCACCTGTCTAACACTTCACAAAGATTGGTTACACAAATATCAAAGGAAGGTCCATGGGCCGAGAAATCATCCATGAACACTTCCATAATCTCGCCATTAAGAAAATATAGAGGTCAGGCACCACTGAAATATGGCGGATGCATTGCACAAACCGAAGGGCATCCTTTGATATGCGAATGTACCGAAAGGACATGTGAATGTCGTCTTTTCTTGATCAATCGGGTGGATCAGAATCTAGAAGAAACCTGAATAACCATAAAGAAAACAAAAGTAAGAGTGAAGAGCTAGACGTTCAAGCATTTGGTCAATGAAAGGAAAAGTGAAATGATCTTTCCTGGTATTCGCGTTTAGCTTCTGATAGTCGATGCACATTCACCATCCCTTGACCGTCCTCATTGGGATAAGTTCATTGTTCGTGTTCGGGACGACAGTGATGCCTCTTTTCTTCGGGACTACCTGTACAGGATTCACCCACGCACTATCCGATATAGGGTATATGATGCCTGCATCTAACAATATTAGGACCTCTTTCTTCACTACTTCCATCATGTTCGGATTAAGTCTATGCTGATGTTCAATGGATGTCTTAGAATCATCATCTAGGTGAATCCTATGAGAGCAAGGAGCTGGACTAATTCCGCTAATATCCTATAGTGTGTAACCTATACCACCCCTATATCTCCTAAGAGCGCCTGACAGTCATTCCTTCTAGGATTCATCTAGTTCATCGCTCACTATCACAAATAGGTAGATTCAAGTCCGAGTAATTCATACCTGAGCCCTTGTGGTAAGGGCTTCAACTCCACCTTGGGTTCCTTGTCGATGCTCTAAATCGTAAAGCCGAATGCTTCACGGATAGAGGAGACTCCGAAATATTATTAACAAAGAAAGCTCGTTCGTGCTTAGTGTTCTGATCGGCCGGGTTGTGTTCCAAGATTATAGCCCAATCATGCATATCATACAGCCCGGTCGGGCTGTTATCATTCTCAATTGTTGCCGAGAAGAACACATGGGCCGGGCTCAAGGTTTGTACGGTCTTGTTGTTCTCAAAAGAGGGAGCTCGATCATGCGTCACTAACAGTCCAACCGAACTTGTAATTGTTCCATTTTATGCCGAAGACAATGCACGGGTCGTGCTTAGGTTTTGCCTGATTATGTTGTGTTGTGATGAGGATCCCCGGTGGGGGTTGGCATGTTGCTCGGTCAGGCTTAGCTCTTTCCCAATCGTGCTTTGTTGTGGTGAGGATCCCCGGTCGAGGATGGCATGTTGCTCGGTCGGGCTGGAGTGTGCTCGGGCCGTGCATATTTCCATGTCATGGATTTTCTTCTTCTTTCCATCCTCCAGCAACTTCTTATAATGCCTCACTTCGTTCTCCCACTGCTAAGAGAGCCATTTCTAGGGAATCCATATTCCTAAATTCTTCAAGAACTTTCTCGGTAAACTTCTCGAAGAAATTGTTGTACAACACCGAATCAAACATGCACGGTTGCTTAAGCGTGTCATTTAGATTAAACTTCATTTCCTCGTTGTCGAATTTCAGTGTGAGTCTTCATTCAACACAATGTATGATTGTCTTTTCTGTGTTGAGGAACGGCCTCCCGAGGATGATCGGGATCTTGTCTTCCTCCATGTCAAAGACAACGAAGTCAACCTGGATGAAGAACTTCCCGAATTGTAGTGGAATGTCTTCCAGCATGTCCTCCAGGATCCTCACACTTCGATCAACCATAGTGAGTACCATTCGTGTAGGTCATAGATCCATTCGGCCCCTAAGATCTAGATTCTCGTATAGAGACAATGGTAGCACGCGTACGCTTGCTCTAACATCAATAAGAGTGTGGTTAATCTCATAATCGCCTTTTCTAAAATGGATCACGATTGAACCTGGATCAGGCATTTTCTTCGGGTAAGTGTGGTTGCAGCATCGAGACCGACACGATCTCCATCTCCACGTTTCACTTGTTCGCAAAAACGCCCTTGAGGAACTTGGAATACGACAGCATCTTTTCCAATGCTTCATGAAACAGGATTGTGATGTGCATTTTCTTCAGCATTTCAGCGAATTTTGTGAATTGGGCATTATCGTTCTTCTTGCATTGACATTGTGTAAATGGCAAAGGAGGTGGCCTCCGATCTAGTTTTACGTACTTTAGCTCCTCTTCCTTTTTAGATTTCTCCTTAAGATCATCAACGTCAATAGCCTTTTCCGTTGTTGTGATAGATGTTCACCCTTTTTTAAATTTCTCAGGAGCGGGCTGATCCACCGTTTACAACTCCTCAGATAAATGGCTTTGATCTGCTCATGGGGATTCGCTTCCGATATCTTGGGTAGAATTCCTTGCGGTTTATAAGAACTCGCAGCAAGTTTTGCAACTTGGTTGTCTAAGATCTTCAAGTGCATCTAAATTTTCACACATTGGTTCTTTACGTCATCCTAATATGCTCTCATGCCTCTCAGATCAGCGTCTTGATCTTTTTGCCCTTGTAATATCAGCATTTGCCTCTTGTTGCAGAGTTGGTGCTAGTATCCCTCTATGTTGATATCCTTGATAACCTTGATTCCGCACTTGTGCTCTAGGCTTGAAATTCTGATTCTTAGGTTGACATTGAAGTGGTTGGAAATTCTGGTTTCTTGCATTACCATCGGCTGAAAATTTCCCGATGGTTGTTGCGCATTCAACACACCGTTGGGGCTCTTGTACGAGAAGTTGGGGTGATTTCTCCATCCGGGGTTATATGTGTTCCCCAAAGGCAGATTTTTGTCCACGTAGTTCACTTCCATATTCCCCTGATCTTCTTGTAGCCCCGATTGCTCTGAATAGTATGGAATGTGTGATTCATATAGCATATGGTAAATTCCCGAAACTTGATCTTTCACTTCATATATATCGAGGTATAGAGCATGCACCTCGTTCACATTAGCCACCTTTTCTGGAGGTTGTGGTTGTATTCCCCTGAAGAATTGCTTCCCTCGTCTGCCATTCAATCGATCAGGTCCTCGATAATGTGACATTATTCAAAGAACCTCCAGCTGCAGCTATGATTAGTATCCTCGTGTTGTACAAAAGTCCTTGCAAAAAATTATATATGATGTAGCTCTGATCCATGTCGTGGTGTGGACAAAGGCATTGATAGCCTTTAAATCGTTCCCATGCATCTGATAAGCTCTCGGTTTCCCCTTGCACAAATGTTTTGATCTGGTTCTTGGCAAACAGAGCATTACTCTGAGGGAAGAAACATGTCATGAACTTCCCCTCCAGTTGTCCCCATGATTATATAGAATTTGGCGGTTGAGAGTATAGCCAACCATGCGCTTTGTCTGTCACAAAGAACAGGAAGGCAGCTAACATGATATCATCCGAAATCCCATCTCCAGCTTTGGTGGTTTTACATAGCATCTTGAATTCCGTGAGATGCTGATTTGCATCGTGTAGTACCAAGTTCGAACACTGGAGAACCGATATAGCTATAGAGTTATTTAACTAATGAATAGGACGTGTAATAAATCAATCGGTGCTAATAACGATCATGGTTATAGATATTACACAAATTTAAAGAGATAAACTCAATAAGATAAAACACTACAGATTTCAAGAAGTGCACAAGAATGCACTGAAGTGCTAATCATGGTTATAAATATTATCACAGATTCAGGGAATTCAAGAACTATCCTAGGAATGATTATTCCGATACCTAATCCCACTATCTAGCATGTGTACTATCAATCTCCCGATTGCGGAATAAACATTCTAAACGCATTAAGATCGTTATCCCAATCCCTAAGTTCAATCTACCGACCTGTCAAGGTTCTAAATTGATTAAAACCCCAAATCATTGCTAGGTTTCAAAATCTAATCTACCTGTCGATACAATCATAATTTTAAAATAATTCATTCAAGTGATCAGTAAAAATAAAAGCATTAGAAACAACCGATCAATTTGAAAATGATCAAATACTATAATTGATCATTAAGCACCATTCTTCATTATATTGGAAAAACTCTAACCCGTGGCAGTGGATCTACTCGTACATGGGTTTAGAAAACAAAGCACAAATGAAATCTATCTTCACCATAAGTACGGAAAGAGATACCTCTCTTATTCTAATATCTTAGCCTTCAATAGTTCCTTTGCATTTCGAGTTTGTCTCCCTCTTCTAGCCTTCTTTGGCCTTCTGCTCTGTTCGTGTGTGAGAGAATCCAAACTCCCTTCGGTCCAAAACTGACCTCTCATTTTCCTCTTCGTGCTAGATTCCTCTTTCTTTCTTTCCGTTTTGGTTGGGTTCGTTTTTTTTTCAGCAGCCGTATGTTTCCTTTTTTTGCCCCATTCCATTTTGTGTCCAACGGCTTGCGGGTTCCATTTTTTTTTTGTGGAAACAATCATGCGGTTTCCATTTCCTATCCGGTGTAGGATTCTTGGACTTCGACCATACACAACTGAACCGAGGGTGGTTTTGCTTAGTTTTGCAGCATTTGTTCGGATGGTATCCCGATATCTTCATTTCGTGCAAAACACGAAAAATGATAGAAGAAGACTAAATTCTGCTTAATAACTCGATAAAGCCCAAAATCATAAAAAAAATTAACTATATAAATTTGTATATCGGATGTACGAACAGGTATGTGCATGGAGATATATGTACTTAGACTATTTCAGATATTACATTAAGACAAGTGGGAGATTGAAACTCTAGTGCCAAAATTGTATTACTAAATAGTCATAGGGTGTCAATACATGAAAGTTTAGTATTTAAAAGGGAAACAGAAAAATATTTTTTTTTACAACATGTCTTTATTCGCTGAAACGAAACCCTAGCCCCCAAAACAGAGACGAAGAACAGAGAAAGAACCGATTTCCATTTGTAATCAGATTCGCATCAAAAGTTGAAAGCAAAGGTAATCTTGGTGTGGATACTCTAGAGGCTTCGTACGTTCGGAGCTCACATCCTACACTTGTCCGTATTCGCCAAAACAATTAACTCTAAGAATCTTTCTTCGTGTTTTTGTAAAACCTCGCATGATCTTTTCCTAATATATTACTAGGTTTAGATTCGGGTTGTGAAAAAACGTTTACGCTACCTCTTTAGCAACCTAATAGGAATCACTGTCCTCGTCATGGATATGTGAGGCTTTGATACCTAGATGATGGAGCCTAAATATAATGGAGAAGAATTAAGTGGTGTTAGTTAAAGCCACCCTCCCAATGTATTGCTAAATTTGTGATAATTCGTATGACAATGCAATAGGTTTTATATACAGCCTTCTTAAGTTAATCAGTAATTATATTGAAAAGGAAATGTATAGCATAGCAACATTAAATTCCGTTGAGGAAGTTGGAGTTCGCTGGTGTCACATGGTCTTTTCGCTCTCATGCATACCTCATAACGTCCTAAACCTCGCCAAACTTGTCTTTTTATTCGATGTCAGCTTCTTTCTCCCACAATTAGACCAACAACTTCATCCCTTAAAGGTAACTCATATTGTCTACCCTTCTTTTTGGTTCTAACAATCTTAGCATAAATTTCGTGATATCTCTTGATTCATATTGATCACGCGCTTCGCGAAACATTTTTGCAAGATGGTTAAAATTATCGAGCACTAGTATGAGCTCGGAAAGAATCTACTCATCTAGATTGCTTGTGCCAACATTTCATTTTAGCTTCTTTAAATAGTTTAGAACATTTGCAATGTCATATATTTAAATTTGTGCAAATTTAAGGGCTTTGCCTTCAATAGATCACAAAGATCCTATCTTGTGATGATTCTGCGCATGAATTCGGAAAGTGAATGGCCAACAGAAGATGTAACAGAGTGATTAATTTAGCACCAATTTATGTAAATGCTAGCATTGAATTGTAAGCCCAAGTTATTTGTACGAAAGAATTTGGAACTATTATAGGTCTCTTCAAGATATACAGGTGTAGTGAGAATTGCAGGCAATCTCACCGGGGTTTTCATGGAACATAATTTAAATAGTAGCTCGCCTCTATTTTGGTCTCGACTAAGACTTTCGCTATGACAAACGAATACCTGCAATGTGGACATTCAATTATATTTTCGTCTTTGTGAACATGTTGATTTTGCACGCCTAATAATTATATAATACACTAAGAAATCATATATATAAAAATTAGGTTTTTTCATCCATTTTGATGCTGCCACATCAGCAAAGAGGAAAAAAACCTTTCATAAAAAAAATTGCAAGAACCCTTTCATTAAAAAAAATGGCAAGCAGACCGTTTTGTCATCTTCCCCATCCCCAATTCATCTTCTCCATCCCCAATTCCTCCAATTCAATTTATTGCAGTTCATTGAAGGGAGGAGAACCTACCGCCTCCACCGAGGAACTCGAAATCCATGAGTTAGGGACCGCCGAGCGGTTTGAATCAACAAGAAAGAGAAGAAATTCGGGCCGGCAGTGCCCCTTGCTTGTGTGGGGAGGAAGCTGCGATGGAGAAGGAACCGGAGGCTGCGGCGCGATCGTCTGCAAGCTCCGGTGGTTGAAGGGAAGAGCGACGACAAAACGAAAGGGAGCAACGGTGACAACGATCTGATTTCCAGTGGCTGAGGTATCGGAGAGCGAAAGAGCTTCACAGATTAGGTCGCGCGTCATTCACTTCTCGACTTTCATTTCCTGTTGTTGGAGACTCAATTCCAAAGAGAATTTGAGCAAAGTGGGTTTTGAAGGGAACATCGGCGACAAAACAGAAGGGACAGTAGAGCAGCGGTGGAGGAGGAAGCAGCGCTGGAGTGAAGCTGGAACCAATCCTATTCAAGACTGCTGGAGAGATCCCTATCCATTCATCCGAAAACCAACATGTACAAAGAGCCATTGATTCTCTAACATCATACGAAGATTAGGCTTACTCGATGTAAAGGATATACATGGAAAAAGGGTAGAAACGTAATTTATCTAATTAGGTCTAATGTTGTAATTAGGTCTAATGTTCTATTCTTGTACATATAGCCGTTTAGGCTCATTCTAATGAATTATTCAGATTTCAAATTATCATGGTATCAGAGCTTTAGGTCTAACGACAATTAATTCCCTAATTTCTCGGTCAGCACCTCCTCCCCCCTCAAACCGCCGCCGCCGCCTCTCCTCCTCCTTCGCGGCCGCCGATCCTCTTTTCTCTTCTTGTTATCGTGGCGCGGCCCTCCGATCACTTTAACCCTAGATCCGCATCACCTAACCCTAGATCCGCATCACCTAACCCTAGATCTAACATCTCTTGCTCAGCCGCCTCTATTCCCTAATCCTTTCCCTCCCTTGTCGTCGTACCACCACGCACGAAAAGCCAAAACCCAGAATCCCTGGCCGTCGTCCTCCACTTGTGCTGCCCTTCCCATTGTTCTCGCGTCCCGGCTCGCCTCTCCCGCTCGTCCCGCGCCGCATCCCGTTGTTATCGCGTCGCGGCCCTCCGATCACTTTAACCCTAGATCCGCATCACCTAACCCTAGATCCGCATCACCTAACCCTAGATCTAACATCTCTTGCTCAGCCGCCTCTATTCCCTAATCCATGGCCGGCCAAACCAGTAACCCTACCGCCCATCTCTCCGATGCGGCTCCAACCTTCGATCCAGAACATCCGCTAAGCACTCTTCTCACGGTCAACATGACCAACATTACCAAGCTAACGCCGATCAACTTCCTCACATGGAATGTTCAGATTCGAGCCCTCCTAGAAGGCCACAATCTCCAATGCTTCATCGAGGACAATTCCATTGATCCTCCGGCCAAGATCCGCCGCGATGGTGCGTCCGTTGACAACCCTAATTTCCAGCCATGGAAACAACAAGACCGCCTCCTCTTCTCAGCCCTATTTGGAGCCATATCGGCCTCCCTTCAGCCCCTTATTGCACGCGCCCCTTCCACCTACGAGGCGTGGAAGACGCTCGCCAACACCTACGGCAAAGCGTCTCGCGACCATCTCCTTCAACTACGCGACAAAATCAAACGATGCTCCAAGGGATCTCAATCCATTGATGAATACTTGCATTCCATCACGACCACCGCTGATGAACTTGCCCTCTTAGGCCTTCCCGAGGAGTACAAGCCGATTGCAGATGTAATCCACGCGAAGGACACTGCTGCATCCGTTGAAGAAGTTCACGAAAAGCTTCTCAATCATGAGGCCAAATTGGCTACTGCTGAGGCGCATCCTCTCTTGGTCGTTGCTCCCATCACAGCCAACCTCACGGCCGCAAGGTCACAGAATTGGTCCCGCCCGAATTCTCGCTCGTCCGGCCAATCCAATTTGTCTCGCCGTCCTCGTCAACGTTCACCAACACGTCGTGGCTATCACGGTCGGTGTCAAGCGTGTGGTGTTCATGGCCACAGCGTTCAACGCTGTCCGCGCTTTCGCCTTGTCTCCTCACCCGGTATTCTTGAGAATCCACCAATGCAATCATGGCAGAATTCCTCACCGAATTGGTAGCCACGTCTGCAAGCTCATCATGCCGCTGCCTCTTCCTATGATGCAACCTCGTGGCTACTGGATAGTGCAGCGTCTCATCACATCACGTCGGACCTCTCCAACTTACCATTCACTCTCCTTACCGCGGCAGCGACGATGTAGTCGTCGGTGATGGCAACGGTTTATCCATCACACACACGGGTTCCATTTCTATACCCCTTGACACTATATCATTATCTTTACGGAATGTTCTATGTGTGCCTAAGATATGCAAGAATCTGATTTCGGTTAATCAGCTGTGCAAAAATAATGACGTATCCGTTGAATTTTCTCCTCATAATTTTCAGGAGAAGGATCTCAGCACGGGGGCGCAACTTCTGAAAGAAAGCGCTAAAGATGGAGTTTATGAGTGGCACGTCCCATCAAGTACCTCGTCTCCTTTTCATGCATTTCATAGTCAAGACCACTTCGTCCGAGTGGCATTCCCATCTAGGTCATCCGTCGTCTTTCATTTTGAATAAAGTTATCAAAACTTTTGATTTACCGTTGTCTCGGGATTCCCCTCATGTGTTTTGCAATGCTTGTTGTCGTAATAAAAGCCACAAATTATCGTTTTCAACTTCTACTCTTATCACTTCTCGTCCACTTGAAGTGATCTTTTCCCTTATCCTATTGGTCTTATGCGTTTTGTGCAGCGGTCTATCTCATTAACCGCCTCCCGACCCCTACTCTTAGTATGTCCTCCCCTTACGAGTGTCTCTTCCAACAACCACCAAACTACATTAAGCTTCGTGTCTTTGGATGTCTATGTTACCCATGGTTACGTCCTTATACAGCCAACAAATTAGAACCCAAGTCTGATCCATGTGTCTTCATCGGGTACTCATCCACCCAAAGTGCATACGTTTGTCTTGATCCTCTTAGGTCGCGCATTTTTGTCTCACGTCATGTTCAATTCTTTGAGTCTATCTATCCCTTTGCCGACCCTACCAAATTATTCCCACAAACCAAAAAGTCAACCACCGTTGCCACTCCTCAACCTAGCGTCAGCCCTATACCATGCTTCTCTCCGCCGCTCATTGCTCCATTGCCGACTCAGCCCCTAAGCTCGGATCCTTCGCCGCTGCAACCCTCGGATATTGTCTCTCGGTCTCCGACCCCGTCTGATGTTGCGCCACCAACATCATCACAGTCTCCAGAGGTCATCATCTTGGACATGCCGCCACAACGTCCTCGAACCAATTCTCACCCAATGGTTACGCGTTCAAAGAGTAATGTCACTAAGCACAATAACCGATCTGCTCTTGATTCTCAGGTAGAAAGTGAACCGGCAAATATCACTCAAGCCTTAAAGGATCCTAGATGGCGTGCAGCAATGGATGCCGAGTTACAAGCCTTGCATCACAATCAAACGTGGCAGCTTGTTCCAGCCACTCAAGCAAAAAATATCGTTGGTTGCCGATGGGTCTTTTCGCATCAAACGAAAACAAGACGGATCTGTGGAACGATTCAAGGCTCGACTTGTTGCAAAGGGGTTTCACCAAAGACCGGGCATCGACTATCATGAGACATTCAGCCCGGTTGTGAAGCCTACCACCATTCGTGTCATCTTGAGTATTGCTGTCTCTCGCGGATGGTCTCTACGACAACTTGATGTCAATAATGCCTTTCTACAAGGCCGTCTTTCGGAGGAGGTATACATGTCTCAACCCCCGGATTTCATTGATCAACTCAACCTCATCATGTGTGTAGACTTCAACGAGCAATCTATGGCCTTAAACAAGCCCCTCGAGCATGGTATTCGGAGCTTCGCACATTTCTCCTCGCTCGCGGTTTCACAAACACTTTGGCGGACACCTCCTTGTTTATTCTCAACACAACCGCACTACAATTGTACGTGCTGATCTATGTTGATGATATTGTTGTTACAGGCAATTCCACATTACAGGTACAGCAGTTCATTGATGACCTAGCCGCACGCTTTTCCATCAAAGACTTGGGTCACCTATCATTCTTTCTCGGGGTAGAAGCAATGCGGATATCTGATGGTCTACTCTTGACTCAACGTCAGTACATCAATGATCTTCTCCATCGCTGTCTCATGCATGAATCAAAGTCGGTTCCCACACCCATGTCGTCCTCCTCACGTTTGACACTAGACACTGGTACTTCCCTCTCCAATCCAACGGAATATCGGTCCATTGTTGGCGGCCTACAATACCTCTCTCTCACACGACCGGATGTAAGCTTCATAGTCAACAAGCTGTCCCAATTCATGCATACTCCCACGGATGTTCATTGGCAAGCTGTGAAACGAGTCCTACGCTATCTTGCTGGCACGAAGGATCGAGGTATCTTCTTATCCGCGCACAACACCCTCTCCTTACATGCCTTTACCGATGCAGACTAGGCTGGAGATTCTCATTATCTCAAGTCCACCGGAGTGTATCTTCTCTTTCTTGGTGCGCACCCTATTTCCTGGTCATCTAAGAAGCAATCCGGACTCTCCCGTTCGTCTACCGAGGCTGAATATCGATCTATTTCGTCCATAGCCGCAGAAGTCCTCTAGGTCATTGCGTTATTATCTGAGCTTGGAGTCACGTCATCATCACCACCCACCATCTATTGCGACAACATTGGAGCAACATATCTAAGTGCCAAGCCGGTTTTCCACTCTCGGATGAAACATTTGGCTCTCGAGTATCTCTTTGTTCGCGGCGTGGTTGAGTCGAACACTCTTCGGGTCACTCATGTTCGAGTCGCTGATCAGCTTGCAGATATTCTCACGAAGCCTCTTCCGAGACTACCATTTGAGGTCCTATGCTCCAAGATTGGACTCACCACGGGTGCTCCATCTTGAGGGGGCGTGTAAAGGATATACATGTAAAAAGGGTAGAAACGTAATTTCTGTAACTAGGTCTAATGTTATAATTAGGTCTAATGTTCTATTTTTGTACATATAGCCGTTTAGGCTCATTCTAATGAATTATTCAGATTTCAAATTATCACTCGATTCAACGGAGGAGGCCGCTGAAGCAGAGGTGGAGCGGAAGAATGTCCGTGTCAGGCCGAAGGTGGTTGCTCCAATCCCCTGGAACGAAGAGTGTTTCGATTCCATTCCCCCCGTTCGTTCTTCATCTTCGAAGTACTCTTCAAATGCTCTGCCTTGGGCGAGATCTTCGGTGGCCTGCTCGAATCACTGGAGGAGCCCGCTGTCGCAGAGATGGAGTGGAAGAATGTCCGTGTAAGGCCGAAGGTGGTGGCTCGAATTCCCGAGAATGAAAGGCTCTCTAGATTTCGTTCGCCCCCGATTATTTCTTTTTCCTCGGTTGGCCTGCCTCGGTCGACATCTTGCGGTGGGAGACGGAGGAGAATGTCGTCTCTAAAGGGTTTACGCTTCCTCAGCTGATGCCCTTGTCGCAGAATGTGCAACAAACTCGACCGAAGGACAAGTCTGTTCTGCTTCGTTGTCTATTTTTGATTCAATCTTCACCTTTCCTGAATGAAGAAGGAGAATGAAAGAGAAAAGCTTGCCTGACTGTGAGATAGACTGGTCGAACAGAGGCGAAAGTCGGCCATAGTGATCTGGGAGTCTGGTGTGGAAGGGCTCTCGCTAACAGGCTGATGACTCCCAGGAGCAGCGGAGCAGTGGTGGAGGAGGAAGCAGCGCTGGAAAAGAGACTGGAGGCTCCGGCGCGATTGCCGAAGGTTATTCCTTCGGCCAAGTGCAAGCTCCGATTGTTGAAGGGAACAGTGGTGCCAAAACAGAAAGGAGCAGCGGATACGATGCCTCAGCCACCGGAAGTGGAAGGCGGCTGCTTTGTGATATTAACGGAGACAAGAGTGGTTGATTGACGTCAAGTTGGCGACATTGCGGCGTGGATTCCACATCTGCAAAAATGTTTAGCAGTGGTAGAGGTGCCCTTTCGATTCCATTTGGTAGAGCTTTTTCATCTGTCCATTTATTTCTCATACGATATACAATTTCTCTGAGCTTTTTCATCTGTCAGATATCTCTCGGGCAGCACCTGGGGAAAAACTTCTGGAAAACCATAGAGATGAAACTTAGGTAAATTGTTTTCGTTTGATACTGTAGTAGAATATGTTTTGATTCTGGGAGAAAATCAGAGGGTCTATATTTTGAATAAGAAGATTGATTGGGAATTGGTTTATCCAGAATAGAATAAGGGATGAAACATAGGGCTAATTGTTACCTGATTAGATTGACGAAACAACTACACAGAATGAAAAATATGAAATTGTTGTTGATGGTGTTTTTTATATGCAACTGCATATTATCCTAGCATGTTGAGAGGATTGAGTATAGTGTGACTATGTGCAATTGGTTGTTGATTATCTCCTGACCTTCACTGATTTTACAGGTAAATGGTTATTGATAATATAGCTTGACTCAGTATCAGAGGGGATTAAACAAATTTCAATAAGCACGAATTCATCTTAATGAGTTGTGTTCTGAAACTAACCTACTGATTTGATATTGTCTCGGAATGGTTGAACAGATCGATCGACAAATTTATCATCATAGGAGCGTTGTAGACCATCTTCAATTCAACATAGAAGATACACAATCAATTTAGACAACATTGGACGGAAGCTTGAGATTCACAATGGACAAAGATAAACTTTAATCGGCTGCTGAGAATTATGATGACATGCTTGGCTTGAGATATGTATAGGGAATCGATCAAGGTGAATCAATCTGTCAAAGAATTCGATTGTTTCCAGAATTTGTAGGTTCTCTACGTGGATTTGAGTATTTGTCTCCAAATTGTGTTCTTGGTGGTGATTTGTTGGGTTTTGTGGAGTAGCGTCTGTCTAAACTCGACTTTTTTGTAGGTTGTCGTGGTTATTCTGAGTGTCTGGAGCAGGTGGATATGTAGCACATGTCTCTTCCCATCACGATTTGAATGTTTATAAGTTTGGGCAAGTTTTACTTTTCATACTTATGCGTCTAATATCAGGTGTATATAAAGTGAAGTGGGTGATTGAATATGAACAACCTGCTGGGATGTTTTCAAACTTAATGGAGAAATGTGGAGATTGTATCAAAACAATAATTCCAGCTTTTACATGTACTCAATGGAGGAGGTTTGTTAGCTTTGATGCATATCTTTTCATTTGTGAGTTTAAACATATGGAAAAAATAGAGTTGAAAAACTCGAGAAGTATTATCCTAATCTAATTTGTATGCAAACCTTGGGCCGTATAAGGAACCATACTTGCATTAATCTGACATCCACTCTGGAATTTGCTCATGTAGTGTGTTATTTCTTTTAAATATCCTATGTATGCATACTTATGTAACACAGTTACATTGAATAACAAATGGCGATCACATCTGAACGCCTTCATAAGCAATCCATGGTTCTAAAGCAAATATGCAAATTGTTCCCTCAACGCCGGGTAAGAATACTAAGTAAAAATAAATAGTTATTTGTAACTTCTAGACTTGGAATACTCCTGATGGTATTTGCTTCGCTACTATAATTTGTCGTTCGTTATTTTGTTGCCACTTTACTTGCTCTGTTTTGCAATGCACGTCCACTAAGAGGTCTTGACCATCACTCTGTTCCATCCGAAGAGCTCGCAGCCTCTTTGGGGTAATATTTTCACCTACTTCTATTTTCAGGTTTACCCATTCTGTGGTGTATTCTCTGATTTGTTTTCTTGTACGCTTGGTGACATATTTTCTTTTACGTGTGGAGCAGGTACATGGTCCAGATTTTAAACCTTGTGATTCATAACTTAGCTGCTCCTTCACTCCATAACTCAGGTTTTGCGGTAAGACACTTTGCTCATCTTGGATTTTGGATTCTTGCATTCCAAAATTTTTAATATACATGTGAAACTGCCTATCTGCAAAACCAATTTCCTCTATCTGCTCTTATCAAACTAATGCCTATGTCACACAGGGTTCTTGCTCATGTTTATGGCAACGAGATTCTTACTGGGATGCACACCCTTCTTCTAGAAGGTACTAGATTTCTGGAGTTCCTTTTCCACAGATCTAAGCCATGAGTGAGAATCAAATAATATATAATTATAAACATATCTATTGACCCTTTGCAGCGGCGAGTACCCTCTCTTCATACCCCGGAAAAACTATTTCTCAACCAACGTTGAGAACTCATGGACAGATAGCAGTTCTAGCAATTTTGGTGTTGCTTCTATAGAAATCCGATAAAGGAGCAGCGCGTCTTGATTCTTTAGGAAGCAACAGCTTTAATTTCTCATCCGCTTCTCCACATTCTGTCGAGACACACAGAGAGGTATAGCTCTTCTCAAGAAAAGTTTTGCTTGCTTGACAGCATACTGTTACAATTCATTGTGCCTAGAAGTACCTATTCCGAGTCCTCAGTTTTTGAAGCATTCGGCAAGATACTGGCCACATTATCGTCTTCCAAGGAGGTCTGATATGTTTGATCCATGAAAATGGCTTCCTCAAGGTAAACAATCTTTCTACATTCTATCACTTAGTGTTCTTTCTCCTTTGTATTTGACATTCTTAACCTGTTCTTTCTCCTCTTAGTGTTCTTTCTCCTCTGTCATCATGTGGGTATGTAGTCATGTCTCATTCCATCACGATTTAAATGTTTAATGTAACAAAAGCTTGGGCAAGTTGTACTTTTTCATATTATGCGTCTAATGTCAGGTGTATCTAAAACGAAGTTGCCGATTGAATATGAACATTTAGCTGGGGATGCTTTCAAACTTAATCACCTTAAATCAACAGTTTTTGTTACGTTTGGGGCAATATAAATTAAATTGGATATTTCTTAAATGTTGTGATTAATATCACCAAATTAACTGTGCTTCAGTACGGTGCTCTTACTTTAAACTTCCAGGTGAGTCCCCTTAGATAAAAAAATAAACAACTTACAGTCTATTCCATGTCTAGTTTTTCTTGGCGGAGCAATCATTGGATGTTCAGCCGATTTTCTGAATGTGCCCAAGATAAAGGGAACTCACATTGCCATGAAAGCAGGTGTCAATCCTTCCATTGTTACATGCGTTTATGATCATTTAAATTCTATATGATTTGTATAATCATGTATATATAAAAATAACAAAGTGTATTTGTTTTTATATTCCGGTTGGTACCCTAATATCAGCAATGTCTCACAACTCACAGGAATGTTAGCAGCTGACGCTGCATTTAGTGCAATTCATGAAGGTTTAAAAATGAATACTTATTGGGACAATTTGAGGAATTCATGGTTGTGGAAAGAAATTTACGCAGCTCGGAACTATTATCTGGTCTGTAACATTCGTTATCATATTATTCATATGTACTCTTCAACCAATGGGTTAAATGATCTTGATTGCATCATGATAAATCAGATTGTATTCTATCAGATTCATCATTCTTTGTAGATCTTTCGGTTTATCTTTGCAGGCATTCCGAGTATGGGTTATTCCCAGGATTGGCCATAAGCGTCGTGGAACAGTTAAGACCTCACCTTTTAATTGTTCATTTCTTCTTTGATTATCATCTATATCCATTTCTTATATGTGTATGCATCTAAGTTTTGAAAGGAAAGGCGCCTTTCAATCTCAAGCACGGGAAGCCAGATCATGAAGCAACGAATGTACGTACGGACACAACCTGAATTCTCATCCATAATCAGACAGAGGAAGGAAAGATGTTTGAACAAGTATCATTCTTTGCAGCTTGCTCAGCTACACACTCCTATCGAGTATCCAAAACCAGATGAAAATTTATCTTTCGAAGTTGCAACTTCTTTATATAGGTTTGTACTCTGACACCCCTCTGCACATTAGTACTGGCTTGCTAACTGTGAATGGAGTTCGATCGGGCCAAAGGGTTGACAAGAATGGCGTCTTTCATTTCGATACATGATCTTGATGATGATGTAGGAGTAACACCAATCATGATCATGACCAACCATCTCATCTACGTATAAAGGATCGTAAAATTCCTGAAAACAGGAACTTGCAAGAATACGCAGCACTAGAATCACGTTATTGCCCAACCCGTGTATACGGGTAACAAACTGAAGACCCTTCTCTTTCTAACACCCTCCATTGACATGTTTTGATTTTGGTCGAGGAAATGACTCATAATCGTCGTTTTTTTCTTTGAAACAACAAAAGGTACGTGACTGATGCGGATGGCAAGGCGAAGCTACATGTGAATGCTTAGAATTGTTTACACTGTAAGGTAAAAAGTAAAATCAGTTTGGTAATGACAATAAAGATATGAAATTCAAACATAAGTACTCAAATCATGTTCATATCTCAATAATTCTTTTTTAATCATATAAAGATAGGAAAAACAATCATGCGAAAAACTATATCTAAATCATTGGATCATTTTTTCCGACAAATTACGCTTTAAAATTTCAAAAATATTATGAATAAATTGCAGTGTTATTTTACATTACATCTTATAAATCTATTTTTTTTCCTTTGAAAAATGAAATTCAAGCATTTGAATTAGCCGATACATATAAAATGTCATTACAATGTTTGAATTATTAAATTATATACAATATTTAAAGAAAGTACAATTTAACTATCACAAAACCGTGCAACGCACGGGTATCATCTAACTGTTTTAATAAATAATGTGTTATGATAACACGTAATCCGTTGTAGTTTTTATATCATTCTTAGGTTTAGTTTTGAGTAGATTACTTAGATTTCATACATTTATCGAGTTTATTCGAGGACTTCATCTACATTTCGTGTTTTGCATAGGAAACGAAGCCATGAGGAGAAACACGATAGATTATGGCAATTTAACCCCGAAAACGTAGTTGGATGACAAGGTTCAACTTGTGCAAGGCCATGGATTCAAGTGAACATTCAAACACCGAGCGAAGGGAGCGGAAACAACATCTCAAGACATGCACGCTCAGGCATTGGAAGTGTGCCCGCTCGGGTAATTGAGGCAAATGACCTCCCGTAGCTTTGCACGACTCGGGCACTCAAGGAACACGACCAGGAAGGTGTGCCCGCTCGGGTGGAATTGGAGTGCCCGCTCGGGCTAATTTCTGCAAGAATTCGCCGTAGGTTTGCACGACTCGGGCTGAAGAGGAACATGCTCGGGCATAGGTGCCCGCTCGGGCTAAAATGAGTGCACACGGTCGGGCACAAGGCCTGCACGAGCGGGTAGAAGCTGTGCCCGCTCGGGCCCTTGTTTTTCTCAACTAATTCCTAAGATTTAGAACGGCCAAATAAGGAGAAATCAAATCTAAATAAAGGGGATTCGAACCATATTGAAGGGGGGACGATTCAGAGACATTAAGGACAGATTTGGAGAGATCGAGAAGGACGGAACGAGGGATCCGAAGAATGGAGGATCTATTGAAGACATCGATGGATGAATAGGGAGCATTCTTATTCTCTTTCTATGTCGAATTTAGTATTCTTTTATGTTTCGTTTTCTGAGTTCATGTCCAAGTAGATCTATTGCCATAGGTTAGAGAGTATTGCCAACATGTAATGAAGTCTTGTGCTTAATGAATGGTGGATCTTAATGCTTTCATACTTGTACGCCACTCGATATGAATGAATTTGGTATTTGATCATGTTTTCAGATTGATTGGTTGATCTTAATGCTTCAATACTTGTACGTAACTTGATTGATGATATTAGAAGTCTAATAAATCTACGCCAGGGCATTAGACTTTGGAACTTAGCCATGATTTAGGGTTTAATCGGTTTAGAATCTACGACAGGCCAATCGATTGACATGTTTGTGAGATGCGCAATAGATATATTGGTATATGCATGCTAGATAGTGGACAAGTCTACGCCAGTTAGTTCCTATAGGAGAGCTTGAATTCCCTTAACTCGTGATAGTATCTAAGACCAATTATCTTGTTAGAACTTCGTTACATTGTTGTGCGACTCTCGATACCTATGGTGTTTAGTCTTTGAGTCATTCCTATCATTAGTTTAGTTTAGTTTGCATTTGCATCCCATCCACTATTTGATTTCACACATCTTATTCATTAGTCTAATAGCTTTAGAGTTGCATCAATTCCTTGTGTTCGACCCTAGTTGCTACACGATCCGTATTCTTGCGGAAGCGTTAGATCTAGGTAATTTATTACTTGAGTTAACGCACATCATGTTACATATAAATTGACTAAAGAAAATAGTAGGAAATGATTTAAATATACTCCCTTGTTGTGATGTAGAACGTCATGCAGTAATATAGCTATTGAACAATTAAGCATATAAGCTTGGCGGTTTAAACATTATTTTAAACATCGTTTAAGAATTTTAGGTCGATAGAATTAAAATTTGAGCATTTCTTTTTCAGTATATGAAAATAAAAAAAAAGTTGTACATGATTTGGGATTTATTATAAATTTAAAATATATCTTGACTGCATTTGTTTTTTTTTTAACATAATGAATCTGCGAAGGTATTGCTCGGACTTACAAACGGCTATCAATGTAAAATTAAAATATATCTTAGGATGTAATTGAAATCCTTATACCTATATTGTACTAATAACATAAATAGAAATATCAAAATATAAAATAATTAAAAGATTACTAATAACATAAAAGAAAACATTAAAAAATAAAGAATTAAAAGATTGATTTCAATGATTTACATCGTGTTTCAAGTCAAACGTTGTTTCGGGGGTGGGGATTTCAAACGGTAATGGTGTTGAGAATTGTGATAGCCAAACACGCATTTAAACTGCATTTTAAAAAGACAACATAGATCAAGTCAAGCGAAAATGTAATGCGAAGCTTCTTTACAAACTTTCATATAAGCTTTGTACAAGTCGTATTTGCTGACATGGAACCCTTTTTCACAAGTTTTCTCATAGTGACATAACACTATAATTGTTCATGTGTTACCTTACCTGAAAATACATACAATGACGGAAGTATAAAAATCAACAAAAGAAATATAGAATCAAATAACATACAGAATTATTGAAAATGTGATGACGTTGTATTGAGGTTAATTAAAACGTTACGTAAATTGTAAAATAAAAAAAATAACCTTATAGGTTAAAGGAAAACAATATGTGCGAAATGCGTGGGTAAATTTTCGTGTGAAATGTTGGGGAAAACAAGTTTCTCATACGAAAACGTCACTGTTAAACCAAAAAACAATCTTCGGAAGGCCTGATTGAATCCCAAACCAGATGATCTCGGATCGATTCCGACGGCTAAAGGGGAAAGAAAAGTTGATTAGAAAGTTACCTCCTACTAGAAAGTCATTGAAAGTCGATGCCCGCAAGGTAAGATCGATTCAAACCCCGTTGTTTATAGTTGCTCAATTTCTTTAGCTCAATTTCTAAGTGTGATAAGGGGTTGAAGCGCTAAATACACATAATGGTAGTGATAACGGATTGAAGCAAAAGTCTTAGACTATTAGCATAAGTTCAGTCAAACATGATGTATGAATATGTAGAATGCCTAGCTAGGGTGCTCTTGTTAGCCTAAGTTTGGGGCCATAGGTGGGTGGCAAGCTGAAACGAACATGGAGGAAGCCAAAGTAGATTCGTAACAGTGTCACAAATACCATAAATTTTGTTGGTCTAGATGTTATCAATCATACACAAGGTGATTATTTGGGTCAATCTATGTTGAAAGTTATAAGCAAGAAGATCGACATTTAACTTCGACGGAAAGGCAATCGCAAAAAATGAAATCGGTAACCAAATATCAGTTCCATAGTTTATTTTAGTAATTTCCATACTCCTGAATTGGAAGTTCTTGGCCTTTCTACTGTATTCTTTGTTTGACTTGAATGCAGTCTCTATTATCGATAGTCCCCTCGAAGGTATTGTGTTGACTAAGGATTCTGGAAAGAAAAAGATTTTGCTTTTGAAAACAAAAGATCGAGCCAATCCCGTTCTAAGCTATATTCTTTTTTACAAAGAAATAACATCCTCTTCAGTTAGCCTCATAGCCTAAGTAAATACAAGCCATGCACTTAGTCATTATTTTCTGTGTTTTTTTGTTGGCATATTCAGAACCCTCCACCACAATCACAACAACAGATTGAGATTGCTCTTGTAGGAAGCTCATCGACTTAAAGATAGAACCAGAATAATGCTATTAGCGGGAGGCTGATGGGATATACATCTGAAACATGAGCCACAATAGAGCAAGTCTCCTTCATCAAACATGCAAAAAAACAAGTAACCTCAGCCTGACAACACACAATTATGTAAGGATTGATTTTGTCTATCAACATGTTTGCTTTAGTATTGGATCAATTGGTGGAGAAGGTCCACTAAAGCTAAATTCCAGTGTTGGTGTAAATATTATTGTTGGAGGCACTGGTTATCTCAATAGATGGACTGAATTATCTTGTGATCAGTGATGCGATTCAAAGTTAAACAATTATTAACCTAAACTATCCGCAAGTGCACGGCACATGTGTAGTACTCTAGGTGTCGATCCCACAAGGACTACACAACACAACCTAAACTCAAACTACAAATCAAACTTGCAAACGAACGAAATATTGATTTTAGGATTGAAATACTAAAAACAATAAACTAACGAGTTCTTAACAGTAAGAAAAACGTTCTAGGAATGCGGTTTCACCACAAGACTACCGAAACCAACAATCAACCTATCTAATCATGCAATCACGATCAAGTTATCTAAGGCAGACGATCCTAATATGATATCTACCTTCTCTCAAGGCATAGACACGTGATCTAGTCAAGTTATCCCCTGCTTTCGTGGCTGACACCTTAAGCTAAACCCATAAGTTCTGTAATTCATCTGTTTCACCCTCAACCGCTGCTACCCTACTATCGTGGCTAAACCTCGGTTATTCTAAACCTGAACTTCTAGGACTAGAATTCTCCATTCGTCCTTCTCCTACTCCCTAACACATGCATCTACTTGGCCTTTATAAATACAAGTCATTCAAGCACTCAGACAAAGAATAGATAAACGAAAACAGAAAATTGCATTCAAAGATAAATCAAAACTGGTTTCGGAATAGCCAAGGGCTAATCCGTTCTCCTAGAACAAAATAACTACTCGCTCATGCGTTCAAAAGCAAACAACTAATCGAAAGAAGAAAGTCTAAAGAACATAAAAACAAAAAAAAAACCAATGTCCTGAACTGATCTCCAACGTCCCTTGAATGTCTCCTCAGCAATCACTCACGAACAGCTCTCCTCTTTTCTCTCTTTCTGCAACTCTCTCTAACTTGTGTGTTCTGTTTTTTCTCTCCTTTCTGTCCGAATTGGGCTACTAAATCCCTCTCCTTTTTGCCCTCTTTCTCCTCTTTCCTTTCCTTTATTCTATCCTCTATGGTCGTCCTCTCTTTTTCCTCTTCAGCGGTTGATATTTCCTCTTTCTTACAGCAACTGCAGTTTTCCTTTTCCGAGCTTTTCCATCTCTTGTTTTTCCACTCTTGTGCAATTGTCAACGTTTCCTCTTTATTTTTCAGCCATGTAGCTCCACTTCCTCTTCTCTAACCATATTTCCTTTTTGTTTAACCAGCCAGCACGTTTCTTTCTTGTTTTGTGAAGTTTCCTTTTCTGGTTTATGCAAGTCACGAACACGACCCGCGTGGACTGATGAGTGCCCCGCGTGGGCTGGCTTGGAGAGGGGAGCCCGGCTCGAGCTGAAGCTGCTGGAGGTTGTAGCCCGCGCTTGGCTAGGTGAATGCCCCGCGTTGGCTATGTTAGTACTTGCTGATACTTGTCTTGTTTGCTCCGTTATGATCCTTGATGTTAGTACTTTGTCCCGTGTACGTCATTTAGCTCCAAAATGAACCAAATACGCGTTAAAACCTGTAAGAACACAAAAACACAAAAACGAGTAAAACGGATACAAAATCATACTTAAACATCACATTTATATCGTAAACATCTCTAAAATCGTGCAAGAAATGCGTATGAAAATGAAATGATCAATCAGAGAAAGGGAAACAATCATGGACACCACCGAGGGAGCGAGGATGAGCTAATGGCCAATAATGCTAAGCATTCTCTTAGCCAATTGCAAACCCTTTCTTTGTATATCAAATAGGTTACAGATTTGTAATTGGCAATGTTTGGCTAGGATCCCCTTTGAAATATATAATTATCACTAATCTTATACTTAAATAAATTGGGAGTGATTGGAATTGTTGTTGCAAATGTATATGTTAAATTTGGGTGTTTATTCAGAGTTGGAAGTTTGGTAAAATCGATTTGTTATTCCTTGATCCCTTAGCTCATGTGACCAAGAAATTTTCAGTCTTGAGAATGTAGCTAAAGCGAATGGATGACACAAGACAAATTTGTTTAATAAAGACAAAGAAAATTGGAAACCAATGCTTAAAAGTAGAAGACCAAACTATATTTGGTGCAATATTTCAACGCTCCTTACATTGAAAACACTTTGAACCGATTGGAAACACCCTCTCCTACGCTTCTATACGGGAGTGGGTTGTTTTCTCATCACATCTGCACTCAAGTTAGCATTCATAACAGCAGGATATGTTTTATCACATTCAATGTACTCAGACTGAAAAGAAGACGGAGGAGGGTCGGGCTCAAGTTCGGGCGTCTTCTCCACTACGAAATCAGCGTGTGTTTCGTGTGGTATCTCCTCACATGGGGCGTCTCCTAATTCTGCAATAGCACTCATGAACTTCGTGTACATCTTGGCTCCTTCGTCGGTAAATCCTGCATCTTCGCAAACTCGTGTTAAATATCGTACAGGAGAATCGGAAACACTTACTTGATCAAGCGTGTCTTTGGCGAACTCGTCCAGTGAATTGACTGTAAAGCAAGACTCCTTGAATGAGGGTCCATTAATGGGGCTAGACAAGTTGAACTCTATCGTCTCATCTCCGACACGTAAGGAAAGCTTTCCTTGTTGTACGTCTATCATGGCACCTGCAGTAGCTAAGAACGGTCTACCAAGAATAATAGTTATCCTAGCATCTTCCTTTATTTCAAGTACAACAAAATCAGTGGGAATGAAAAGGTTACCTACCTTGGTGGGAACGTTTTCAACAATTCCCACCGGATATCTTACCGAATGATCTGCGAGGCGTAGAGACATCTTTGTAGGTTTGAGATCTCCGAAGTTCATCCGCTTGAACATCGAGTGTGGCAAGATGCTCATGCTTGCTCCTAAATCACACAAAGCATTATCAATATCAATATTACCTATTGTGCATGAAATGGAGAAGCTTTCGGGGTCCTTCAACTTTGGTGGCAACTTGTTTTGAAGGATGGCGCTGCATTCCTCGGTGAGTGCTACCACCTCGTTCTCTTCGATATGTCTCTCTTTGGAAAGAACCTCTTTGATAAGTTTGGCGTGATTAGGCATTTTTTGTAGGGATTCCACGAATGGGATGTTGATGTCAAGCTTCTTGAGACCCTCCACAAATCTGCCCACTCTCTCTTCGTTCTTACTGCTCACCAACCGTTGAGGAAACGGTATTGGAGGTTGGTACGTCGGTGGAGCAACGTATGGTTTGTCCAAATCTGGTTCAACTCCTTCCATAATCACGATCGTACCTTTGCCTCTTTTCATGGACGTTCCAGCAACTTGGACTTGCTCTTTGGAAGGCGAATGCTCGATCGTATCAGTGCTGCACACGGAAATAGTGTTCACATACTCTCTCGGGTTTAATTCGGGAAGCTGTCCGGGATTCCGAGAGGATGAGGCAGCTTGATGTGCGTTGCTCAAGGATTCTATCTGAGTTTTGAGCTCGCTAAGCGTTGTCCCCACATCCTCATTGAATTTGGTTTGAGTCGATTGTATCTACCTTTGCTCCTTAATAAAATCGAGCATTACCACCTCAAGGTTTGACGAAGGGACTTCAGGAGGTTTAGGAGCTTGCGGAACTTGCTGAGCATGCTGAAATTTCTGATTATTTTGCTGGTACGGCTGCTGTGGTTGCTGAAATCCCGAATACTTCATCGGTTGAGTTGTTCGGTATGAAAGATTCGGGTGGTTCCTCCAATTCGGGTTGTAAGTATTCCCAAATTGTGTGTTTCCTTGCTGTTGGGCATAATTCATGTATTCCACGTCATCTTGCAGCGTGCATTGATAAGCCACATGTTCCATATCTCCTCAATTCACACAGTACATGGCGTTTGCTGCATTCCCCGTTGCTCTACCCTGATTCAGCTCATATAAACCTCGAATTCTATTAGGCATACCTCTCGCTGTGAACCACATGGTGTGGTTCATAGCGAGGTTATCGATCAGCTCGTATGCCTCCTCCACAAATCCATAAACGATCCTCTAGCAGCGTTATCCAATATAGTTCGTTGTCTGTCTGAAATTCCATTGTAAAGAGTATGGATAACATACCACTGCTCGAGACCATGGTGTGGACACATTTGTAGAAGATCCTTAAATCTACTCCACGCTTCGAACAACATTTCTTCATATCTGCATCAAAACATTGTGATTTCTCTCTTATATGAATCGTCTTGCTCGGAGGAAAAAATCGTGAGAGGAACAATGTGCAGAGCTGGTTCCATGTCGTGATTGAACAAGCGGGAAGTGATTGCAGCCATGTTTTCACTCGTCCTCTAGTTAAGAAGGGGAAGAGACAAAGTAAGATCGTGTCCTTTGAGAGTCCGCGTATCTTGAATGTACCGGAAAGCTCTAGGAAGTCTTTGAGGTGCTGATGGGGATCCTCGTGATTTCCACCCATGAATTGCTTCTGATAAAGCATGTTGGCATCGCCGGCTTAATTACAAACTGTTCCCTAGCAACAGCAGGCATCTATATGGTTGTTTGCACGTTGTTCATATTTCGTACCACGTAGTATCTGTGGCGACGTGGTGGAGGAGCCTGTGGTTCTCGTGGTGCGAGTTGCTGTTGCTGCATATGTCCATGGTCATTCTGATTATCCATCATTGATCTGACGGCTCTGCGAAGGACGAATAAAAACGATTTAGGTAGAAAGAACGAAAGAAAAAGAAAACAAAAAGAAAATCAAAACAAGAATGACTCTAGGCTCGAATCTAAAACATGTTGACAATAGTCCCCGGCAACGGCGCCAAAAATTTGATGCGATTCAAAGTTAAAACAATTATTAACCTAAACTACCCTCAAGTGCACGGCACGTGTGTAGTACTCTTGGTGTCGATCACACAGGGACTACGCAACACAACCTAAACTCAAACTACGAATCAAACTTGCAAATGAACGAAATATTGATTTTAGGAATGAAATACTAAAAACAATAAACTAACGAGTTCTTAACAGTGAGACAAACGTTCTAGGAATCCGGTTTCACCACAAGACTACCGAAACCAACAATTAACCTATATAATCATGCAATCCCGATCAAGTTATCTAAGGCAGACGATCCTAATATGATATCTACCCTCTCTCAAGGCATAGACATGTGATCTAGTGAAGTTATCCCCTACTTTCATGGCTGACACCTTAAGCTAAACCCATAAGTTCTATGATTCATCTGTTTTACCCTCAACCGCTGCTACCCTACTATCGTGCCCTAACCTCGGTTATTCTAAACCTGATCTTCTAGGACTAGAATTCTTCGTTCGGTCCTTCTCCTACTCCCTAACACATGCATCTACTTGGCCTTCGTAAATACAAGTCATTCAAGAACTCAGAAAAAAAATAGATAAACGAAAACGGGAAATTGCATTCGAAGATAAATCAAAAGTGGTTCCGGGATAGCCAAGGGCTAATCCCTTCTCCTAGAACAAAATGACTACTCGCTAATGCGTTCAAAAGCAAACAATATAATCGAAAGTAGAATGTCTAAAGAACATAAAAATCAAACAAAAGAAGTTTTGAATTGATCTCCAATGCCCCTTGAATGTCTCCTCCGCAATCACTCACAAACAGCTCTCCTCTTTTCTCTCTTTCTGCAACTCTCTCTAACTTGTGTGTTCTGTTTTTTCTCTCCTTTCTGTCCGAATTGGGCTACTAAAGCCCTCTCCTTTTTGCCCTCTTTCTCCTCTTTCTTTTCCTTTATTCTTTCCTCTATAGCCGTCCTCTCTTTTTCCTCTTCAGCGGCTGATATTTCCTCTTTCTTACAGCAACTGCAGTTTTCCTTTTCCGAGCTTTTCAATCTCTTGTTTTTTCACTCTCGTGTAATTATCAACGTTTCCTCTTTTTTTCAAGCCATATAGCTCCCATTCATCTTCTCTAACCATATTTCATTTTGGTTTAAACAGCCAGCACGTTTCTTTTCTTGTTTTGCGAAGTTTCCTTTTCTAGTTTATGCAGTGACGAACACGACCCGCGCGGGCTGATGAGTGCCCCGCACGGGCTGGCTTGGAGAGGGGAGCCCACGCGGGCTGGTGAGGAGCCCGACTCGAGCTGAAGCTGCTGGAGGTTGTAGCCCGCACTGGCTAGGTGAATGCCCGGTGTGGGCTGTGTTATTCCTTGCCGATACTCGTCCCGTTTTCTCCGCTATGATCCTCGATGTTAATACTTTGTCCCTTGTACGTCCTTCTGCTCCAAAATGAACCAAATACGTATTAAAACCTGTAAGAACACGAAAACACAAAAACGAGTAAAACGGATACAAAATCATACTTAAACATCACACCTATATCGTAAACATCTCTGAAATCGTGCAAGAAATGCGTATGAAAATGAAACGATCAATCAGCGAAAGGGAAACAATCGTGGGCACCACCGATGGAGTGAGGATGGGCTAATGGCCAATTATGCTCAGCATTCTCTTAGCCAATTTCAAACCCTTTCTTTGTATATCAAATAGGTTTCAGATTTGTAATTGACAGTTTGGCTAGGATCCCCTTTGAAATATATCATTAGCACTAATCTTACACTTAAATAAATCGGGAAGTGATTGGAATTGTTCTTGCACATATATATGTTAAATTTGGGTGTTTATTCAGAGTTTGAAGTTTGGTAAAAATCGATTTTTATTCCTTGATCCCTTAGCTCATGTGACCAAGAAATTTTCAGTCTTGAGAATGTAGCTAAAGCGAATGGCTGGCACAGTTTGTTTATTTCTCATACGATATCTCATATCTTTTTCATCTATCAGATATCTCTCGAGCAGCACCCGGGGAAAAAATTCTGAAAAACCGCATAGATGAATCAAAGGAGGAAGAGGTTACGGCTTAGGTAAATTCTTTTTCGTTTGATATTTTAGTAGATCATGTTTTGTTTCTGGGAGAATAATTAGAGGGTCTGTATTTTGAATAAGAATATTAATTTGGCATCGGTTTAATCGGAATAGAATAAGGGTTGAAACATATGGCTAATTGTTACCTGATTAGATTGATGAAATAGTTGCAGATAATGGGAAATATGAAATTGTATCAGAAGTTGAAAGGCTTTTCCCCATAAACATTAAAAGACTATCATGGAGATTAGATGAAGCAAATGGTGACGTAGGTTTTATTGACAATAAGAGGCAACATTCCATCATAAAGTATTGACATTGAAATATTCAACTATGTAATTGTGTTCACAATCAACTACGATTTCTTATTTCCCATTATTTGCAGTTGTTTCGTCAATCTAATCAGGTAACAAGTAGCCCTATATTTCAGCCTTTATTCTATTCCGGTTAAACCGATGCCCAATCAATCTTCTTATTCAAAATACAAACCCTTCAATTATCCTCCTAGAATCAAAATATGATCTACTACAATACCAAACGAAAAGAAATTACCTTAGCCATAACCTCTTCCTCCTTTGATTTATCGCTGCGGTTTTCCAGAAGTTTTTCTCCAGATGTTGCCCAAGAGATATCAGACAGATGAAAAGTCTCAGAGATATCGTATGAGAAATAAACAGAAGACATATGAAAAAACTCTACCAAATCGAATCTTAAGGGCACCTCCACCACTGCTAAATATTGTCGTAGACATGGAATCCACGCCGCAACGTCGCTCAGCCACCATGACGTCGCTTAGCCACTCTTGTCTCCATCGATATCACAAAGCAGTCGCTTTCCACTTCCTCGAACCCCGCATAGAGCAACCAAACCTTCGAAAAGACTAGGAGATGAAGGAACATTCGAAAAGGCATGAAGAATAAAAGGCTTCATCGGACAATCGAAAGACTAGGAGCCTCGATTTTAAAATTAATTTGAGCAAAATGGGTTTTCCATGGAATGGAGACCTAACATGTTCTCACTGAGTAGCACTCTCGCTTGACGATACCTCAGCCACCAGAAATCAGACCGCTGCTCCCGTTGCTCCTGGCTTATTCGCTAGATCAGTCAGAACAGGAAGACAAAGATCTGTCGTCGCGAGTCCTTCTCTTCTTGATTTTCGTTTTTTTGTTAGGAGACTCGATTCAGAAAAAGAATTTGAGCAAAATGGGTTTTCCATTGGATGCCAACCTAACCTGTGCAGCGCTTTCGCTCTCCGGTGCCTCAGCCATCGAAAATCAGATCGTTGTCGCCGCTGCTCCCTTCTGTTTTGTCGGATCAGTCAAAAGGAAGAAGTAAGCTCTGTCGTCGAGAGTCCTCCATGGGTAATGTTGGTCGATTCAAAGAACAAAAGTGAAAATAATTAATCCAAATTGAAGGCAGTACATTGTATGAGGAAAAGCCTTTTTCTACGTTTGTAAAGTATGAAAGAAGGTTTTTTCCTTCTTGTGCGGATGCGGCACCACCAGATGGGAGAAAAAACTTTCTTTTATATATATATATTAATATTATAACCAGATATTAATATTGTAATACTAACGTTACTAAACCGTGATGCCTTTTCTAACATAGTTTTGGCAAAATCAAATTACAAGCCTATATATTAGTTTAAATATCGTACTTGTGATATATTTTTATATTTTAAATGTTTATTATAAAATTGAATATCATATTGCATATATTTTGATGTATTTATATAATATTTATAATTAATTACATATATCAATTTTTTCATCAATATATATATTCAAACTAGATAATATTTGTGCATTGCACGAATAATAAAAATATTAAAATTATTAATATTAAATTTGTTAATGAAGATATATACAATAATGAAATAAACAATACATTAAAAACAAAATAAACATAAATAAAATAATAAAATAATTAATCTTCATTTATGATTTTGAGATTTATTTTTGAATCGAACGTAATTAGTTTTAGTTAGTAATTTATGAAGATTTATATAAAAAATTTGATTAATCGTTAAAACAAAAATTGATTAACGGGAAAAAAGTATATTCACCTTTAAATTATCACTTTCATTATATTCCCATCTAAATTTTTCATCTCATCTGATTCCCCTTCTAAACTATCATATTAATTCTATTCTCCCTAAATTTTAAATATTCATCACATTTTCCCTCCTTTAATTTTTCTGTTAAAGTTTTTTAAAACAACCTATTATAAATGTAACATATTTTCTTTAATAGTAACATATCTTTAATGTTACGTTTATAATAACCAAAATTTAAAAATATGTTACTATTCAAGAAAACATGTTACATTTATAATAACCAAAATTTAAAAATGTAAGTACTATTAAAGAAAATGTATTACGTTTGTATTACGTTTATAATAAGCAAACATTATAAATACGTTGAATGTACAATATTTTGAGGAGAATAGGCTAAATGTACAATCTTTGGGAGAAATAACCTGAATATATAATCTTTGGAGATAATAGACTAGACGTTATACAATTCGGGGGAATAAGCTAGACGTCATATAAATTGAGGGGAGAGAATAAGTTAGAAGTCCTATAGTTCGGGAAAATAGACAAGAATTCATATAGTTCGGAGGAAATTAGACAGTTTAAAAAGATTTAATAGAAAAATTAACAGATATTTAACGCATTTTTCTTTCTATTAAGGTAAATTAATACAAATTTCTTGAAATGATATCCACCAAGAAAAACGTTAGATTAGAATCAGAAATGACCCAAGTGATCTATAAGAATGTTCAATTGACTTTTGAAGCAGATGACCACTTCGTACACAAGAGCAACTATCTCCGTCGTCTTAAATGTCCCCAGCAATGTCAGTTATACATCGCCGAATCACGGATATCTGCCACAATTTGCTCAATGGTCTCTACCTCATACCTTAGTACTTCCACTAAATAGTCGGCGGCAACGACACCCCATATAATGAAAGCTTATTCTTATATTTGTATTGTCGTCGTCGTTTGAGGAATCAGTGGTACATGGATCAATTTATGTGATACAGACAAACATAGTGAAACGGTGGAGAGTGCAATCAGAAAGGAGATGACTCTCTAGTGTTTGATGAACTTGATTATTTTGATTAATCCCAAAATGGTGCCAACATAGATCTAGAAATTACGTTGTGTACTGAAAAGGAAAGACACGATGAGGGGACGGAGGGAAGAGCCATTGAGAAATGGAAAAGTAAGGAGATTAAATATTCTTGACTTTATTGAATCCCATGGTCAACATTGATGGTCCAGAATGGTGTTAGAGTTCGAAGAAGGTGCAAGAAAGATGGAGAAAATTGAGCTCTATATCGAATCGCAGGTCAAACCAGAGTACAAGAATGATAGGCCGAAAACTATTATGGCCCTAATGATAGAAAGCATGGAAAATGAAGGAGGCCCAAAGCCTTTGACCTTCAACACAGCAAGCCCATATAACATTATCCCAGCCCATATTCCATAGCCAACATTTCAAAACAACTAACTTTAGTAATAGGCAAACACAATGTCACCCCAATTATAGTAGGATGTGAAAGTGATGTTTTGAGGAGTAATATATGAATAGTAAGGGGAGTAGAGACTGTATGTGTAACACTTTCCGAGAACCGTAGCTTTTCAATTCTTTTTCCCATTCAAACCACACTCAAAAACTCACAAATATTCTTCTACAAAATTGCTTTAGTTACAAATCCTTTTATTTACTTGTTTACACAAATCTTAATAGCAAGAAGAAGATAAAGGTTATGAGATGTTAAAGTTAACCCATAACCAATAAGAACAAGAATTGGTATCAAAGCTCAATGGTTTAAGGGCAATAGAATAGAAGCACAAAGGGCACTAGTTTACGAGAAGTACAAGAAGAACTAGTTTCAGGCACAAGAAGCAGCATTCACCACAGACCACAAAAGTTGAGGCAAACCATAAACTATATCTAAGTTTACAGGTTGGTTAAAGGGCTACCAAAATGTTAAAAACTACAATTTATGGGTCATAAAAAGGAAGGCTATGTTGAGGTCAAGATAACTATGAAAAACTGTTACAGAAAGACTACTTGGGAAGCCTAATATAAAAGGCGTTGCTACTATTAAAGAGGAGCAAAAAATATTAGTGGCTTGGGAAGAGATGGAAACCAAAAATCAAATTTCACTACAATTATTATACAGTGTGGTATGTGAAGATATTCTTGCAGCTCACCTATCAATATGTGGGAGATCTAAAGCAGCATGAATCTGCAGAAAGGAAAGATATCAAGGAGATACTAAAATTGTCATGATCAAGTTATAAAGGTTTAAGGCCACATACTAAACCCTAAATCAAGGAGACAGAGAGAGCATTAAAGACTTTGCTAACAGATGGTTATCCGTAAATTTTGATGGTTTGGTGACACCTTGAATTAAGTCCCTAATTTGTCTCCTTCCATCGTTAATCCATCTAGTAATTGTAAGAAATTGCTTATATAAGTCACATTACACCCTCTTTCATTTTCAATGCAAAATTATCATATATTTTATTTCGTATAATCTTTTTATTTTATAGTATAGTGTCATCATCATCAAGATCGAATATTATCATTTGAAGAAAATGGATATACAAAATAATTGATCCAAAACATTAAGGTGTATTAAAGGATATTTTGGAAGGTGATGGAAACAAATCAAGAAGTTTACAAAAAAACCAGTAAGCTATTTTGTCTATAAATCAAATGAAAAATGAAAATTTTTTGAACAAGAGAACAATGTGAAATCATCTTTATTTAAGAGGTTTCACTCCCAATCATTTCATGTGGTTATCTCATAGGAAAAATTTTGCACCACAAAGTAGTAATGTTGTGAATATTTCTATAGAGTTATTGAATATAATGAAGTAATTGGGACAGACCAATATGTAGAAAGGAGCCCTGGTATATAAATGATGCAAAATATTTTTGGTGAAATAAATGAATAGAATATTGAAGAACATTTGAAATATGATTCAAAAAGATTTTTTTTTATGTTAAAAAGGGCAAGAAATCCACATTATGAGGACTGTACAATAGGTCTTTCAAAGTTGTCTTTGTCATCATGTATGATGAATTTGAAGACTGGAAAATAATATTTCTAAGAGTCGTATGGATTCTATATCGCATTGAGAAAGAGAATATTTATTTGAAGATATTAATACAATAGAGTACGAATATGAGACAAATAAGATAATGAGATTTTTAGGTTTATTATCATATCAAAATATTGATGTTTGTGAAAACAATTGCATGACGTCTTTGAAAGAGACAATAAATTTTAGTAATTGTTAATTTTGTAGAAAAAATCGTTTTTATTTGATAAGAAAAGGAAAATTGGTTCCACATTGTTGGATGTGGTATTTATCAATCACAAGAAAAAATCAAAAGATTGTTTTAAGCTAAGAAGAAACCAAGTGACATGATTTGGCATGTTGAACACTCGAGACATGAAGGAAAAATGTGTCATCCTCTTGATGGTGATGTGTGGAAGCACTTGGACAAGGTATATTCTGAGTTTGCAATTGAGATTAAAATCATCTATTTAGGTTTTTATATGGATGGTTTTAACAATTTTAGAATATCTAAGAGGAATTATTCGGTATGATCAGTTATTATGATCTCATACAATTTACCGCTAGATATATCCATAAGAAAGCTTGTTCTTAACAATACAAAATCTAATGATCTAATCATTCTAAAAAACATTTGATATATTTATTCAACCAGTGATTGAAGAATAAAAATATTTGTGTGAAAAGGTTTAGGCATACGATGTTTCAACGCGACATAATTGTTTATAACGATGCGCTCTAACGCGGCATAATTGTTTATTACGATGCCTTCTCAAATCATGAGAACGGAGAACAAAGCCATGATCACAACAGAAATGAGGATCATGACGTCGATGAAATCGAAGGAAGGATTCTAAATGAGATAGCGCCTCGGAGAAGCACTAGAATAAGTCGACCAATCTCGGAGTGGATTCGCAATCCTATTCAATGGTGTGACAACCAAACACCCTATTTCAATGGCGTGGCAACCAAACACCCTATTCAAAACTTTTTCTCTTCAGCATTTATCTCTACTGATCAAAAAGCTTTTCTAAGTAAAATTGACAGGGATATCAAACCACAAACCTATAGAGAAGTCAATGGGAAGCCAGAATGGGAGAAAACCATGATCGAGGAGCTAGCAGTCTTAGAAAATAATAAATCATGGCACCCTGTCCCTTTCCTTAAAGAAAAGAAACCATAGGAAGCAAATGTATATACAAAATCAAATATAAGAGTAATGGTGAGTAGAATATTACAAGGCTCGCCTTTTAGCGCAAGGGTATAATCAAAAGTATGGGGATTTTTATATTGAGACTTTTGTCCTTTTTGCTAAGTTTCATTTTGTTCGCATTATCTTTTCTATTGATATTAACCTTAATTGGATTTTATGGCAGATGGACATTAAAAATTCTTTCCTTCAAGGGAAAATATAGGAAGATATCTATATGAAACCACCCCGGGTCTCCAAACAGAAAAAGAAATCGTAAGCAAAATAAAGGGAGCTTGGTACACTAGGCTCTGTGATGTTGTTCGAATGTATGGTTTTAAGAGGAGTGAGGCTGATCATTCCATGTTCATCATTCGAAACAATTCCGGTATCATCGTTCTGTTAGTTTATGTTGATGATATCATCATAACATGTGATGATAATAAAGGAATAAAAAGTGTTAAACGTTTCCTAAAAGAAACTTTTGATATAAAGGATCTAGGTGAACTTAAGTACTTTTTGGAATTGAAGTAACTAGATCTAAAGATAATTTATTTCTTTTTCAATGAAAATATGCTTTAGATCTTTTGAATGAAATAGGTAAACTCAGATCTAAGCCGGCCAAGACCCCCATCAAAGAAAAATACAAAGACTTGCATGAGGGAACCATTTCATGATACATAACAATACAGACACCTTGTTGGTAAGCTAATATACATCACAATAACAAGATTTGACTTGTGTTATCATGTGAATCAGGTCAGCCAACATATGCATGCTCCAAAGGAAAAACATTGGAAACTGGTGGACCAAATCCTCCGATACATCAACAACGCTCTAGGGAAAGGTATACTATTGAGTAAAAACAATGATAGTAGTCTAATTAAGTGTTGTGATGCAGATTGGACCGGTTACCGCAAAGATCGGAAATCAACAACGGGGTTCTGTATCTTTTGGGGGGGACATCATTACTTGGAGAAGCAAAAAGCAATCAGTGGTCTCTCGTTCCAGTGCTGAGGCCGAGTACTGAGCTATGGAAAATACAACATGTGAGCTCATTTGGATCCGGGATCTCCTCAAAGATCTTGGCCTCGAACCCTCGCAGACCATGGTGCTTTATTGCGAAAATCAGGCGGCAATTCACATTGCCTCCAACTCGGTGTTCCACGAAAGAACAAAACATATCAAAGTTGACTGTCATTTTGTTTGAGAGAAGCTCGAAGATGGCATCATTGAATTCATATACACAAAAAGCTCAGATCAGTTGGTCGATGTCTTCACCAAAGCCACAAGTGAAAAAGTATGCAAAGATCTTCATAATCGAATTGGCCTCGTAGATATCTTTAGTCCCAAGGCATCAAATTCAAGCTTGGTTGATCATTCCTCCAGCTCATAAGTGGTTGTACTCCTTTTCCTTTCTCGGGTTTTTTTATCTCAATTGGGTTTTTCCGTAAAAAGATTTTAATGAGTCTCCATTTATGTTGCTCTTGATCGCCTAAGCTTGAGAGGAATGTTAAGAAGAAAGGTCGTGTCCCACTATCTTCGCTCAGGCCGCATCCCGCTCTCTTTGCTCAGGCCACATCCTGCTCAATCCTGCATCCCGCTCTCTTCGCTCAGGCCGCATCTCACATCCTGGTCAAGCCAATTTATGAGCTTTGCGGTCTCCTGTGCCTTGTTGACCGTTCCAGCTCATGCATGTTACATTTAAACTTGTGCCTTGCATTTGTATTTATATTTTTCTTTTTTTCTCCCTTTCTAATTGTATAAATATGTACATCTGTTTCTAAAGAAATGCATATGAGAATAGTTAATCTTATTCTCTCTAAATCTCTCGATCTTTCTCTCGATCTCAATCTCTCGGTCTTTTCTCAATCTTTTAATCTTGCTTCCGCTGAATCAACTTTGGTTTACAAAATCAACATGTGTTTATCTATATATATGCAGTGGTGTTAGCCTAGCATCACTTTTTCAAACTTACCAACGCAATCTCGTTGAATATTATGGCACTCATGAATTGAATACCAATTTTTTGTGAGCTGAATAACAAAATTTTTTACAAAACCTTACACGTTCACATTACATTTTTCTAACACCATTTCACGCGAATGGTGTTATAATGTTGGAGTTAAAAAACGTTATAATTGTGTAATAATCAGTAATATTTTTCTCATGCAAACTTCCACATTATATTTGTATTCCATCAATGTTATGATGACATTAGAAATTCCAACGCAAATATATATAAAAGAAAATGAAGACGATGAAAACCGTCAACGGAGAAGAGAACCATGAGGGAGAAAAAGAAGAATATGATTTCGGGGAAGAAGGAGAAGCATATAAGGATATTAGGATATTATTGTATTAAGGGTATATTTGTAATTTACTATTCTCTCATTAGGTCATATCATTAACCTCTTGTATATATAGCCGTTTATGGCTTTTTAGTAATCAATAATTTAGATTACCATTCACACTGTATCAGAGCTAAAATCGTCTCACGACGAAACCCTAACGGCTCACTTCCTCTTTCTCGGCCAACCCTAGCCACCGCACCATCACCTGTCCGGCCGCCGCAATTAGCCCACCCTCCGCCGCTGCTCCGACGTTTCACCCCTCGGATCAGCTGCTCCTCCGTCGCCCCACCAGCACGGATCTACCTTGCCCGTTCATCTGCGCCCCGTCGCCCCATCCACGGTCGCGTCCGTCGCCCCATCCACGGTCGCGTCCCGTGCAACCGTTTATCCTACTTTCTTGCACCGCCGGCTGACTCATTTTCCGGTGACTTTCTCTTGGCCCCGTCGTCTCACCACCACAGATCTGCCCACCACGCACCCAGATCTCACTCAAACCGACTTTCCCAAGTGCATTCCTTAAATCTAGGACGCATCCCAACCAACTCTAACAACTTTCCTAAAAACCTTCCTAACAACTTTCCTAGTCACCCGAGCCACATCTTACCCTCATGTCGAACACCCCGGAGCATACCGAATCTATGAGCATGTTCGATCCGCAACAGCCACAGAAGCTTCTTTTTGCTTGCAACATATCAAGCATTACGAAATTCACCCCGACGAACTACCTCACTTGGAGCGTTCAAATCCGCTCTCTCCTCGAAGGTTACAATCTCGAGTGCTTCATCACCGAAGACTCTATTGTACCGTCAGCTGATGCGTATCAGAGTTAAATATAACCTAATCTACCCGCAAGTGCACGGCACGTGTGTAGTATTTTAGGTGTCGATCCCACAGAGACTACGCAACACTACCTAAACCCGAACTACGAATCAAACTTGCTAACGAAAGAAGGTGAATAAGGAAAGAAATAGTGAAAGTAACTAAACTACTTGGGTTCTAACGATGAGATAAACGTCCTAGGAAACCGGTTTCACCACAAGACTACCGAAACACATGATCAACCTATCTATCATGCAATCCCAGTTATAGCTATCTAAGGCGGACGATCCTAAGATGATATCTACCCTCTCTCAAGGCATAGACACGTGATCTAGACAAGCTGCCCCCTACTTTCGTGGCTGACACCATGAACTAAACCCATAAACTCCGTGATTCGCCCGTTCACCCTCAACCGAGGTTAGGCCTACTTTCATGGCCTAACCTCGGTTGTTCTAAACCTGATCTTCCAAGACTAGAATTCTCCTTTCGGTCCTTCTCCTAATCTCTAATACATGTATCTACGTGGCCTTTGTAAACACAAGTAAATTAAAGTACTCAGATAAAGAATAGATGAACTAAAACGGGAAGATGCATTCAAAATAGATCAAAAGCGGTCTCGGGATAGCCAAGGGCTAATCCCTTCTCCTAGAACAAACAAACTACTCGCTCATGCGTCTGTAAAGAAACATAAACATAGTAGAAAGTCTAAGGAACATAAAAACCAAACAAAACCGAAGTGGTGGTGCTTGATCTCCAATGCTCCTCGATTATCTCCTCGCAAGAATCTGCTCTAACTTCGCTCAATTGTTCTCCTCTGTATCCTTGCTGTAATGACGTCTTTTTGCCTCCTTTTAAGCCTCCTAAGTCGGTCCAATTGTTACCTAAA
>CM071876.1:15168626-15187292 GCA_036759665.1 Gynandropsis gynandra | reverse complement strand
GGATTCTCACGACCGTCCACGCTCACGAGGAGTATGCTAGTTCACGCGATGTCACAAGTCTTAAGAACGTCATCCAAGCCGAAGCTCGACCCGCTACGGTCATTGATTAGGTTAAGTGACCCGCGTGTACTCTTTTCCCCTCGTCGGTTTTGTCCCACCGGGTTTTCCGACGACGGGTTTTTAACGAGGCCGCGAGTCACTTATTTTCCCGCGACCTAATTAATGATCCGACGCGAGACATGAGACGGACGCAACACAAGGTGCACGGCCAACAAGAAAACTTATCTTCTTGTTTGAAGATTTCAAGACCATTATGAAGGCCCTTGCATGAAAAGTAGCATTTAATGAACTTAGGTTTGAATTTTTTCTTGTTTTTGTCTAAATATGGTCGGCCCCCTTGTATGAAGAACATCCAACTTTTATCAACTTTGAAAATTAATCTTTGAATTGATATTTGATCATTCTTGAATTCCC
This sequence comes from Gynandropsis gynandra, assembly GCA_036759665.1. Lineage (NCBI taxonomy): Eukaryota > Viridiplantae > Streptophyta > Magnoliopsida > Brassicales > Cleomaceae > Gynandropsis > Gynandropsis gynandra. Next base: position 15,186,818 of record CM071876.1, on the reverse strand, counting down.
TTTGTGAATTCTTTGGGTTGTTGGTGCGTAATATCCAGCTTCCTTCTCGTTGGTGCGTCATATCCATCGAGTCGTTCATTCTTCCTTGGTGCGTCATATCCATCGAAGACGAACTCGGTAAGTCGAGAGCTTTTCCGCAACTCTCGTGTGACCATTCGCTCCACACACCCTTGTGCAATTCGTTGCAGCAAGGCATATCCATCACTAACCAAGTCTAGAGCGTCGATTCAGTCGGGATCGCGTCAGGATGTAGAGCGTCGGGTATCCAGGCATCCAGCCAGTTTGCATCATTATAGGCGGAGAGACTCGTGATGTTGGACTTATGTAGCTGAAGTCTGTGGGCGAGGGACCCCTGATGATACGAAGGATTCACTTGAGAGCTGAGTAGTGAGGTTCGTGTGGGTCGTGCATGAAGAGACAGACTTGTTGTACGGTGTACGCAATGTATGGGCGAGTAAAGATGAGATATTGGAGTGCTCCAGCAAGGTTGCGATAGAGTGTAGGATCTACAACAGGTGGACCGTAATCGGGAGAGAGCTTAGACTTCAGGTCAACCGGTGTTTGGCATGGTTTGCAGTTGGACAGACCTACATGGCGGAGAATATCCATAGCATATTGGGTATGCGAGAGGAACATGCCTGAAGATGTCCGTGTTGCAGAGATGCCGAGGAAGTAGTGTAAAGGTCCTAAGTCGGTCATGGCAAATTCTTTGTTGAGTGCTGCGATAGTCGAATGAAGGAGGTCGTTTGTGGACGCTGTCAAGACAATGTCGTCAACATATATGAGCAAGAAGACAGTTCTAAGTTTCCCATGGAGAATAAAGAGAGAAGAATCGGACTTGCTTTGGCAGAACCCGGATTGAGTGGCGAAGGAGGCAAATCGTTGGTATCATGCGCGGGGAGCCTGCTTGATTCCGTATAAAGACCTCCAAAGTAGACATACATGATATATATGGGAGGGGTCAGCAAAGCTTGGAGGTTGGTGCATATACACAGTTTCCTCGAGAATGCCATGTAGGAACGTGTTCTTCACATCAAGTTGGTAGATCGGCCAATCACGGAACAAAGCCAAGCTGAGCACGGCGCGTATGGTTGCCGGTTTCAAGACCAGACTGAATGTCTCATTGCAGTCAATGCCCGGGCGTTGAGATTTTCCGTTGGCGACGAGGCGAACTTTGTACCGTGACAAGTTACCTGTAAAATCAAACTTATGACGAAAAAGCCACATGGAGCGGACCACATTAACCCCCAAGGGTCGAGGTACCAGATCCCATGTTCCATTTTCATTAGAGCATCAAATTCCGATATCATGGCTTCCCACAAATGAGGATCCTTTAGGGCTTGAATGTGGTTAGAGGGAGGAGGGGTGGAGTGTCGGTGATAAGTGCAAGGTTCGGACAAGGCTTTAGGGTACCCGATTTGCTTCGTGTGACCATGGGGTGGGATGAGTGTGGATGAGGTTCGATCGTGTGATTAGGAAGTGTTTGGGCCGGAGGTTTTGTGAGGTATGAGTGTAGGGTGGACGAGGTGTCTAAGTTGTGATCTAATAAAGAGTAGTTGTGATCGTGAACAGGTGTGGCGGGTGAGTAGCTGAAAGGAAAGGAGAATTCGTCGAAGACAACATGTCGTGAGATTATGATATTACGGGATGAGAGGTCAAAGCAGCAAAAACCGCGATGATCGGATGGGTAGCCTAAAAAGACGCAAGCGGAGGATCTAGGTGAGAGTTTATTTGGTGTATAGGAGAGAAGGTTTGGGTACCAAAGACATCCAAATACCTTGAGATGGGCATAGGATGCTGGTTTGGAGAAGAGTTTGGTGAAGGGAGTTTTGTTATGAATGGCCGAAGAGAAGAGGATGTTAAGGAGATGAGCGGCCATGTGGAGTGCTTCAACCCAAAAGGTGCTAGGAAGAGAGGCCTGAAAGAGAAAAGTACGTACGAGGTTGTTGATGGTATGTATATTCTTTCGGCTTTGGCGTTTTGCTCGGAAGTGTGAGGGCAGCTGAAACGAACAACAATGTCGTCTTCTTGAAGGAAGGAGTGAAAAGATTTATGGTCGTACTCTCCACCATGATCGGTTTGTAAAGCTTTGATAGATGTATGGAATTGGTTTTTGATAAGAGCGTGAAAATGAAGGAATTTGCTCAAGACATCAGATTTGTGTTTGAGTGGATAGACCCATAAAAATTGACTGTAATAGTCCAAGAAAACAACATAGTAGCAAATGCCACTGATGCTAGGTATTGGAGAGGTCCATACATCGGAGTTAATAAGATCAAAGGGTGCGAAAACAATTTTATTTGAAGGATAAAAGGGGAGATAGACATGTTTCCCTAGATGGCACGCATGACACAAACCCGTCATGTCGTTTTTATTACAAATAATAAGACCACAAGAATATAAAGTTTGTCGGGTAGTGTTCCCTGGGTGACCTAAACGGCAATTTCAAGTGGAGCAGGTGGAGGTGAGAAAAGCAAACAAACACGGTGATGGTGGAGAGGCCGATGAGTGGAGAGGATAGAGAGGGCCGGTGCTATCACATCGGAGAATGATCTGTTGCGTGGGAAGATCCTTGACAGAAAAACCAAGAGGATCAAACTCAATTGAACAATTATTCTTAGTAGTGAATTTACGAACAGAAACAAGGTTTTTGATGATGTGGGGTGTCACAAGGACATTATTAAGTTTAAGATCACGAGATAGGGATGGGAGAGAAACATGACCTACGGCTTGGATAGGGATGGTGGATCCGTCACCGACGGTAACCGAAGGAATCGTGCTCGAATGAAAAATAGAATAGGGTACCTGGAGTGGCCATGAGATGGGATGTGGTGCCGAAGTCCATGTACCAGCCAGCGTCTGAAGGTTGTTGGAGCATCATGGTGGAGAGCCTGACCCAACGCTGTGGGTTCATACGTGAGGACGAAGACCCTGGAGTGGTCTGTGCGATGTGAGCATATGTCGGTAGTGCCCCGAGGATCCCATTGGAGTTGTGTGGAGTGGTCGGCGGCGGTGCATATGGATAGTGGTATGTCGGATAGGAGTTCGGGTTCCACTTTGAAGCCCAGTACGGTGGAGGCGGAGGGTTGTAGTGACGGCCGCCGTGCCCTCTTGAGCCGCGCCAACCGCGGTTGTTGTTGTGTTCCTCGCGATGAGAGTCGATCGGTTTTTACGGGAGGTGTGGTCTGCCTTGACATACAACACTTGTGGTGAGGAAGCATGGTCTGTGTGTGTTAGTGAAGGCTTGGTGATCTTTGATAGGCGAGCTTCTTCGAGTGCAAGCATTGAGCGGGCTTGTTCAAAGGAGGGAAAGGGCTCACGGTGCTTGATCACATTAGTAATATTGTCAAACTTTTCATTGAGACCATTGAGCATGTGCATGACAAGGGAACGCTCGGAGACTTCGACATCGATGTTGGCGAGGAGATCGGATATCTTCTTGAGTCGAGCACAATAGTTGTGGACGGTGAGATCGCCAATGGAGATTGTACGCAGCTTGTTTTCGAGTTGAAGGGCACGTGCTTCTTTGTTGTCTTGAAAAATTTTTTTGAGACGAAGCCAAAGGGCATGTGCGGTGGATTTCTTCTTGAGTACCTCATTCAGAAGGGATTTGGAAATTGTTCCATAAATCCAAAGCTTCACGAGGCCGTCGATGCATGTCCAATCGCTATCAGCAACACTGGTAGGGAGAGAGGTGTCGTCGAGATGGCCGAGGACGCCGAAATTGAGACAGTGTGTCTCAAATAGCTTACGCCATGCATCGTAGTTGAGTTCATCGACGTCAAGGGTGATGGGAATGTAGGTTTTGATGTTCGTTATGCCGAACGGTTTTTCACAATTTGTAGTGGTGGTGATTGCCATTGATGGACACACAAAGAAGATGAGGAGGAAATGAAAGAGGGTAGGCGGCGGGCTAAGGAAGAGGAAGAGGGGGAGGACGGCGAGCAAGGGTAGGTGGCGGGGTAGGGAAGAAGAAAAGAGAGAAGAAAACCTAATGTTCTGATACCATGTAATTGTGTAAATCTCCCTTGAAGGAGTCATTCTGTATTATTATGAATATATAGATAAATACAAGAGAAGAACCTACCATAAGTAGGTGATATCAAATAACACAGAATAATGACAAAATATATATGAAATAATTACATATTTCCATATCTATTCTATCAAAACTAACTAATTAAAGGATTAAAATCAATAAACTAAACACCACAGGTTTCGAGAGATGCACGATGATGCAATGAAGTGCTAACAAGATCATGGTTATAGATATTATTACGTATTCGGGGAATTCAAACTCTTACCCAGGGAATAACTCTTCTGATGCATAAACCCACTATCTAGCATGCGTACTACTAGTCTTCCCACTGTGTATCTCACCTACTAGATGCATTAAGATCGCTATCCTAATTCCTAAATTTAATTCACCAACCGGTCAAGGTTCTAAATCAATTGAGACTTCAAATCATGGCAATGTTCCAAAATCTAATTCATCTCCCAATGAAATAAGACTTTTATAATCATTCATTCAAGCTACCAACAAGAATAAAAGCATTAATAACAACCAATCAATCCTAAGACGATCAAATTATTATAACCAAGCATTAAGCATATAACTTCATTACATATCGACAAAACTCTAATCTGTAGCAATGGAACTACTCGGACATGGGTTCCAAACATAAAAAACGAATGAAAACTATCTTAAACATGGATATTGAACGAGATCCCTCCCTATTCTAATAATGTAGACTTAAATAGTTCCTATGCATTCCGAATTCGTCGCACTGTCTCTTGCCTCTCGGCGTTCTGCTGTATCTCTCTCGCTCTGTGCGTGTGTTGTTGTGTGTCTTGTGTGAATTGTGTCCAAAATTGATCTGATTCTTTTTGCCCCCTTCGTCCTTTTTCCTCTTCTCTTCTTTTGCTTTTCACGTTCTGTCCTCTTTGGCTGTGCACTTCCATTCTTGTCCAGCAGCTGCAGTTTACATTTTCTTGTGTAGGCAGCTGGATTTCCTTTTTGTTGCACCGGCTGGATTTTCTTTTTGCTTGCTCACCGTGCTGCCTCTTCTGCTCCAGCAAGTTTCCATTTTAGATAAATCGTGTCCCTCCAAGCATTGCTCCAACCGAAGGTTTCCATTTTATTCCAGTGGCCAGCATGTTTCCTTTTTACTCCACCCTTGTGTCCATGTGTGTTTCAGCCGTTCTTGCTTCCATTTTTCTTCTTCAATTCATGATCTTTAGATGATGACCGTGCATGGTTGATAGGAGAGTGGTTTTTGCTTCATTTACTCATGTTTGTATCCCGATATTTCATTTCATGCAATAACACGAGAAAACATTAGAAGAGGACTAAATGATTCTTAATGCTCGGTAAAGTTTAAATGCATGATTAAAATAACTATGAAAATGGATGAAAATACTACAACAAAATAGACGTAATCAGATGCAAAACATGAAGATTTCACGTAAAGTGATCGATACATGTTTGTCTCCAATTGGTCCTAACTTATCGAGATCGACTTAAAGTAAATCATACATAGTAATTAACTTAAACTTAAACTGAATAGTTCTAAAACATAATACTGAAACTGAATGAGCGTACATCGCTATTATCCAAGAACAAACTGGAACAGGTACAAGACTCCTACTAAACCAAAATATCATCATAAAAGATAAATATACATACTAGCAATGTGCTCATGAAAGACAATAGGTATAACACCCTTACTCAGCGGATCGCAACCATGGAGTTTGTACCTATGTCACTCTGTATCATTTCACGAATGATAAGATACTTAATATCAATATGTTTTGACTTTGTAGTACTCTTATTGTTGTTAGAGTATAATATTACAGTACGATTGTTACAATAAATGTTTTAGCGACCTATCCACACCTGCCATAATATATAACCCTATGACAAGGTTTTGCAATTATAAAGCTTGATTAGATACCTCATAGCATTCTACATACTTCGGTTTCATTGTGGATGATGCCCAAGCTTTTTCTTAGCACTACGCCAAGAAATAGCTCCACCAACGAGAAGTTAGACAGTCTGAAGTGGATCAAATACTATTGAGACACCTAACATAATTTGAATCTCAATAACCAATGATCTCGAGCTGATCTGATCGTTTTTCTATACGCGAGCACATGATACTTTGTTTTTTTGAAGATATTGCATCACCTTTTTGGTTGCTTTCTAATGATCCCCGAGTTGCTTACGTATCTTCCTAAAACACCAATAATGTATCCCAAGTCAAGTTATGTACAGACTCGTGCTCACATTTGACTCCTTAGAGCCGCAACATAAGCAACTTTCCCCATTTCCTGAATCTCCAGTTCAGTCTTTTGGCATTGCCTAAGGTTGAATTGATCATCCTTAGAAATAAGGGTATTGATACCTTGACTTCATTTCAAACCAAATCGCTCTAATACCAAATTGAAAGCATCCAAGTTCTCTTTTCAAATTGCAATCCAAAAATCTAATGGGAATTACATAAAAAATTAAGCAGAAGATCATGATAAATACTTGTATCCATAGAGTATATCATAAATACTTGTATCCATAGAATATGTGAGCACATAGGTACAAACTCTATGGTTTTGGATCCGCTCACTAAAAGTGTTATACCTAAATTCTTTGATAAGCACATTGCTCATCTGGATAATATCTTTTTATGATGATATTTCGGTTTAATTGGAGTCTTGTACCTACTCCAGTTTACGCTTGGATTATAGCGATGTACGTTTATTCAGTTTCAGTACTGTGTTCAGAAACTATTCAGTTTAAATTTTAGTTAATCACTCTGTATGATTCAGTTTAAGATGATCATGATAAGTTAGGACCAGTTGAAGATAAACACGTATCGATCACTATAATTTGGATTAAAACAAATGACACCACTTATTCCACAATTATTCACATATTGGTCCACAAATATATGTATCTAAAAATACTATATGAGAACCATCAATGAAAAAGACAATGATGAGGAAAAAATAGAAAACGATGATGGCGAACAAATAGGAAAGGAGTTCAACACATGATATTTGAAAATATGAAAAGTGACTTGAAGACGGTGTGGTGAAGCGGTGGAAATTAGCGAGGAAAAAGAGTGTTAAAGCTTAAGATTTGGGAAGGACTTATTCTTTGCTGGCAAAAGGGTGAAACACAACATCTGATAACTCATGTTCATATGGAATGTCCTTTATCGAAAAAGAAATAATGGTAGGGTTCTCTTTGAGCCCTTTTCAATTTTGGCAATCATAACACCCATTCCGAACATGTAATACTGCAACTTTCAAAATCATTTTATTTGTTGATCGTTGGCAAAACTGATTTTTTGTTCCTTTATATGTAACCCTTTGCATTAACATTAGGGGTGGTTCAAGGCATGCTCGACAAGAGCATTCGAACAGGGTCACAATAAATTTAGGGCCTATTATTTTCAAAAAATAATTAATAATTTGAATAATTGTATGTTAAAAAATACAAAAGGTCTATTTTAATTTATGACACAGGGTCTCTTTTCCAACGTTTTTTTGGTTGAGCCGGCCCTGATTAACATTCTAAATTTACTAAATTATGAAAAATAAGTGGTTAGGTAATGGTTGTGAAAAAATATATCCCACAAATTAGATTTACAATTTTCTTAAACCGTCGGTTCAACCCATAATTGTTGCGGGCCAAGAAAAAGCACGACCCGCAAGCCTGATATTTTTTTAGGCCTAAAAATATTAGGTGTGAACTTGTTTAAATCGAACGGATTTTGGATCGACATGTGAACTAGAGTGATTTTTACCAAAACTAACAAAATATTAAATAAGAGAATATACATTAGGATGCAAATGTTTTCTATTCTCTGATTCGTTTTTCTTTGATATTAGTTTTTGTAAATTCTGGTTCCATTTTATGGACACATAGATATACTAGTAGAAATCTTCCAAGAATAAATATGATCCTCATGTTTATATCTCACAAGAATTGACAGGGTATAAAATCATTAAATGGACGTCCAGTAATTTTCCTCCTTCTGTGGGCACCCTTATAAAACTAATATAAACTAAATAATAAAAAAGTTAAAAAACCAAACAAATCATATGTTTATCATATCGTATAAGTATTAGTTGTGACATTTAAATAAACATTCTTGTAGAATGATTATTATTAAATTTATATAGAGCACGTGTCCTGTAATTTTCGAAGTGGATAATTCGAACTCCTCGTGGTACCATCCAATCCACTCAATCCCTTTAATCTATTATCCACAAAATCATATCTTCCCTGCAGATTCTCCCTTCGCTTTCGACGCATAATATCTTAATTTTTTCTAAATGAAAAAATAAATAAATAGATAACATATTAGTTTAATATTAAAATAACTAAGGAATTAAAATTACTCGATTTTTCGGTCTTAGGCATTCCCCTGCAATGGCGCTTCCTCACACGGTCACTTCACCTTCTTCCTCTTCTCTCGCGCCATCTTCTTCCTTCAAATCCTTCTTTGACCCTAGATCTCTACCCCAGTCCTCTACGTCTCTCCGCCGGAATTTTCACAGCCGGCGATGCAAGCTTGCTTCTTTCCGGTGCTCATCCTCTTCGTTCTCCGAGAAGCACCATAACGCGAATCCGGCGAAGTCAGATGACGTCACGGAGCTCCCACTCTTCCCTCTTCCACTCGTTCTCTTCCCCGGTGCGATCCTCCCTCTCCAGATCTTCGAGTTTCGTTACCGAATTATGATGCACACGCTCCTACAGACCGATCTCCGGTTCGGCGTCGTCTACTCCGACGCCGTCTCAGGATCCGCTGCCGAGGTCGGCTGCGTCGGCGAGGTTGTCAAACACGAACGGCTTGTCGACGACAGATTCTTTCTCATCTGCAAGGGACAGGAGCGATTCAGGGTCACGAATCTCGTCCGCACGAAGCCCTACCTCGTCGCAGAGGTGACATGGCTCGAAGACCGCCCGTCAGGGGAGGAAAATTTGGACTCTCTGGCAAACGAGGTCGAGGTACTGATGAAGGAGGTGATTCGATTGTCAAACAGATTGAATGGAAAGCCGGAGAAGGAGGTGCAGGATCTGAGGAGGAATCAGTTTCCGACGCCGTTCTCGTTCTTCGTTGGGAGCACGTTCGAAGGAGCTCCGAGGGAGCAACAAGCGCTGCTTGAGCTCGAGGACACGGCGGCGAGGTTGAAGAGGGAGAGGGAGACATTGAGAAATACGCTCAATTACTTGACCGCTGCTTCTGCGGTGAAAGATGTCTTCCCTTCGTCTTAGTGTATATATTCGGTACATAGAATTCACTGGCCCTCCCTATTTGCTATTTTTCACGCACTTGGTTAATTGAATACACGAATTTTATAGAACTGTATAAAATTTGCAAGATGTAATCGCAGTAAAGATTTCGGCAGTTTTGGTGGTATTAGAAGTTGGGTACTCAATAGGATTATGGATGAACTAATCAAGAAGGCTTTTGCTTGATTGCTTTGTGATTAAGGGATAAGATCGCTTGCTTTGAGGTCCTTTATAGAAAATTACTGTGCGTCTTGACATAGAATTTTCCATTAGAAGCTGAATTAGGCTGTGAAAATGCTGCTTCAACAAACTTGCTTGAATTTTACCATCAGAAACATGTTGACTGGATTGGGGAAACTCTGTATGTCACTCGAGGATGTATGGTGTTGGTGTCAATTGCTTTGCGGTCGCTTGAACTTAGGACATGGATGAGATTACTGTGAATATGTATAAAAGGGTTAAGATCTGATATGGTAACAAGAACATATGAAATTTGCTGACAGATACACGGTGGTCCTGCAGAGAATGAATTCCCTAAGAACATATGAAATGTCTATTTACATGCCGTTACTCGGTTTGATCGTTTTAACATTTATACACGATACAAATTAAACATAGTAACAAAGAATGGACTTGGCGTATATTCTCAGCTGAGTAAAGTATGAGAAGTGCGCGTTGGTATTCTCTTAAAGTGATTAGCATATAATTACAGTTCAATGGTTCAGTTCGAGTAAGTTGTTGCCTGTTAGGCGTTCACAAAAACATCTGTTGAAGATTGCAAGCAATTATATGTTTATGCTTTGTCTTTGATTTCATAATCTGTTGTCACTCTTCCAAATCGATCTGCTTTTGGCTGTGACCTACTTGATCAAGCTCATATCTTTGGAGTAGTTGCTTAGGAAGTGAGTGTTCTCATTGAAGGTTTGCATCCAATGCGTGGAGTACTTTCTGCGTCGGTTGAGTTGGATTGCCGGATAGCCCTAGTGTTGTGGCCATACATATGGAAAAGATACTTGTGATGGAGTATCTGTGGCCTACTGAATACCAAATGTGATCCAGTGCTTTTGCATATAAGAACCTCATATACTACCCAAGTGGATGGGCTTGCTGCAAACTGTAGTGACTGGTTTCAGATACTTCGCGTCCATTTCGGGTGCTGAATCTCGGGTAGCCAACACGTAGAAGAACGTAATGGGTTGTGTCTCTAGTCCCCGAGACTTCAGGGAGAAAGTGTTCCCAATGGGGTTATCGGTAGGGAGTTAGAATGTTTGTGAAAGGGTTTTGATACCAGTCACTCCCAAGCAAAATGCATCCTGTTTGCAAAGCAATTTTCCGGGAAAAGGTTTATGCGGCCGTAGTGAATAGGGATGGAAAAATTATTTGAATAATCTGTATAACCCGAAATTTGTCTCGAATGCAACCTAAACCGTAAGATATTATGGGGTTTAGTTTATCTTTGTGGCTCGCATTTGTTTTCTGATAAATAAATATCATGAGACACTAGTAAAAGGTGGTGATGAATAGAAAGATGGGGTGACAAGTTCAGAAGGTGATAAAGTTGGAACGGAAAGTATAACGTTTAGAAGGCGATAAAGTTGAGTGTATTAACATTGGTTAAGCAGCCAAATCAAATGAGAGTAATCAGGAAGTCTTCTTTCTTAAAGCTTCATATGGACTTTTGTCTTTCAAAAGCGGTGTAAGAGTTCTATTGATAAGATATACGAAAGTAAGAACACAGTTATCAAATAGGGTCAAGATATTTTGGATTAAAAAGAGTGATTTTGTCACATTAAAAATATTTTAATGTCTTTTTTCAACAACTTAATTTTTTTCTGGTGTGTATAAACAAGAAAATAGTATAAGATACCCTTAGAAACTAACAAACTAGAAAATAATAGTTTTGGAGCATTATCAGATTCAATGACATTTTTCTATTGTATTTAGCATTTACTGAGGTTATGAAATTCGAAAATCTTGTTTGAACACCACTTTTATAAATCAAAAGATGTATCCATGTAATCCTTGTATAATATTCAACAATGACAAAAATATATCTATATCCATAATTTGTTAGAACATGAAAAAGTCCCAAAACATCAATGTGGACAAAATCAAAGGAAAAATAGACAATTGGGTGACAAATAAACAATAAAATTTTATTTGTTATGCTAGAGCACAACTTTTACAAAATGTAAGACTCACAGATGGAGAAAAAGAAGGTTTGGAAGTGTTTCCCATAGAATGAATCATCATGAAAGAAGGATACACCACTTTTGCTGGTACGAGTGACATTACCTTCAGAATGTAAAGATTTTGACGAATTTTACCCATGCCAATCGTTAAATCCTAAGAAAGATCCTTGAATGTATAAGAATTACGAGAAAAAAGGACTGATCAAAGTGTATGCTTGGTAAGTGGAACTATTACTTAACCTGTTGAAGTTGAAAGAAGAAACATTGAGGATTGAAAAGAATGCAAGACTTGAAGAAAGGATGACAGAACCAATTTGTGTAATAGAAATAGTTTAATTATTAGATAGGGTAATATGGATTGGTGAAATGGTTTTAATATTAAAAAAACAATTGCAAATTGCAACAATCATGGCTATTGGCTTTTGTTTCTATTATCCATATGGGTGTGGAAAAATTTAAGATTGGGTTCCATTGACGTATGAATGAGTATACATAGTGAACTAAATGTAGGTTGGTCTGTAAAACCTGATTCAGTGAATGTGCTACTAAGATTTTGAAGTTGATCGATCAGATGAGCAATCATGGCTTGAGCTTGTTCAAACACTTGTTTGACGGATGAAACAATATTAGCTTTGTAATCTTCTGGCAACTCAATATTCTCTAAAGAAGCTACCACCATATTAATATATCCATAAGTATATGCAGTAGGAACATTATTCTTGCTAGTTGCAACTTTAGAGTTCTAGGAGTTAGTCTATGAGTAAGGTTGAGGCTTGAATCCCAAAAGATAATCATGGAGCTTGTAACATTTTGAATTGGATTCAAAATAACCAACCTCCGTTGCTCTTCCTGAGATATCATATTGTAAACTTTTGTCAATGAAGGTAGATGATCTAGCATCGATATCTACCTCTTCACTAGTGTGTAAGAGCTATTAAGATGCGTGAGAAATTTAACAATGAACTTTCTCTCATATAACAGCAGCCAACGTTATCAAGTACACATGTACAACCAGCACAAGTGTAGGTAGGGACAGCTTCATAATTTTGTATAATGTGTTCAGATCCATTGACCTTGATGAAGACTATCAAGTTGTTTCTGCATATTGTATACTTTTGACACATTCTTCTCACGAGAAATCGAGTTTTAAGATGATTCCAAAAAACATGAGCATCATCTAGCTATACAATCAAATAGCAATCTCCTTGGAAACAACATTGTTCAATCAAATGCAAACAAGATCATTACACCAAGACCAATCTCCAACTTCAAGATTCCCAAGCTGTCTTGTAACTAATGGGAACAAAACAATGGCCAATGGCTTGAAAAGTTTCAATATACTAACGCTAAATGGTTTTCTTGTCCACAAATTGACATTAACGCATCTGAACTAATTCATGTAGATCACGACACATCAATCACATAATTACTCGTAATTTTGTTTTGTATGAATTACTATTATTGGATATTGAACCGTGCATATATATATATATATATAAAGTGCATTTAGCTCTACTATTTGGTACTATCTTTTGTTCTCATAATTTTTGTTCATGAGAAAACTATTTCTACATTAACCATAATAGGAGTCAAAACATGTAGTGTAATCTAACTCTTTCCTTTGTTGTTATTGGTTGACATTTCAGTGTTATCCGGCCTAAAAAAATTATGTCCCGTATTTAATATGGGTTATTTGTAGAATTTGTTTGGATTCAAAACTCGAAACCCATTTGGATAGGAGGAATATCAGAAATGCCCTCCTAGGGCTAAAACATTTTAACACTACCCTCCTAAATCTGATAAAAAAAAATTGGAGAAAAGACATATGTGCCCTTAATGAAAAACACATATAAAGGAGGGAAAGACAAATATGAAAGGAGGGAAAACAAAAATTGAAAGGAGGGAAACGAAGTAGAGAGCTATTTCCTTTCATTTCGAGTGTTTCCCTCCTATTTTCGAACGATTTTCTTCAATTTTTGAGTGATTTTTTCCCATTCTCAAGTGATTTCCTTTCATTTTCGAGCGATTTCCAACAATGTTTCAGCCATTTTCAGTGATTTCCACCAATTTCCAGCGTTTTTAGCGATTTTCCGGTGATTTTTTGCGATTTTCAGCAATTTGTAGGTGACTTTCAGCGATTTCGACCGTTTTCCATCGATTTCTGGCATTTTCCGGCGTTTTCTGGCAATTTCCGGCGATTTCTGGCAGTTTCCGGCGGTCGCACTGGGTCATAGGGTCGAACAGGGTCACAGGTCGAATTGGGTCGGACTGGGTCAGACTGGGTCGCAGGGTCGGACAGGGTCGCTGGGTGTAGGGGGTCACAGGGTCGGACTGGGTCGCAGGGTCGGACAGGGTCGCAGGGTCGGACAGGGTCGCTGGATCGCAGGGTCGGATTGGGTCGGTGGGTCGGATGGGTCGCTGGGTCGCAGGGTCGCACTAGGTCACTGGGTCGCAGGGTCAAATTGAGTCAAACTGGGTAGAAGGGTCGCAAGGGGTATTTTGGGAATTTTAAGATTTATAAGGGTATTTTTGAAGAAAAAAAATTCAGGAGGGGTATTTTTGAAGTCTTTTAGCCCTACGAGGGTATTTTTGAAGTTAACCCATTTGGATAAGGGGAAAATTGAAAAAGTCCAAACAATTAGAACAATTCGAATTAGTTATTTAGCTAAAATCAAATTACTCAAATTATTCGATTATCAAAATAATCCGACCCGAATTAAATGAATAAAATTCGTGTTTCTTTGGGAGCTCGAATGACTATAACTTGAACCAAAATGTGAATAATATGGATTGAATACATTTGGATCCAATTCAGATCCAATTTTTCAAAACGTGAACAATCCAAACCGAACTAAAATTCGAGAAATCTGAATCGAAATCCGAAGTTGGTACTTTTAGGAAAATTTTCCACGTGTTCCTTATATCATATAAATAAAGTTATAAAATTCCAAATTTTATTATTGTCGGATTTTCTATGCACAGACGCGACATTAACTCATCTCATCTAGTCTATAAAACCCATAAATACATCTTTTTAAAATGAATAACTATTATTCAATGAGCAAAAGTGTTTTGCATCAAATGATTATATGGAGAGAGTGCAACATTATAGGTAGTGGTGTCAATATGGGTTAGGTGTAGCAAGTTTACCCAATCCAACCCTTTCAAAAAAATATATGGGTTAGTTAAATGAATTGTTTTAATATTATGAGTTTAATGGGGTAAGGATTCAATTAATTTTTATTAGATGGGTATAACTCATTTAACCCAATTAGCCCAATTAACTTAAATATATTTTTAAAATTAACATGTTATAAATATTTTTAGATTGTCAATAATTTTAGAGATATATCTAGGTGTATCCAATTCGGGTTACCCGGACTGACTGATCCGAACTATCCAAACAATCCGAATCATTTAAAAATGAGTTACCCTAAGAACCCATATGGGTTGAAATTTCAAAAGACGTTCGGGTTTCAGTAAAGTCTGTTCAGAAAAATCTTGATGAATCCAAACAACCCAATTAAAAATAAAAAACTAAAAAATCGCAATAAAGTTTATATTTTATATTTTTATGTTATATTTGGTATTTTTATTTTTGTATTAAAAAGTTTAAATACCAAAAGAACCCCAAAATTGAATAACTCGAAGAATCCAAAACAAATAACCCGATTTATATGAATGTAATTTCGATTATTTTTGGATCCTATTCTTCTGAATTTGAACAACACGAGCCCAATTCGAACCCGAACTAAAATATTCGGTCCAATTTTTTAAAACTTAAGGACTCCGAACCCGAATTGAAAACCGAGGAACCCAAATCAAAATCCGGATTTGATACACCTAGATATAACAAAATCCGTCAATATAATTTTGTTCCTAGATTTAGAATCAAGACTAAAATCTATATTCAAATTTTGAGACATAAAAAAATTGTTCTATAAGTTTTGTCACCAAGTTTATGAACTAACAAAAAATTTATCATTAAATTTTGATCCTAAATTTAGAGAGGTTGAATTTTTTTTCTCTAAATATAAGGACGCCCCAATCTTCCATAAATGTAAATATGAAAAAAAAAATCGATATCTAAAATTTCGTTTTTAAATTGATGGATATAACAAAAATTTATCCTAAAATTTTGTTTTTAATTTAGGGACAAAAAATTGTCTATCAAAATTTTGTTCGTAAATTTGGTGTGAGATGTAAAAATCGTCTTAAATTTAAGAATGAACCAAATTCAGTATCTAAATATAAAAAATGAATAAAGTTTGTCCCAAATATTTTAATTCATTCATAAATTGAAATACTAATAAAATCCATCACATACACTTTGTTCACCAAATTTCAGGACAGACAAAAAATAAAGATTTCTAAAATTATATTCCTAATTAGTACATGTATATATATACATATATATAACATTTTTGTACATAATCTATTTAATTTTGAATGGGTTGGGTTAGACCAAACCCATTAACATCTCTACTCATAGATATATTAGGATTTAACCTAGTTATAGGTCTTTGTGAGGATCTAAATCTTTTACGTGCCCTACAGGATGATCATGTGAGGTGAGTCCAACGGTGTCATACAGGGAAAAAAAAGTAAAGTGGAATGTTATAAAGACTTTGAGAACATATTTGCTAGTTCTAGTGAAGGACATGAATGACAAAATTTATACACCATAAACCAAGTGAAAATTCAATGCATTGTATTTAATACAGGGTGAAAGACCAGATTGCCACGAAGATAAGTTGCTCATAGCTATCACAAGAAATAACCGGAGGAGTTGCAAAATGCATGCCTAGTTCAACAAATAAAGAAATCATCCATTGTAGCTCTGCAACTGTGGAAGCAATAAAACGGTTCTCAATCTCTATTGAAGAGTGAGCAATTTATAAATCTCTATTTCGAGGACCATGAAACAACTTGCTTCCCTGGATAAATAATGTATGCCACATGTGGAGGAAAAATGATCTACGTCGCTAGCTTAATTGGTATCACTAAATGCATGAAGTGTGAAAAAATTTCCACAAAGAGAAAAATACTCTTGTCATATATGCAAACTTAATATCTCAATACCTTTTTTCCAATCCTCTAGTGATCAATGGTGAAAGAATATCTGAACTGAGACAATATGTTGACACATATTTGGGACGAGTAAGAATTAAGTATTGATGTTCCCATTGATAATTTTGTACTCGGTTGGGATGAAAAGAATGATCATTATGTACATCATGAATTTGTTGATCAAGTTTTTCACAAATGGAAGAGCCAACAAACGATAGACTTGACCAATGGAACAATGCAAACAAGTGCAGAGGAAAACAGAGTATGACGAGGTCAAGTTGCTGGGTTTGGACTTCAAGAAAATAAGGAAGAGTTGATCAAGGGAGCTGAATTAGATGTTGGGAACTCAGAGCAAGGATTCATGTCTGAGTAGGAATGAAGAAATGGAGCAAAAGAGGAAGAGACAGCATCAGAATCAGCTGGAGAACTTGCACCAGAAGCTCATGCCACATTTTCTACTTTTGATATGAACATGTAGTTCATGTATTAGTCAACCGAAGGAAATCGTTTTCATACTTACTAAATAGAGAATAAACGTCTAAAATGTGGTCCTAGAATTGTGTTTTGTCTAGTTTTGTAAAGACTTTGACATATAAGAACCTATTGAATTGAATGAAACAAGTATTGCGGAAAAACTAGTTTTGTGTGTTCATTTTACCAACTTCACAAATATTTTCCTTTTGATTCAAATCAATCTTGGTTACAACTTTTGTTCTAGGATCTTTTTACATTTGTGTTTGCACGATGAGCAAGAGAAGAAGAAGAATGTGGACTGAATTAAGTAACTTATGTGTTGCTAAAGTCCTCTAAAAAACGGTGGTATCAGTCATCCTAATTCTCAAGGTCAAGAGGTGCACCAAAGCACCATTCTGAAGCATAAGCAACTACACCATTTAAGCACCATGTAAACAAAACGAGAAGAGAGCTACCATTAAAAAAACATCTATTTGAGAGTTGCATTAGAAGGAAAAAATGTCACAAAATGCAAAACACTCCAGCAGTTCCACTTTATAAAGGAAAAAACTACAACTAATGGGTGATCAAGATCATGGCCAACCGAGATCTAAGAATTTATGGAAGGTTGTGACAAAGTTTATCTCAGATTTACTTTCATTAGGTATAGAACCTACTGAGGAGCAAATACAAAAGAGGATAGTTGAATATGAAAGCTAGAAGCAACAGATCCGAAGGCACTGGAACTTATCTACCATATCATTTTAGAAGAAATTTTTAAGGCTCACTTATCTACTGAAAGAAATGTTCCAAGGAGACCCTAAGAATACAATGATCAAACTACAAAGGTTGAGAGCAACCTATTATACCTTGAAGTAAGGAGAGAAGAAATCCATCAAGGATTTTACAAACAAAGTGACCAAACTAGGGAATGAGATGGGGCTTGATAACACGTAATCCGTAGTAGTTTTTATATCATTCTTAGGTCTAGTTTTAGGTAGATTTGTTAGATTTCATTCATTTATCGAGTCTATTCGAGGATTTCATCTACATTTCGTGTTTTGTATAGGAAACGAAGACATGACGAGAAACACGAGAGATATTGGCAATTTAACCCCAAAATGACAAGGTTTAGCTTGTGCAAGACCGTGGATTGAAGAGAACATGCAAACACCGAGC
>CM071876.1:15148136-15163734 GCA_036759665.1 Gynandropsis gynandra | reverse complement strand
TGGGGACGTGCAAATCCAAAAGGTGGATGGAAAGGAAAATGCAGCAGATCCGTTCACGAAGGCACTTGGGTCAAAGGACTTTGACAAGCATAAGCTGAGGATCGGATTGAGAGAGATGACTAGCTGACATTAGTTTATAGACATGTAGCAAGTTGTTATTTAGACATCGATTTCATTTTTAATAATATATGGTATTATTTTCATTTGATGAATTTTCATAAGTGTATGATAGAGTTCAAGATTAAATGTGAAACTGACATTATGGATAGAGATCATAATAAAGAGAGTCAAGTTTTGGTATGATTTAATCTAAATTGTTCTTGTTCGTAGGATCACTACTCGGACTACAGTGATCCGGAAAGAACAACATGTATGTGATAAGTTTCTATGGTGATAGAAATCAGTAGATCTCTTTTACTGAATCACATATTGTAAGAGTTTGAGCTCTATGTTGTCAGTAATCACAATGACTGTACGAATCTCTGGCCAGAGTACATTGAATGAATGAAGAAAGGTGTTTCTTAGGTTCATTCATCAGTCAGTTGTGATTGACATGACATAGTTGATGATCCGTAAGGCTGACAGTTATGACCATGCCTAGGATGCATCCGGAGCTGTAAAGATGGAAGGAAATACTAACGTCAACTTCACCCTGGTTCGTTTTGGGTAAGGTTGTTACTCAAATGAGTAAGGATGTTACTTCACGCTATCCGGTCGTTGGGGAGTGTTGCTAGACGCCAACCTCGATTTGTTAATTAGTGGAGACTAATTGACTACCGGTTTAGTGATGAACCTACGAGGTCACACGCATATGAGTGTCTCGGTATATGCTTGTGATTGTTAGACAATCAGTGTGAAATACAATTATATTCATCCGCTAGCATCGAAGAATATAATTGTACTTGATTTTCTTTTAGGGTTAGTACATCAGATGTATGGGCAAGTATGTGTATGGAGATACATATACTTTGATTGTTTAAAATATTACGTAAAGGCAAGTAGGAGATTGAAAGTAATATGCCTGTTATGTAATATTTAACTAGTCTCGGGTTAAAAGTGTAATTATTAAAAGTTTAATAATTAAATAAGAAACGAAAAACATGTTTTCGAGAAGAAGATATTCATATCTAAATCAAACAAAACCCTAGTAGCCGTCAACAAGAAAACGAAGAACGAAACAGTTTCGTTCATCGGAGAATTCTGCACCAAAGGTTGAAGGTAGAATCCGATCTCGGCGTGGATACGCGTAGAGGGTTTGTGCTATCAAGTCTACCACATCCGACTATCACACGTTCAACGCAAAAAGGTAATATGAAATCGTTTCTAAATTTAGTTCGTCGTTGAACCCAGAAAAATCAATCCAAACATGACTAGATCTAAATATACGGGTTGATAAAAACATGTTTTCGCACCCAAATCAACCCAACAAATATAACAAATATGTTGGTGGCTGTGTATACACATTCTACCTGGCTATCATTTAGCTAATATTTAGAAGAAAAAAATACATTGGCATGCTTAGGAATGTAACTAGATACCTAATTAAGTTGTCTTCTTTGATATGCAAAAGAAAAAAAAACGTGTAATTTTAAATGTTTCCAAACGATAATGATATTTTAAAAAATTAAATTGTGATTTCTTACAATGTTAAGTTTTTTTATTTCTCTAAATTTCGTCCATCAATTGTTTTATAAAAAAATATGTAGGACCCAAACAAATCTGTTTATAGTAACTACACATATATACAAATATACATATATATACATACACTTACACACACATACATATACCCACTTATATACCTAAACTTGTATACATTCAAATATAGATATATATACACATAAAAATACAGTAACATATATATAAATACATATACACATATCGTACAAATCAATAACACGATTAATATTAGACAATGATATGATCAAGATTCATCTTTGAAAACAAATCGAATTGTATAAATTTAATATTATATATTTTAAAATGTATGATTGGAATAAAATCTAAAATCAATCCAACAATATGAGATAAAAACAAAAAAACGTATCTTATAGTCCAAATGATTCACAATTCATAAAACAAATTCCAAAACATGGAACTTTTAAAAAAGTTCACATAAACTTCGACGAAAATTTAACAGACTCAAATATTAATACGCCGTCCATTTAATGATTCATTTACAACTCTCGTTTATTGAAAAACTTTTGAAGCGAAATAGGGATACTAACTGTTAAATATAGTTTGGACTTAATTAATTCCAAAAATTAGCTCAAGAGTTTAGGGTTGTCCAACAACATATATATGAGAACAATGTTCATGCTTTAGGATCAAGTCTGGACGTGAGGGATAGTGTTATGATAAGTTGTCTCACATCGCCTAAAACATAAACTTTTGGACTCATATATATGGTATTAGACAACCCTAAACTTTTGAACTAGCTTTGGGATTAGTTAGACCCAACCATATTTGACATGGTCAAATCTGAGCGTGAGGGAGAGTGTTGTGGTGTATTGTCCCATATCGACTAAAAACATGGACCTTGATCTCATATAAATGGTGTTGGGTAAGTCTAAACTCTTGAACTAACTTTTCGGATTAGTTAGGCCAAACTCATATTAGACACTAATATAATATATATATATATATATATATATATAAACGGTGCATTATTAGTTGATTAAATACAAAAATACTTTACTTTAGTTTCATAAGGCATCTAGAAAAAGGAACAGATGTTATATATCTCTCCAAGTATTATGTGTGTTGGATTTTATTGCAAGCAATGTGTACAACATATAAACATCTCATGATTTCTCTGTAATGCTTTTGTTTGGCTTTGCATGCAAATAATTTAGTGGTTTAGTTAGATTTTTTTTTATCCGACATGATTACACTACTCTTGTTCTTGTCATAATTTCACTTCTTATTGCTTTGCATTGTATTATTGTCCCAAGAATCAAGTTTTCCACTCAAACACCATCATTTTCCTCATTTTTAAAATTTTGTAATTTTTTGTAAATATAAAATGCAATGCCTTTTCTGCGGGATCTAATCACTGGTTTGACAAGTATGTTAATGCAATATTATTTTATTATAACTCAAACTATTCTTAAAGTTCCACATTAATATTGAATTATATCAAAACAGGAATATATAATTTCACATACATTTGTATTAAGAGTTAAGAGAGAGAGAGAGACTCCACAAATTCTTGAGAAAATATGTAACAATTTTCAATGTTTAAAATGTATGTTGAATACTGTAAAACGGGTTAGCGGATTTATAGATAAAATAATAATAATATTTTATGGTCTTCATATGAAATTCTATTTAGTTTTTTCAATTACACACTTTGTTTTATCATACATAAAATAACTTTTGCATCTATTATGTATATTCGTGCGCTTAACTATTAGGTCAAATGCGTTCCCCTCATCCATGATTTCGGAAAAAAATCTCTCCCAAAACGCATGCACTCGACTCTGCATTTATAAAGTCGCTCAAGTTGATCCCTCCTTCTACGGCTTACATCCAACGACAAGGAATCTTTATTAACACTGGAATCCCACCGTAATATTCTGATTCGCATCTGAGAATATTCTGAAGAAGTTGCTTTCGAAGGACTTCATGTCAGTCATTGCCTTGTTTGCCTCATTCGCGTGTTCAACCAGTGGGATGCACATGAGTAGGGAAATGGATCACTCGCTGTTAGATTTGATACATCAAGTATATCAAGTCCAGTGACTGAACATATCAGACTAACTCATACCTAACAAAGCACTCACACATTATCATCTCATGAAATTCTGCCGAAACATGTTTTGGGTACGATCCATTCCAATTCCATGCCGACAACTTAAGTTCAATTCATGCCGATCACCAGAAACTATTCGTCTGTCTTTCCCATTCTTGAATATATCTCTGTATCCTCCTGGATTGCCAATCACATGATCATCATGTAATATAACAATCACGTTCAGATATAGCTTCTCAAACTACACTAAGACAAAAGCCCTTCTCTTTGTTTTCTCTTCCCTTTAATCTTTAATGTTTTATTGTGATACCTTTCAAGTTATAATCCTACACTATGGAACATATTTGGCACAGCAAGAAGTGAACGTAATTATGCTACAAGGATTCAAGCTAATTTTATTGGCCATTGGTATCTTCAGCAGCATTCTTATATTCGGGTTTGAGCTCATACGTCCCTTGGTTGGATCCCCTCTTATTGTACACACAAAGCTCATTCAGTATCTCCTTCAAGAATTGCTGCAGATTTATAAATTTATACATTAGAACATGTCAGTGTTAGGTATATGCGATAGAAAAATCAGCAGACAAAAAGTGGAGTACAATAATTCGTCATGCTATTTGTGGATACTTAAACGGAAATCAAGAACCCTATGGATCTTATGTTATGAGGATGGCATACCGCTGGTTGGTCGGTCTCTTGTACAAGTTGCTTCAGAGTCCAGTTCGGTTGTCCTTCAAATAGTTTGAACATTATAGCTTCAAGTTCACCACGATCTCTTCTAGTCCTCTTTACATCAGTTTGCTTAACTGGAGCAGCTTTCTTCTTTTCCTGCTCATTTATGGTATAAAGGAAAACACACCAATTCCTACCTCAGTGGTCTTAGTACTCCAGACATTGTCGAGATGATAACAAAACGAGGCTCATTCAGATTGACAGAGAAAGTCACGTGAGATTAATTGATTCCTTGACTTCAAGATTTGCGATAATGCTCTATATAACAACACCAATGCTAGAAATTCTTATGAGAAAAGAACAGCATTACCTTGGAATTAGAAGAAATTAGACCAAGCATTCCAGGCATGGGCCTCATATGTACGCCACGGTCATTGTCGATAACCTTATAATAGATTAGGCTCCCGGTTTACAGCCAGAATTTATATTCAACAGGAAAAGTTAACTTGAAGACCAGATCTTAAACCTGTATTTGTCTATTTTTAACCATGGATCTGTTGGTCCTTTCTCGACAAAGCCTTGCATATTCTTCAATGTCTTCACCATGGGGTTTCATATCAAATTTATGTTCTACCTTGCCTTCTACAGCTACCCTACCTATAACACGCTAAAAGACGTCAAAAACAGACATGGTGAGAAGAGCCAAATTTTACACAGCATCAGACCCACAAAAACTTGACTTAGATAAGTAAAGCAGAGGCAAAATGTACGAAGGAGACACCAGATTGGTTAATTAGATCAGATAACAAAATCCATTATCAAAATCCACGACACCCTAACCTTTGTTTGCCTCGGAGAAGACACCCATAGGAACAAAGTCTTTGAACATGTTTAGAGAATAGCTCTTCGGCATGTTCCCAAACTCCGCACCAACCATCTCCATGGTGAACTGATCCAATTATAGCGAAACGAGTTAAAGATAATCCACAGAACATCTTTCCTGAAGCTGGACAGACGTCAAGAACTGACTAAATGTACATATATACGAAAATCTAGAAACTTTAGGAGACCCCAATGTTCTATACAATTAGGAAAGGGGAATTACAATGACAATTAAAAAATTTCTGTTCAAATGTGATCCGTAGACTTCAAACCACCAATTCTATCACCCAAAACCAAAACTTTCAAATTTAAAGCCATCAAAAAATGTTTCCCAACCTAGAAATCATCAACGCATTACCAGTTGGCTAATTTCTGGAACCATGTACCGGAATTATCCAAACAATAAGATTCAGGAATCATCTACCCAAACAACAGGATGTGAAAATTTGAAATCGAAGATGAATCCAGATTGAATCATTCAATTACCTCAGGCGAAGCATCGGGCTGTAGCGGATCAACCGAGAGAATAACCTTAGCGACGGGGAGAGTATCCAAAGAAGAGGACGAAGCCGAAGCCGTCTGGCTCTTCCATGCTTTGGCGACGACTAAAGGGCACTTCATCAACCAAACCGATCGATCTGCTTTGCCCGTATCCAGGACATGACCGTTGCTACGATCATCTTCCATCACACGCTTCTCTTGTTCCTTCTCCGACCCAATCTTCGTCTTCCTCTTCTCCTCCTGGTTGTCGAAGTTGATTTATCTACTGTTTGGCTGCCGAGAAAATGCGTCGTCGGAATTTCAGTCTTCGCGCTTTGACTAAAACCCTAGTCGTTGCTTTGTTCTGATTGTCTGAAAAAAAAAAAGAGAAGACAAAATAAAACCACTCCAGTGTAAGACCGAACCGGCCCGATATAATACGAAATTGGGCCAAGGCTCAGAAAAGGATGACAAGCCATCATAAGTGTACAGCGCCGGCGCATTTACGAAAAAAATTTAAATATATATTTTTGTGCAATTAAAGAAGTGAAGTAATGGAAACCTACTTAACTTCTCCTATTGACACATAAAACTAACTCAATACATTAATCTAAATATATTTTGGTGTTTTTTTTCATGTTTTATAGGTCGAGCATTGTAGAAAGCAACCTAAAGAAGCTCGTCAGCATTTTTCCTATTTATAGACAAAGATTAACCACCATCAATTTATATATTATCTTCTAATTTTTGTCATCTTAAATATATATAATTTTACTAGAAATTTTTTGACTCAATAATGTATTACAACATCATGTGATCGATCACTCTAAGAAAAATTAAATTTCCAGACAACAAAATCCGTCCCTAATTCGTCTGGAAAATGGTTTCCAAACGTTTTCCGGACGGATTTTATCGGTCCGTAAATAAACATCGCTAATTAATTTCCATTCGGAATTTGTCCGAAATTCTGGACGGATTTTGTAGTCCCTAAACCGTCCGGAAAAAATTAAAAAAATAAAAAAATTTTAAAAATTTCCGGACGGATATATTTTTCCGTCCGGAAATGTTTTCCGAAAATTAGAAAAAAAATTTCCGGACGGATATATTTTTCCGTCCGGAATTTTTTTCAAAAAAAAATAAAAATAAAAAATAAAAATAATTAAAAATGAAAATATTTATCTTCTATCGCCTCCATCATCACCTCTTCTTCTGTCTTCATCGTCGCCTCCTAATCAACTGTCATCGTTGTCTCCACCTTCGTCGCCGTCGTCGCCGCCATCGCCACTTCACCTCCACTGTCGCCTCCACCATCGCCATCGTCTCCACCTCCGTCGTCGTCGTCTCACATGCCTTCTTTTCTATTCCTCTTTCTCTTTCTCCATTCTCTTTTTCTTTCTCTTCTTATTCCTTGCGAATGAATTTATAAGATTAGAATTCCGGACGGATTCAAATATTTCGTCCCTAATTCCAAACGGATTAAATAATTCATCCCTAATCCGTCCCTAATTCCAAACGAATAATTCGTCCATAATCCGTCCCTAATTCCAAACGGATTAAAAAATCCGTCCTTAATTCCGGATGGATTAGGGACGTTTTTTTATTTTTTTTTGTTTTTAGATTTTTTAATTTTATTTGAAAAAAAAAAATTTGGACGGTTAGATGTTCGTCTGGAAATTTTTCGAAAAAAATTAAAAAAAATTATTTTGTAATAGAATTATATTTTAAAATAAAAATATAATTTTAATAAAAAAACAAATCTTTTTTTAAAATATTTCCGGACGGACACCACCCCGTCCGGATTTTTTTTTTTACAAATTTTGAAAAATAAAAAATCAAATTTTATATATTTTTATATAAAAAATTAAATATTATTTTTCAAAAATTTCCAGACGGATTTATTTTCCGTCCGGAAATTTTTTTCAAAAAAAAAATAAAATTAAAGAAATAAATAGTAAATAAAATAATATAAAAATAAAAAAATTCCGGACGGATTTTTTAGGCCGTCCGGAATCTTTTTTGTAAAAAAATAAAAAACGTTAAAAAATGAATAAAAATACAATAAATAGTTTTTTTAAAAAAATAAAAAATCCATCCCTAATCCATCTGTAATTTAGGGACTGATTGGTGGTAGTCCTTAATCCGTCCGGAAATAGGGACTGACAAAATTTCGTTTGTAAATTACGGACTGATTAAAATCCGTCCGGAATTTAAGGACGGACCGAAATTTCCGTCCGTAATTTAGGGACGGATCAAAATTCGTCCGGAAATTCCGTCCCTAAATTTAAAATTTCTAGTAGTGATGTTAATTTGTATGTATATATATAATGACTGCTAAAAAAGTTATACATATTTAAGACAATACACAAGAAAATGATATACAAATAAATTGGATTAGATTCTAAACCGCGACTTTTTAGAGTCATCTCCAATATTTTCAACAACAGTTTATAAGGCGAAAATATTGATTACAATGATCATGGTAATGACATATTCAAATACATTTACATTGGATTGGTATATATAAGTATAGGCGCTTATAATAAATATAAAAGATACAAAGATGTTAAACGTAATTTTTTGCATCAATTAAAATATGAACTATAAATTATTTTAAAATATTAAATATTTTAAAAATTTTAATCTAGTTTTGGGGTTATTGAGATCAATATTTATATTTAACATGTTATATGAATTTGATTTATTTCAATTTAAATATTTCGATGTTATATTTTTTATTGTAATTGAAACTGGACTAGAAGAAAAATATTAAATTGTATTGATCCCAAATTATTGATATATGTTTTTGAATTAATTTGATTTAAATTAAATTATATATACGATTATCGATTATATATATCTCTATATATATGGACAACATACGTGTACTGGGTGATAAGACAGTAACTGTAGAAATGCATGTGGCTCAGGGCATTGACCGGAGGATAAAACGAAAAATTTGGGAAAAGAGAAACCCTAACCAGCACGGCT
Organism: Gynandropsis gynandra; assembly: GCA_036759665.1. NCBI lineage: Eukaryota > Viridiplantae > Streptophyta > Magnoliopsida > Brassicales > Cleomaceae > Gynandropsis > Gynandropsis gynandra. The sequence continues at coordinate 15,154,958 of CM071876.1, read as the reverse complement.
CCTTTTAATTTCTACACAAAGGGACCGACCTCCCTTACGAGTTTATATTTACCAATATACACACACAAGTACATAGAATTTTTGCATATGTCACATCTTGTTAAACTTGAAAATTTGTAGAAGATAACTAGTGAACCGATAACCAAAGAGATCAGAAATATCAAACAGTATTCGTTTATTTACTTGTCAATTTTTAAGTACACTTGCCAGTTTATACAATGTACTAAAGATCTCCGCGGATAACTCCCCCTGAGTTAGACGTAAATACAACATCAACTGTTTCTCCGCTCAGTACAGTATCTAACTAAGTACACTTAAAACCTTAGAGCTCTCTCTTTCTCTGTTTCGTGTACTCCCATGATACCAACCAAAATCGTTAACCTTCTTTTTGTTTTTCAGGTCAACTTATATGTCTTCCGCTCGGCTCAGCAACCCTCTCCGGTTCTTCAACCGCGCCGTCTTGCTGATCTTTCTTCAGCATTGAATCCGCCAGATTCAACTTGACTCCTCCTTCTTCTCCTTAATCTTCTTGTTGACTTCCTCCAGCCATCCTTGATTTGAATTTGTGCTCCTTAAATATCTCAACTTCCTGAAATAACAATTTTAATCTCTCCCTTTGAATTCTTATCACAAAAACATACGTCAATCAAACATATAGAATTCAAAACAATGCAATAAAATCATTCAGGCACAAGACAATCACAATATAAGATCAAACAACATAAAATGAATTCACGCAACTAAATCCAGACCATCATAAGTTCAAGCATGGAAATGTAAGCATTAAGTACACTTAAGATAAGCATTGTCTTTAAATGCACTTAAAGAAAAATGAAGAACACATAGGAACATATCAGTTCCTCTTTCTTTTTCTTTTGCTCTTTCTTGAAGTAGATTCCCCACGAATCTCTTCAACCTCATCATCCACAGCCTCCTTGTCGTCCTGCATTTCTCCCCTTGTTTATGTGATAAGATTTCAAACCAAATTAGGCACATTATAATTAGAAACAAATCACACAACAATATAAGTGCACTTGATTACTCTGAAAACGCAAGAGCAGTCCATCGATGGTGCGGAGCACTGCACTTAAGGTTTGTATCAGTTCAATAAACTCCTGAACCGTACTATTCCTGGGCGTTCCAGCTGCTGAAGCAGATGGCATCTTTGCCATATAACGCTTTTCCAGTATGATCCACGGTGGGGTATTCTCACGGACCTCATCTCTCCCAATTATATCGGCAACATGTTGAACCAAAATATTCTGGATCAGGCAAGGGAACGGAAGAATGAACTTCGTGGAGTTGGACAAACCCAATCCAACGATCGAGTCCAGAAATACTTTCCCAAAGTTGATGGGTATATCATTCTTCAAGCAGTACAAAAAGACTGTTGTATCCTGCCTTATTGCGTCAGATTTCTTGTTAGGCACCCAGTTTGTGCGGGAAATCTTGTTCAGCAACGCATACTCCCATTGAAGTTTGGAGTTTGGGATCTGCCCTGGCCAAGTACTTAACTTACCCTCTGTCAACTCCTTTGTGACAGCGTCCATATCTAAGTCAAGCTGAAGTTCCTTGGCACGAGTCACCGGGATATGCGAAATCTCCAAAAACTCGTTTATTACCTCTGCACTGAACCTAAAAACGTGACCACGAACATACGTGGGGCCAAACAGAGGAGATCCTAGTTCTTCAATATCAGGAACTAGATTCGCATAGAACTCATATACGAGTTCCTTACAAACAGGAGTCACAGTGGTGACTGTGTTTGTCAGCTTCCTATTCACCAATAAATCCCACACGGAGAGGTGCTGAAATTGATGCACACTAAGTCCTCTCTCAGAGAAAATTTCCCTTTTCCTTAAGGGTTTTAAACCTACTCAGGTATGATTCCTTGCATATTTTGTGCGAATAGGCTTTGGAGACAGATAGAGGGGTACCTCGTCTCGAATAGGCAGAAGATTGTGTGCCAGAGGCTGGAACGGGTCTTCCAGTAGATGTCGGCGTTGATGGAATAGTGGAAGGAGCAGCACTCGGTGGAGAAACCGAGGTAGTGTGGGTGTCCCGTGGTGGGGTTGAAGAAGTAGACGTTTCCCTTGGCTCAGTGGAATGTTGATGTGGGTCATTGTGTGGGTTCGACATGGAGGGAGCTCTGAGGTCGCTATCAGTATATGTGCAAAGGTGGATCATCGAAGAAGCACCTGATCTCAGATTTTCGCGTTTGTTTGGTGCAAAAAATTTCGTCGCCATCATCTTGTATCGGCGACCATTTACACGAGAAGGATTTCGTGTAAACATTAAATCTCTCATCTTTACTTCGTGATCATCAACCAGGAGTATGTCGTCTGCATTGAGGCCAAAGTTGTTGCTGCGAGTCTGCATTTTTGTGGAAGAATAATCTGAAAATGGAGAAACTGCTGCTCGTTTTCTCTAGAGAAAATGGGTTAGGGTTTCAGAAATGGAAGCAAAATGTTAAATACAGCAGTTTAAGAGAAGTTAAGTGCAATTGCAGAGAGAAATTAGGATTTTGAAAAAATTTGAAGTAACTGCACTAGTCACATCAGCCCACAAACTATCACATCACATTAAAGAAAAACTGAAAGTTACTTTGAAAGAGAAAAACACTCAAGTGCTGCTAGTGCTCGTCAGATCAATGTGAACTCCTTGACATAAAACATGATAGAAGGAATCAAAGCAGAATCAGACCGTTAAGAATTAGTCAAGAACTGTAAACGGCTGATTGTTTAAGTACACTTGCTGAAAATTGTTCTCCACTTAAAACAATTTGTTCTATTGCATTACTTCTTATCATTGTTTTATTTTCTCCTTGTTCGTTTTTTATTTATTCTAACCACTCTTTTACAGCTTCTAGGACGTTGTGTAGATATCCTTTTGTTCATATAAAAAGCTCCTTGACTATCCTTTTTAGGTATACTCTTATGCACGCATAGAGGAGTATTTAAGCACAATTTTTGCTTTGTGTCATAGGACGTTATAGCTGAAACTGAATATCTCTCAACTTAGACCCGAGCATATACTCATGACGAACTAATCTTAATTTTTGCATATGAATGCGCATAAAAGTTTTCAGAGGAGTAAGTAGAGTTTTAAGTGCACTTAGGTCACCAGATAAGAGACCTGTAACTTGCAGATATAGTAACAGTGTTAAGATACAGAACAAAGAGCATTTAAGTGTACTTAAATCAAGCAGACATTTCAGTCATTTCCCTATTCTTCGTAAGATCATCAAACACTCAGAAAAACAATTCTACCAATGTAATATGCAAGAAACGATCAAAGTTCACAAACACCAAGTGATTTTCTCAGAGAGACAAATTGATTTAAATCAAGAGGTTTTGTAAAAATATCTGCGAGCTGACGTTCCGTAGGCACATACTCCACTTTCATTTGTTTCTGCTCAACTTTTTCTCTCAGAAAATGGTGTCTTATTTCTATATGTTTCGTTCTAGAATGTTGAACATGATTTTTTGAAATGTCTATAGCACTAGTATTATCACACCATGTAGTAAAAGTTATGGATTTCATACCGTAGTCCATAAGCATTTGATTCATCCATACCAGTTGAGTGCAACAACTTCCCAAGGCAATGTATTCAGCTTCAGCAGTAGAAAGATATGTCGAATTTTGCTTTTTGCTGTGCCATGAAACTAAATTGTTTCCGAGAAAGAAACAGCCTCCAGATGTACTTTTGCGATCATCCACATTTCCTTCCCAATCAGCATCACTGAAACCAGCAAGTTCACAGTTAGTATCTTTGGAATATAATATGCCATACTCTGCGGTACCTTTGACATATTTGATAATTCGCTTAACAGCAAGCAAGTGGGATTTCTTCGGTTTAGCTTGATATCTGGCACAAATCCCTACACTCAAACATAAATCAGATCTACTTGCAGTGAGATAAAGAAGACTACCAATCATGCTTCTGTATAGTTTAACCTCAACATCTTCACCATTCGTATCTCTTGTCAACTTTGTTGTTGTTGACATGGGGGTACTTGCAGATTTACTGTGATCTAGTTCAAATCTTTTTACCAGATTTCTGGCGTATTTACTTTGAGAAATAAACATTCCATCGTCGAGTTGTTTGAATTGTAGACCAAGAAAGTAGTTTAGTTCTCCAAACATGCTCATTTCAAACTCCCTCTTCATAGTTTGCACAAACCAGTTCACTTTTTCCTGCGATTTTGAACCAAACACAATGTCATCAACGTATATCTGCACAACCAATAAAATTCCATCGGAATCATGGATAAACAATGTTTTATCAACTCCCCCTCTTTTGTAGCCATTCTGCACAAGAAAGCTTGTGAGTCTTTCATACCAAGCACGGGGTGCTTGCTTTAGTCCGTACAAGGCTTTCTTTAGCTTGTAGGCATGTTCTGGATTATGTGGATCCTCAAATCCTTTCGGTTGTTCTACATAGACTTCCTCTTGAAGTATTCCATTAAGAAAAGCACTCTTCACGTCCATTTGAAATAGTTTGAAACCAAAGAAACACGCAACACCAAGCAATAGACGAATCGATTCTAGTCTAGCCACAGGAGCAAAAGTTTCATCGAAATCCACTCCTTCTACTTGGGTATTTCCCTGTGCTACTAATCTCGCTTTATTTCACACAATCTCCCCTTGCTCGTTTTTTTTATTCTTAAACACCCATTTCGTGCCAATCACATTCAGGTGCATTGGTCTAGGGACTAAAATCCAAATATCATTTCGAACAAATTGCTCTAACTCCTCATGCATAGCTTTGATCCAGGATTCATCATCTAACGCATCACGAACACATTTTGGTTCTATTTGTGAAGTAAAACACACAAATTTTACCATGTCATGATAGTTTATTCGTGGTTTGTTACGTGTGCGTATTCCATCCTCAAGATTTCCAATAACATCCTCTATGGAGTGATCTTTATGTACCGTTATTTGCTCTATATTGGTTCGAGGGCTTTCATGTTCCGAGGCATCTCTATCTGTTTCATATTCAATCGTATGTTGATCAGTAGGTGCACTTAAATGTTCATGAGTTGACTATGTTTGTTCTTGCACAGTTTCTGACGAAAAAGGAAAAATAACACTGTCAGTTGAATGATCCTCATCAAAAACAACATTTACTGACTCAATAACTTTCCTTGTTCGTAAATTGAAAATTCGAAAGGCAGTTGTGTTATTTCCATAACCGAGAAAAATTCACTCATCACTTTTAGCGTCGAACTTACCTAGACATTCTCTATCGTTTAGTACAAAGCAAGTGCACCCAAAAACATGAAAATAACTCAAATTTGGACTCTTACCTTTCCACAGCTCATATGATGTTTTCGACATACCTGGACGAAGGTATACACGATTAATGATATAACATGTTGTGTTTATGGCTTCTGCCCAAAACCTGATAGATATGAACTTTCCATGCAGCATTGCCCGAGCCATTTCTTGCAGTGTCCTATTCTTCCTTTCAACGACTCCATTTTGCTACGGTGTCTTGGGTGCTGAGAATTCGTGAATGATACCATGCTTTTGAAAAAATTTGTTAAATACGTCATTCTCGATTTCTTTTCCATGATCGCTCCTGATTCGCTCAATGCAACCTAGAGTATTTTTCAATTGAAGGAACAGGAAATGAAACAACTCAAACGTTTCAGATTTCTCTCTCAGAAATTTTACCCAAGTGTATCGAGAAAAATCATCTACAATGACAAAAATGTATATTTTCCCTCCAAAACTCTCTGTTCTCATTGGACCCATCAAGTCCATATGCACAGTTCCAGGATTTTTTCAGTCTTCACTTCGGGCATTCGTTTATGATGGACTTTGACTTGTTTACCTAGCTGACAAGGTTTACACATTTCGGACTTATCTAACTTTAGCTTAGGCATACCTCTTACTGCTGCAGAGTCAAACAGTTTCACCAAGGATCTGTAATTTACGTGTCCTAGTCGTTGATGCCACAGTGATAGTACATCGTCTGTTGCTTTAAGACACACTTTCTCTTCAGTCCACACGTAACAATTATTTGAGGACCGTGACCCTGTAAGCACACATTTATTATCAGAATTCATCACTAAACATTCTTTATTAGTAAATTTAACCTGGTGATGACTGTCACAAAGTTGGCTGATGCTAATCAAATTAGCCGTTAGACCCGCAACATATTGCACATTTGTCAATGCTGGTTGTCCAGGTGAATTGAGATCTCCTCTGCCAAGAATTTTTCTTTTGTTCCCATCTCCGAACACTACACTCCCTGCATTCTTAATTTCAACAAGATTTGAGAGTAGTTCTTTATTACCTGTCATGTATCTCGAACATCCACTGTCAAAGTACCAGGTATTAGACTTTTCATTTTGGGCAGAAATGTAAGCAACATTGCAGTATAACTCACTTTTCTTTACCCAGATTTGTTTTACATTTGATGACTTACCTGCATCATACCTGTGTTTCTTGTAGCACGTGCGTTGCTTATGACCCCTAATTCTACAGAAGTAACAGACAACTGAGTTCCTCTTTCTATTCTTACCATAGTGCGTTCTCCAATGGTTATGTCTGTGGTTCTGTGTTGACACATTTCTTCTCTGATTGTAGTGTTGGTAGGATTTCTGATATTGTCCTCTAGATCTGTAATCAACAGCGTGATCATTCCAATTTCTTCTTTTGTCAAAATTTTCTCTGTTCTGGCTTTTATTTGGAGTGCCATGAGTTAACTGTCTTTCTTTCCATTTCAGGCTTTCTTTTAGATCTCCTCCAGAAACAAACTTGTTTTCCGTCTTGCTTGTATTCCCAACATAGCCGATTCCATGATTGTCA
>CM071876.1:15102204-15138401 GCA_036759665.1 Gynandropsis gynandra | reverse complement strand
TGGTTAATACCCCCCTGCAAACTGATGTCTGGTGGATAACCAACATTCAGTTTGGTTCTTAAGAACAAGAATTGATCCTTAGGCAAGGATTTTGTTAGTATATCAGCAATTTGAAGTTCACTTGGAACATGCTTAATTAAAACAGATCCTAGAGCAACTTTTTCCCTAACAAAATGGTAATCTATTTCAATATGTTTTGACCTCCCATGAAACATAGGATTAGCAGCAAGATGAATAGCTGAAATATTATCACAATGTAAAAGTGAGGGATGATACTGTGAGATACCAAGATCCTTTAAAAGAGAGGACAACCAGGTTAATTCTGCAGTTGTTGAAGCTAAGGCTCTATATTCAGCTTCTGTTGAAGATCTAGACACTGTTGGTTGTCTCTTTGCTGACCAAGAAAGAAGATTAGTGCCAAAAAATGTACAAAATCCAGTTGTAGATCTTCTTGTTGATTTACAGCCAGCCCAATCACTATCACTAAAGGTCAATAAATCCAAAGAGCTGTTAGCATGAATATGCAAACCAAGATCCAATGTTCCTTTAGCATATCTTAATATTCTCTTAAGTAATACAAAATCTGAAATTGTGGGATCATACATTTTTTGACAAACAAAGTTAACTGCAAAGTTGATATCAGGTCTTGTAATGGTTAAGTACTGAAGTCCACCAGCTAGACTTCTGAAAAAAGTAGGATTAGGAAATTTTTCTAATGATACAGTATGATGATCTAGTTTTAAGGGTAAAGGAGTTAGAACAGGTTTACAATCTGTCATACCAGCTTTTTGAAGCAGATCTATAGCATACTTTTGCTGATGAAGGAATAAACCATTGTTATGAAACAGAGTCTGTACACCAAGAAAATAGTCAAGGGAACCAAGATCCTTCATAGGAAATTTACATTTTAATAGTTCAATAAGACTGTTCAGTAAAGAGATGGAACTACCTGTGAGAATCATATCATCAACGTATAATAAAAGATACATTTCCAGGTAGTAGCGTCTCGAGTCGTCGTAGCGTCTCGAGTCGTCTTGTCTAGATGTCTCGGGTCGTCTTGTCTTGCTGACGTCTCGGGTCACCAGGTAGTAGCGTCTCGAGTCGTCGTAGCGTCTCGAGTCGTCTTGTCTAGATGTCTCGGGTCGTCTTGTCTTGCTGACGTCTCGGGTCACCAGGTAGTAGCGTCTCGAGTCGTCGTAGCGTCTCGAGTCGTCTTGTCTAGATGTCTCGGGTCGTCTTGTCTTGCTGACGTCTCGGGTCACCAGGTAGTAGCGTCTCGAGTCGTCGTAGCGTCTCGAGTCGTCTTGTCTAGATGTCTCGGGTCGTCTTGTCTTGCTGACGTCTCGGGTCACCAGGTAGTAGCGTCTCGAGTCGTCGTAGCGTCTCGAGTCGTCTTGTCTAGATGTCTCGGGTCGTCTTGTCTTGCTGACGTCTCGGGTCACCAGGTAGTAGCGTCTCGAGTCGTCGTAGCGTCTCGAGTCGTCTTGTCTAGATGTCTCGGGTCGTCTTGTCTTGCTGACGTCTCGGGTCACCAGGTAGTAGCGTCTCGAGTCGTCGTAGCGTCTCGAGTCGTCTTGTCTAGATGTCTCGGGTCGTCTTGTCTTGCTGACGTCTCGGGTCACCAGGTAGTAGCGTCTCGAGTCGTCGTAGCGTCTCGAGTCGTCTTGTCTAGATGTCTCGGGTCGTCTTGTCTTGCTGACGTCTCGGGTCACCAGGTAGTAGCGTCTCGAGTCGTCGTAGCGTCTCGAGTCGTCTTGTCTAGATGTCTCGGGTCGTCTTGTCTTGCTGACGTCTCGGGTCACCAGGTAGTAGCGTCTCGAGTCGTCGTAGCGTCTCGAGTCGTCTTGTCTAGATGTCTCGGGTCGTCTTGTCTTGCTGACGTCTCGGGTCACCAGGTAGTAGCGTCTCGAGTCGTCGTAGCGTCTCGAGTCGTCTTGTCTAGATGTCTCGGGTCGTCTTGTCTTGCTGACGTCTCGGGTCACCAGGTAGTAGCGTCTCGAGTCGTCGTAGCGTCTCGAGTCGTCTTGTCTAGATGTCTCGGGTCGTCTTGTCTTGCTGACGTCTCGGGTCACCAGGTAGTAGCGTCTCGAGTCGTCGTAGCGTCTCGAGTCGTCTTGTCTAGATGTCTCGGGTCGTCTTGTCTTGCTGACGTCTCGGGTCACCAGGTAGTAGCGTCTCGAGTCGTCGTAGCGTCTCGAGTCGTCTTGTCTAGATGTCTCGGGTCGTCTTGTCTTGCTGACGTCTCGGGTCACCAGGTAGTAGCGTCTCGAGTCGTCGTAGCGTCTCGAGTCGTCTTGTCTAGATGTCTCGGGTCGTCTTGTCTTGCTGACGTCTCGGGTCACCAGGTAGTAGCGTCTCGAGTCGTCGTAGCGTCTCGAGTCGTCTTGTCTAGATGTCTCGGGTCGTCTTGTCTTGCTGACGTCTCGGGTCACCAGGTAGTAGCGTCTCGAGTCGTCGTAGCGTCTCGAGTCGTCTTGTCTAGATGTCTCGGGTCGTCTTGTCTTGCTGACGTCTCGGGTCACCAGGTAGTAGCGTCTCGAGTCGTCGTAGCGTCTCGAGTCGTCTTGTCTAGATGTCTCGGGTCGTCTTGTCTTGCTGACGTCTCGGGTCACCAGGTAGTAGCGTCTCGAGTCGTCGTAGCGTCTCGAGTCGTCTTGTCTAGATGTCTCGGGTCGTCTTGTCTTGCTGACGTCTCGGGTCACCAGGTAGTAGCGTCTCGAGTCGTCGTAGCGTCTCGAGTCGTCTTGTCTAGATGTCTCGGGTCGTCTTGTCTTGCTGACGTCTCGGGTCACCAGGTAGTAGCGTCTCGAGTCGTCGTAGCGTCTCGAGTCGTCTTGTCTAGATGTCTCGGGTCGTCTTGTCTTGCTGACGTCTCGGGTCACCAGGTAGTAGCGTCTCGAGTCGTCGTAGCGTCTCGAGTCGTCTTGTCTAGATGTCTCGGGTCGTCTTGTCTTGCTGACGTCTCGGGTCACCAGGTAGTAGCGTCTCGAGTCGTCGTAGCGTCTCGAGTCGTCTTGTCTAGATGTCTCGGGTCGTCTTGTCTTGCTGACGTCTCGGGTCACCAGGTAGTAGCGTCTCGAGTCGTCGTAGCGTCTCGAGTCGTCTTGTCTAGATGTCTCGGGTCGTCTTGTCTTGCTGACGTCTCGGGTCACCAGGTAGTAGCGTCTCGAGTCGTCGTAGCGTCTCGAGTCGTCTTGTCTAGATGTCTCGGGTCGTCTTGTCTTGCTGACGTCTCGGGTCACCAGGTAGTAGCGTCTCGAGTCGTCGTAGCGTCTCGAGTCGTCTTGTCTAGATGTCTCGGGTCGTCTTGTCTTGCTGACGTCTCGGGTCACCAGGTAGTAGCGTCTCGAGTCGTCGTAGCGTCTCGAGTCGTCTTGTCTAGATGTCTCGGGTCGTCTTGTCTTGCTGACGTCTCGGGTCACCAGGTAGTAGCGTCTCGAGTCGTCGTAGCGTCTCGAGTCGTCTTGTCTAGATGTCTCGGGTCGTCTTGTCTTGCTGACGTCTCGGGTCACCAGGTAGTAGCGTCTCGAGTCGTCGTAGCGTCTCGAGTCGTCTTGTCTAGATGTCTCGGGTCGTCTTGTCTTGCTGACGTCTCGGGTCACCAGGTAGTAGCGTCTCGAGTCGTCGTAGCGTCTCGAGTCGTCTTGTCTAGATGTCTCGGGTCGTCTTGTCTTGCTGACGTCTCGGGTCACCAGGTAGTAGCGTCTCGAGTCGTCGTAGCGTCTCGAGTCGTCTTGTCTAGATGTCTCGGGTCGTCTTGTCTTGCTGACGTCTCGGGTCACCAGGTAGTAGCGTCTCGAGTCGTCGTAGCGTCTCGAGTCGTCTTGTCTAGATGTCTCGGGTCGTCTTGTCTTGCTGACGTCTCGGGTCACCAGGTAGTAGCGTCTCGAGTCGTCGTAGCGTCTCGAGTCGTCTTGTCTAGATGTCTCGGGTCGTCTTGTCTTGCTGACGTCTCGGGTCACCAGGTAGTAGCGTCTCGAGTCGTCGTAGCGTCTCGAGTCGTCTTGTCTAGATGTCTCGGGTCGTCTTGTCTTGCTGACGTCTCGGGTCACCAGGTAGTAGCGTCTCGAGTCGTCGTAGCGTCTCGAGTCGTCTTGTCTAGATGTCTCGGGTCGTCTTGTCTTGCTGACGTCTCGGGTCACCAGGTAGTAGCGTCTCGAGTCGTCGTAGCGTCTCGAGTCGTCTTGTCTAGATGTCTCGGGTCGTCTTGTCTTGCTGACGTCTCGGGTCACCAGGTAGTAGCGTCTCGAGTCGTCGTAGCGTCTCGAGTCGTCTTGTCTAGATGTCTCGGGTCGTCTTGTCTTGCTGACGTCTCGGGTCACCAGGTAGTAGCGTCTCGAGTCGTCGTAGCGTCTCGAGTCGTCTTGTCTAGATGTCTCGGGTCGTCTTGTCTTGCTGACGTCTCGGGTCACCAGGTAGTAGCGTCTCGAGTCGTCGTAGCGTCTCGAGTCGTCTTGTCTAGATGTCTCGGGTCGTCTTGTCTTGCTGACGTCTCGGGTCACCAGGTAGTAGCGTCTCGAGTCGTCGTAGCGTCTCGAGTCGTCTTGTCTAGATGTCTCGGGTCGTCTTGTCTTGCTGACGTCTCGGGTCACCAGGTAGTAGCGTCTCGAGTCGTCGTAGCGTCTCGAGTCGTCTTGTCTAGATGTCTCGGGTCGTCTTGTCTTGCTGACGTCTCGGGTCACCAGGTAGTAGCGTCTCGAGTCGTCGTAGCGTCTCGAGTCGTCTTGTCTAGATGTCTCGGGTCGTCTTGTCTTGCTGACGTCTCGGGTCACCAGGTAGTAGCGTCTCGAGTCGTCGTAGCGTCTCGAGTCGTCTTGTCTAGATGTCTCGGGTCGTCTTGTCTTGCTGACGTCTCGGGTCACCAGGTAGTAGCGTCTCGAGTCGTCGTAGCGTCTCGAGTCGTCTTGTCTAGATGTCTCGGGTCGTCTTGTCTTGACGTCACGGGTCATATGGTTAATAATTTTATGGTTTGTTTTTTAAAAGATCTAAATACGAACCCTATGTCGATGACTGCATAATCTAGTATGGTAAAGGCATTATAAGAGGAAAATAAAAAAAAAATTAAATTTTGTTACAAAAAATATCCCTAGGGTAAGAACAAAAGGAAAGTGACAGATTAAGCAAACTATGAGGAGATGATCATTAACAGTTAATTGCTACAACTCTCAACTACTGGAGATGCAATCACATTGTCGTGAGTATCAGAAACATTACAATTCGAGAAACTTCCATATTCTTCTCTGTTACCGTTCCATGTCCTAAATCTTGCAATCTATATGTATATATACATGAATATATATATAGTATCAGATTGTCACAGAATTAATTATGTTTAAGTCAACCTACACAATTCACACAATATGTATAGTTTTTGTAAAAAAATTATGATAAATTTATGAGGAAATATCTACTTTGTCATAAATTTATCACACGATGAACTAAGTATCACTCGTATTATTAATATTCATTGAAAGATTGATTTTTTTCCTTCCTAATAAATAATTTTCTCTGTGAATATTATATATATATATATATAATATCCAGTTTTTTCACTTGGAAAATTGGTTTGGTGAATGGTATTTCCTCTATATATATATATATATATATATATGAAATCGTTTAGTTAATGGAACACGAAATCTAGTTAAGTAATATATAAGATCCGGCAAGCAAACGGATAAACTGGGAGAAAGCAGCTTCGAGTTCAACACTACCAACCACAAAACTATTTCACCATCAAAACCCAAAAAAATAATTAAATTTAAAAATACGAATGGAAAAGTAAATTTTATGGACACCTAATCATGTAAAGAATAGTAATGTTAATTTTGATTCTTATAATTTAGTGGTCATAGATATATTGACATATACATATCATATATATATATATAAATCTAAAAGAAATTTCAGGACAAACGAAAATGTTTCTCGATAAACGTTTTAAAGATTTTTTTATATAATACATAGAAAAATTATATCTATAATTTCATCAAATTAGTGAGTAAAATATAAAAGTGTCTCCTAACTTATTTTCAATTTTTTTAAATGATAATTACATTACTGGATTACAGGTTAAAGTGAAACTTATTGTATCGTAATGTCCTTAAATTCCGTATGAAAAAAAACTATGGCTAATGAATGGAACAAGTCCTTAGGAATAATTAATAAAAAAGTGAAAAAGGAAAGAAAACAGATTAATATGCCATCAAATAAGGAAAACACGTAAAAATGGAACAAAGGCGTAAATATAATGTAGGTGGCAATTGGAAATTGAAAGCACATTAAAACAATGACCAAATCAACGGCTAAAAAAAACTCATATTTTCCCTTCATAGTTGTTTATTTTGTTTATTTTTTTTCATTCATCTTATTTTCTTCTATATTTTGATCCTTTCTATTTATTCTTTATCTTTTACAATTCAATCTATAACTCCTTCCGTTTAAATTCCGTTAAATCTTTTCATCTGACACTATTTATGATCAATTTTGACACGATTTATACCTAATTTTGATCCGATTTATTTAGGATAAATTTTGACTAGAATTTAGGTTCAAATTTGATCCGATTTAGATTCGATTTGGATCCAATTTTGACACAATTTAACCATAATTTAGATCTAATTTTGATTTTCATCCAATTCCAATCTGAATCAATATGAGATTCAACAAAAACTAAATCGAAATTTTAAACAAAAATCGGTTCTTATCGTTTGTTCGATTTTTAACCCGAAATTAGTATAATTTGACTCAAATTGGGTACAATTTGACCCAATTTTGATTTTCATCTAATTAAAACCCGAATCAATATGAAATTCAACAAAATTAAACTGCAATTAAAATCAGTTTGTTCATTTTTAATCCAAAATTAGTATAATTTTAACTCAAATTGGGTACAATTTGATCCAATTTTGATTTTCATCCAATTAAAACCCGAATCATATATGAAATTTAACACAATTAAACCGAAATTTAAACAAAAACCGAATCTTATCGTTTGTTCGATTTTTAACCCCACATTAGTATAATTTTGACTCGAATTGGTTACAATTTGACCTAATTTTGATTTTCATACAATTTAAACCCAAATAAATATAAAAATCAACAAAATTAAACCGAAATTTAAACAAAAACCGATTCTTATCGTTTGTTCGATTTGTAACTCCAAATTAGTATAATTTTGACTCAAATTGGGTACAATTTGACCTAATTTTGATTTTCATCCAATTAAAACCCGACTCAATATGAAATTCATAAAAATTAAACCGAAATTTAAACAAAAATCATTTCGTATCGGTTTGTTCGATTTTTAATCCGAAATTAGTATAATTTTGACTCAAATTGGGTACAATTGATCCAATTTTGATTTTTTTCATCCAATTAAAACCCGAATCAATATGAAATTCAACAAAATTAAACCGAAATTTAAATAAAAACCGATTCTTATCGGTTTGTTCGATTTATAACCCGAAATTAGTATAATTTTTACTCGAATTGGTTACAATTTGACCCAATTTTTATTTTCATCCAATGAAAACCTGAATCATCAACAAAATTACACCGAAATTTGAGTCTAATTCTAATAAACGGAAAATAATTTTTTGGTTTAAATTTTTGTTTAATTCGATTCAAATTTCATATTGATTCGGGTTTTAATTGGATAAATCGGTTTAATACGATTGAAATTTTATATTAATTGGTGTTTTATTGCGATTTTGGTGTAATTTTGATCCGATTTTAATTTTTCACTTTATTAAAATCTGAATAACTCAAAATTGTATTGAAATTTAGAAAATCCAACTTGAAAATTTGAACATTAACGCAAGCATCATCATAACGTACGATGATGGTGCATGTTATTCAGCATTATCATATTAGCTGGGGAGAAGGATCACATTATTTGGGAAAATTTCAAGAGACATAAAGAAGAAAAGGGATAATAACAAAAACTCGAAAAACCATACGAACATAACCATTTCTCAACTTATAACTCGGAAATATATTTCGACGGAAGAATCCGTTTTTCATCATAAAGACCTCGGAGGTGGGAAAAATGGTGTACCGGCGATAAAAGCGTTAAGCGGAGCCAGGTAGAATGAAGAAGTGTCGAGCAAGGATGCGGTGTTATTACCAGCTGTAATAGCTGTAACTGCGGTTGCGGCTTGGCCTGCGGTTGCGGTTGAGGCCAAGAGGTTGTGGTGTTGAGAGCTATCAGCAGCAGCTGCGTTGGGGCTCGAGCTGTAACGGTTGTGAGAATCTGGTCCTTGGTCGTAGAGAATGCCCTTGAAGACATGTCCTCCTATGTTCAAATTCGTTTGATAAACGTAATCGTCCTCTCCGTCTTCGATCGAGTTTACTCTAACGCATCGAATAACAGCCCGAGAACTCACCTCCGGCGGAAAGTCGCCAAACTCCAAACCTAGTTGCATCCAAATCAAGAAAACCTAAGTTTCTTTTTTTCACATTTTCTTATATTTAGTCAAGGATGATAAATTAGTGTATGGTTATGTAATAAAAGAAACATATATCTTGATGTTGTATTTGTGTTTCAAGAACTAGAAATCAAACCCTTTGAGTCCTCGAGTTTACTGAGGAACAATGATAGAAAATAAATAATAAAAATTGAATAGTAGAGAAAACAAAGGAAAATCTCGGTAGACATGCTATAAGTGAAGACATCGTCTCCCCTCGGTGGCTAGACGGCGACGGACGGCCGGACGGCAAGAAAGGCTGCGGCGGCAAGGGGCAAGCCGGAGAGAAAAGGAAATTAGGGTTTGCACAAAATGAAGAGGAAGTGAGAACTTACCCTAGGTCTGGAGGTGAGTTGAACGGGCCGGGCTGGGCCGAGAAGAAGAAGGAGTGCTGGGCCGTGAATGAGTTGGAATGGGCTGCAGAAGAGGCAATGGGCCAGACGAATTTCGGAGGCCCATCAGAAACAAAGAATCAAGAATTAAGAATTGTGGCTATATTCTCCAAACTCCAGCAAGGCATTTTAACAAACGGTTACACCTAAAAAACAGAATCAAATCTGTTTAAAAATCACAACACACTCAACAAATTAGGGGTAATATGGATAGAATATATAATATCGGTTATATTGATGTAAGCAGAGCTAAAAACATATATATATGATATGTAAGGGTGTATTAAAATATAACCCATTTTTTCCTTCATCCTATCTTTCATTTTCTTCTGCATTTTTCTTTAGTTTCCAGCAAACAATTCTACCATTGCAACACATTAAAATTGCAGAATGTTTTCTTTTATTTTCTTTTTCATTTCCGCAAACACTAAAACCCTATAGAGTGATGAGCAACCTTAGTCTTGCTCTAAAGTAAAACCTACAATTGGTATCAGAGCCCCAAGATCGGGGATGATGATTCAAGCAACACAATATGCACAAAAAACAGCACCAGCGACACAACAAAAACAGCACTAAGAACCAGCGAAAACAGCACTAAAAACCGGCAAGAAACAACACAAAAACCAGCACAACCAGCACCAAAACAGCACCAAAAATCAGCAAAAACAAGCACAATGGACAGAATACAAGGAGTTACACCGATTCCGGTGTTTGAAGGTAAAAACTATAACCTATGGGTTATTAAAATAAAACCAACCCTAAGATCTAAGGGGTTGTGGAAGGGTCATGGAAGGTCACCGAGGAAGAGAAAAAACGACTTATGGCAGAATGGGAGGAGCTGGAAGCGAAGGATCAGCGCGCGTTAGAGCTGATCTATCACGCGGTCACTGAAGAAATATTCAGTGCACATCTGTCCACGTGCGAGACAGCCAAGGCTGCGTGGGATTTACTGAAACTTAGGTTCCAAGGGGATCCTAAGGCAGCTCGGATCAAGCTGCAACGTTTGAGGGCCTCATTTTACAACATGAGGCAGACCGACAAAGAGAAAATTAAAGAGTATGCAAACAAGATAACGGAGATTGGAAACGAGATTCGAGCCTACGGGGCTAGAATGGAAGAAGACGAGATGGTCTCAAAAATTCTGTGCTCTCTACATGAGAGGTTTGACCCATATGTGGGTGTTTTGGAGCAAACAAAAGATTTGGAAACGCTAACCGTTGGGGAGCTTGTGATCGCGCTAGAATCACAAGAGTTTAGGCTTGAGGACCGAAGTGGTTCAAGCCTAGAGGGAGCGTTCTATTCAAAATATCAAGAATATAAAAACGCAAAGGCTGGAAAAAGGTTTGACATACTAAAGGAACCAGTGGACAGCACGATTAAAACGAGAAAAGGATGCAGTATTTGCAAGAAAGACAACCATGTCAACACACAATGTTTCTTCAGAAACAAGAATGACAAACCAGAAGGGTCTAGAGGTTTTAAAACGTCAAAAGAATGCTACAATTGTGGCAAAACGGGGCATTTTTCGAGGGAATGCAGATTTAAGAAATTCCCATCGAATCAAGCAAGATTAACAACCGAACAAGAGGAGGAAAACGCGCTGTTTACAGCATCACATACAACGGCTAAAAACGAGGAAGGAGCTTGGCTCATAGACAGTGGTGCGACTAACCACATGACTCGGGAGGAAAGGTATTTCACTACTCTAGATAGGAATTTTAAAATACCTATTAGAGTAGGAAATGGAGAAAAACTTTTTACTGCTGGAAAAGGATCGATTGAAATCATGACTAAGAAAGGAAAACGGATCATTAACGATGTGTTTTTGATTCCGGGTTTAAGTAAAAAATTTGTTAAGTGTACCACAAATGGTACGGAATGGTTGCAAAGTTTCGTTTGCTGAAGGTATTTGTGAAATTCGGGATAAGAAGGGAGCTAAGGTTGTGGAGGTTCCTATGACCGACAAATCCTACTTTCTAAGATGGAAAACAGCTAAAGAGCTCGAAGAGGAGGAAAATTTGGAAAGCTGTTATTTAACAGCGGTAGAGGAAACTACGATTGAGGAAGCTACGTTTGAAGAAGCTACTGATCAAGTAAGAAATTTTAAAACTGTTTTAAAATTTGATAAAGTTTTATCAATGGAGAGGGTTAAGAACCCAAGTTATGAACAAATCGGCAAAGCCGATATCAAAAGTTTTGGTACAGTTGGTGCACTTGGGAGTGCAAAGGAGACTGAATATTCAATGGTTTTCACCACACTCACCAACCGTGAGTTGTGGTTACAACAACTAGCCTACAACCAAGGACGAACAAATAAGGACTTACAGTGCGGAGGAGACGAAGGACTGCCGGTGAAACGACTGTCCGGTGACAGTGAAGGCAGCAGTGGCAAACCTCGAAAAGGAAAGAATGATTAGAGAAGAAGAGTGGAGAAGATTAGAGGCTGTGAGAATCGATAAAGAACATTCCTTTTGGGAAAGAGAGAGAGAAAGAATGGAGGCTCGGGACGTTGCCCTTATTGAGGCCTTGCAGTATTTGACGGGAAGGCCACTCAGGAAGGTGAGTCGTTCGTCTTCTGGAGGAAGGATTAATGGTAATGAAATCCAAAATTATAGTGAGAATAAGAAAGAGAACAGAAGTGGTCAGATAACGACTAATGTATTTATGAAAGGAGATATGGGTTGAATTGAAGTCATTGCTCTCCCCCGGCGTGACTGCGACGGACGGCCGGACGGCAAGAAAGGCTGCGGCGGCAAGGGGCAAGCTGGAGAGAAAAGGAAATTAGGGTTTGCACAAAATGAAGAGGAATTGAGAACTTACCCTAGGTCTGGAGGTGAGTTGAACGGGCCGGGCTGGGCCGAGAAGAAGAAGGAGTGCTGGGCCGTGAATGAGTTGGAATGGGCTGCAGAAGAGGCAATGGGCCAGACGAATTTCGGAGGCCCATCAGAAACAAAGAATCAAGAATTAAGAATTGTGGCTATCTTCTCCAAACTCCAGCAAGGCATTTTAACAAACGGTTACACCTAAAAAAGAGAATCAAATCAGTTAGAAATCTTAACAAATTTAACAAATTAGGGGCAATATGGGTAGAATACGTAATGTTGATTATATTGATGTAAGCAGAGCCTAAAACGGATATATATATGATATGTAAGGGTGTATTAAAATATAACCCATTTTTTCCTTCATCCTATCTTTTATTTTCTTCTGCATTTTTCTTTACCAGCAAACAATTCTACCATTGCAACACATTAAAATTGCAGAATGTTTTCTTTTATTTTCTTTTTCATTTCCGCAAACACTAAAACCCTATAGAGTGATGAGCAACCTTAGTCTTGCTCTAAAGTAAAACCTACAATAAGTCACTCGCAAATGTTGTGCTTATTAACAATACATTCATAGTTAGATAACTTTTTTTACCAAAGTCACCAAATTCGTCATTTACCCGAAGAATTCGCATTCACTACTCGGGTTATAGCAAGAGTTGATCCTCCTCCTCGTCCTCTTCCACGGCCGTGTTCAAGCTCTTTATCATTATCGCCACCACAGCTGTCACCGATCGACAGTCGCGGCCTCTTGACGTTGAGCGGCTGCAAGATGACGATCTTGGTCTGGCGTTCTCAGCGTTTGGCCGCGGGGACCCATGTGCTCTTAACGTGGGTCGGACACTGAAACTCTCGGCTCTTACAACAAGTACGACATCTCATATGGGAACAATCTTTGTTGGCTTGGTTCCCACGGTCTTGGCAGTTAATGCCCCCTTGTCTAGTGACCGTGAACCCACCAGAGGATCTAAAGAGCTCATCGGAGATAACGTTGAAGTACAAACTCCGACAACGATTATTATTGTTATTGTTGCTGCCACTCGGGGGCATGCCAAATGAGTAGATGTTGGCTGGAGAAACATGTTGTTGGTGATGTTGTTGCTGGAAATACTGAGGAGGCCATATCTCAAAACCCTTATTTTTGTTGTAAATCTCGTCTTTGTACAGGTTAAGATAGTTGGTTTTGTCTTCTTGATCTTTATCTTGATGATGATTCGGATCTTGCTTGTTATGATGATCTCTACCTCCTAGATCGAAGATCCCTGCCATTTTTTTCTCCCACAACAATCCATATCACAAAAATACAGAGACTGTGAGACACAGAGAGAGAAGGAGGGAGATTATAAGAGACGGGTTTGTGAAGGGTTTGATTAATCTTTAAGGGAAAAATCTTTTGGTGGGTTTCAGGGATTTACTTTTAGTTTATTTGTTTTTTTTCCGCTTGAAGTGTTGTTGCTTCAAATAGCGGAGGAGATAAGAGTAACAATGGTGAGATAATTAGGAAACTGCAAACGCCGCCATGGTTACTCTTTAAAATTTCTTCTTCATCATTTAAGACAAAAAAAAAAAGAAAAACTTTATGACCTCTCTCTCATCGAGGACATGAACAATTTACTGCACCTGCTGAATTTCTCTATGTAGAGCAAAAGAGAGACATGAGAGAGTTGCCGTTGGAGAGAGGGTTAAGACAAAAGTACTATGAAGATCTTTAAGCTATCGGCAATCTCTCCAGTTGTCTTCAGTTTAAATGAACCCCAATCACATAAATATCAGACTCTAATAATATAAATATTTAGGAAAAGGAGAAAATACATTATTTTGAGTATTTTATTTTATTTTTCCTGAATTATCTTTGGCGTTATTTACATAACCAACAAAGTTATTCTCCTTTACCTCTACATATTTATTTTATATATCTTATAATATTGTTGGAACAAACTTTTATTCTGTAACAATATAATATAATAAAAATGAAATAGAAACAGAAACAAATTAATATAAATATCGACGTTCGATCGAGTCTTGCAAGCAGTGTCCTAAGACAACATTTGTTTTGGTCTAGAGGATTCAACGATCATAGTATAGCCTTCTGTCGAATTTACTTTGTATGTTTGTTTTTTTATCAGAAGACAACATAATGTGATGTTCGTTTCTTCAATGACAAGTCTCTATTTATAGAGCACTTAGGAGTCAAAATTCGGTTAACCTTGAATAGTCAAGATTGTTCATAATATTGTGACTATTGATGAAATGATTGTGTCTCTTCGGTTCAAATTCATAATCCGAAAATATTAAAAAATTAAACTCAAATTTAAAAAGTAAATTCGAATTTAATATATATTAAATGCTAATAAGCCCTTTTATATGCCCATTCAAATCATTTCACTAAACACATGTCATGATTTAAATGGTTAAAATGAAAAAACATTAATATAGTGTATTAATTACTTTCCATTTTCCAATAGATTTTTTATAGAATATAAAATCAAATAACGTCCATATGTAAAAAAAAATTTAGAGATGAATAATTGTTCTTAGTTTTAATATTTGTCCGTATGCACAAGTAATCAACAACTGTGAAATTAATACTCTTGAATTAGTTAGTACCTACGTACACTTGGGGAATCAATTCTAATTAGCACTAAATTTAAATTTTATCATATATATATATGTACTGCTCAAACCATTAATAATGGATTATTATAACTCTCTATACTACTATGCAATAAAAATAATGTGACGTGGATAATAAGAATAACGATGATAATTTTAAACATTTAAATTTAAAAAAGTTCAGAGAATCCATTAAATAATTTAGTTTATACATTTTCCAACTATTAAAATTGTTTCAAAATATAAAAACTAAAATTATTGATAAGAAGATAAGATTTTTTTTAATTTTTCATTGAAATGATTTTCCTGTATTATATATAGAACTTAAAAAAAATTAAAAATAATAAATTTTTTATTAATAAATTTAATTTATGTTCCTTGAAAATTTTAATAATTGAATTTTACCTTAGGAAAGGAAATAAAGTTGGCTTATGTTTATTTATGTAAGGTCATTATGTGACCACGTGGCAGAAGATAAACTTTTTTTTTGGTTTTTCTTCAATAGATGATATTAATGTTGCGAGTTTTGTGATAATTTAAACATTATATATAATTCATTAATTAAAAAATTTTCATAACATTTCATATATTAATATGATTAAAAAAATTATTGAAGTATGAACTTAATTTGAAAATTTTTAAAGTTTATTTGTGTTTGAATTTTTTGATTTTCTTTAAATTTTAATTGGTGAGATGTTTATGGAACATAACAATCTAAATGTTAACTAACCTGATTAATGTACAAAGGATAATTATGCAACGACATGAACTAAAAAATATATATTAATCAATATAAATATAGGGGAACAAGGCTTTTTTAGAATAAGGGATGCCTCCTCACAAAAGGGGTTGTAGTGACCAGACCCGGGCTGACTTGGCAGCTGCCTTGAAAGCCTATTCGAAAATAAAAAAACTCATTGGCGCCAAGCGAGTTGGAACGTCCTGTTCTTCTTGAATGCCCCGATTGAGAGTTACAGAAGCGACCCCACAGGCTTTCGCTTTCGTGGCAATCGGCGTGTGATTTGGTAATACGCCAATTTGTCCACACTATGCTGTGGGCTGGGGAGAGAGCTGCTCTGCGACCAACTGACCACCCTATCTCCTCTACGATCTTGACACCCCATCCCTCTCTTTCCTTTTTACGCCCCCATGCCGTCACACGGGAGGGGGGTCTATAAATAATTGAAATTCAATTTCTTGAAAAGAATTCATACCACATTCAGGTATCTCTTCCACAACAAACATGCATGAACCATTTCTCTGCCAATACTAGATATATGACAAGTGGGTCAAAAGTACAAGATAAAGCATATTACAATCATGACTATTTTTTTGATAATCATTTGAACAATATTTTATTGAAAATACATAGTAAATCCATCCCATATCGATATTTTTACGATATTTTTTCTGTGACAAGCTTGCAGATATTGTCCATGACGAGCTGCTTGTCAAACTGAAGCCTCTTGAGAGCTAGTTATGGAACATGTTATAGACCTTTTCTCCACCAAGACGCCAGTTGAGAGGTAGTTAATCAAATTAGAGCATATGTTAAAGGGATATTCAATAAAAGAGGTTTAGGATATACACTCCATTAAGATCCTCCTTAAAAATTTAATAAAAAAGCTCACAAATCTCATGATAGAGTACAACTTTGGCTGCACCAAAAGCAATAATAAAAACAATAGTAAAGGTCGATAAGTTACAGCGTCCGTAAGGTAAAGACATAGTCTTTTTCGTGATAATCTTTTTCTTTCTTCGATTTGGATTGAAAACAATTTGAATTGCAATATGTATGTAACTTAAAGCGATGAAATGCTTTAGATTATAACAAAATCACACTACTTTATAGCTATAGAGGCGATTAAAACAAACGAATGACATAATATAATAGATATGAAGTTTAAAAAAAAGACATAGCTACTCACCAAAATCAGTGAACATATTTCTCCAAATGTGAAGGAACTCTGCGTACTCCCAACTTCCATCATTTCTCTTATGCAATATGTAGGAGCAATTGTGATAAGGTCGCTCCAAGATATATAAACCAACTCAGTTCAAACCTTTAAACCCAAAAATCTAACCCAACACATCTCACACATAGCCTTCAGATTAAATGAGAAACCAAGATGCAACAATCTAACCATTGAATCCATCAAGTATAACATCTACAAATCAAGTGTATAATCTTTTCAACAATAAAATCATTCATAATATACCTACACTTACTCACACGCCTACCCCATAGCTGAACTAGCAGAACTCCTGCACCTTCCCCACACCTGAACTCGCAATTGGAAAAGATCCCACAACATCAAAAGTTGATAAAGGACTCAAAGCGGTAGAAGTTGGAAGAGGGCCAGAACTGGTCGCACGCAAGGGGGCTGAACCACCTAGGATACCCTGCACCTGCATCTGGGCCAGTTTCCTTAGTAACCATACTGGTAGTGGGCAAGGGACATGAACCTGTAGTTGCTAAAGGAGCAACACTAGCAGTCGGTAAAGGACCAGAACCAATAATTGGTAACTGACCATGATCGGTGGTCGAAAAGGATACTATTCAAGAATAGACCTGCATTCAGATTTATTCTGTTTCTCCTAGATTGACAACTTGGTTTTTTCAAGCAAGTTTTTCCTTTTCCACATTAACTTCAATGATCGAGAAAGAAAATATACGTTATGCTTCTGTGCATAGCATAGGGCTTCGAGTTAATATCCATCTTGCACAAGGCACAATACATAATCTAGGTGCATAAAGAGTTGTCTCGACATATCCAGATCAAGCTTCCTAATCTGAGAGTTTCTGCGACCTGACTCGAGAAGTTGGAAGGCAACCTCCTTAGAGGGTTCAGTTATCTGCAGAGAAATGCGACCCCAGAACTCGTGAACAAGAAAATATGGTCTTCTATTCAAGGTCCATGTAAAGACCATGATTTCGAACCTTGTTTGTGATGAACAATGCTAGTTCTGCGTATTGTTTGATGCACTATAATAGCTTGCTGCTCATCACATACACACCAGAAGGTACGTGATGAACAACGCTAGTTCTGCATATCGTTTACTATTGACAAATAGCTTGATGCTCATCACATACACAACAAGAGGTACTTTGAGTTTTTTTTAAGACACTGCACAAAAAA
Source organism: Gynandropsis gynandra (assembly GCA_036759665.1). Classification (NCBI taxonomy): domain Eukaryota; kingdom Viridiplantae; phylum Streptophyta; class Magnoliopsida; order Brassicales; family Cleomaceae; genus Gynandropsis; species Gynandropsis gynandra. The sequence continues at coordinate 15,120,963 of CM071876.1, read as the reverse complement.
AAAGAGAGTAAGAAATGCAAAATCGATGAATCCACGCACCAAAGAGAAGTCCAAAGAGGATAGGTTTCAAATCAGCCTAATATTACTGAACAACTTTATAAAAGATTCTGTGGTTATCACGTATATCTCATGTAGAGGTTATATAATCAAAGACTTCAGCTAGGATCTTCAATTCAAATATTCCAGAATCCTAATATTTAAGCAACTGAATAGATAGTTTACCGGCGTATGAACTCTATTAGAATAATAACTAGGTCCTCTGATTCCCCTGCCATCACTTCCTCCATGGAAGTAAAAACAAATTCTTCCAATTCAATTGGTGAGATGGCTGGTGACAAAAGTTGAGATTCTTGATGCTCGGAAAAATCAACACAAAACATATTCTCCTTTTACCTAGATGATAAATAGGCAGTAACAGGCACAAAGAAAAAAAATGTATCCCCAATAGACAGATAGATGGAGACAATAAAAGCAAAAGTGAGTCCAAATTATTTAATTCCAAAAGTGCCTTGTGATACCAACCGAGTCCACAAACAATTCATCAAAAAGCTTGAAGAGCCTAGACAAAGATCCATTTACAGAAAAAATCCCCATGCGAAAACACGAAATGAAAGAACAAGAACCAATTTAGTCTTGTATTTCTTTTTTTTACTCAACCAATCATTCATCTACATGAAGCAAAAATTGAGGTCTTGACATTTCAACCTTAGAGATCCACATAAACATAAATTCTAATGCATAAAATTCCAATTTGCTACTGTACTCTTGCATTGCAAATAAAGGTGATATAGTTACAAAGGCTCCAGCTAGGGCATAACATAAGGACTTGTTATGATCAGTAGCCTGACAACATGAATAAATGAATGTCAAATAAATGAGAGAAACGGTATCTATTATAACCGAATCCAATAAATTTTTCTTTTACCTTACATTTTGCAATGACGGAAACCAGTACATATGTCACCTACCTTGGCGACACAACTACGAACAAAATCATCGAACATATTCATGGATAACATATAACCAGAATTTAGACCTATGTCCAAGTATTTCAAGGCATAAATTACCTCATCTAGAGCTCAGAGCTTTTTGTGAGTGCAAAGTTATTCCATATTGGGGAATCATACAATTTAGAGCAGCAACGTACTTGTATATATGATCTTCTCGACTCAGATTTCTCTAGCTGAAAGTAAATCTGTGTCACATTGATAGTTTGGAAATTTACATGTACTATATGAAAAACCTAAACACTATGTTAGTCTAATACCAAATACAATTCCAAGGAATTTAAATGTAGACCATGTTTTGTTTTCCATAACTAAATTTTAGAACAAGCAACAACAATTATTATCAATGGCCACAGGTTTCAGTTCAAAACAATGCTAATGATACTACATATGCTTGTCATGGAATAAAAGGAGAACGTATGTAACATCAAGTTAGTGAGAGATTATGCATTCAAGGTCTCAAAACTGAAGGCTCTGACTCATCTCCAGCACCGGTGGAAGGCGAAGCTCGAACGAGGAACCCTAGAATCGCCCTAGGGTTCGACAGAGAGGAGACACACCAGGAAGGGATGGCTGGAATGATCTAGAAGAGAAGACCCCTAATCAAAGAAAATGAGTTAATGGGCCAACAAATGAGTTATGGGCTTACGGCGGCCCACAGAAAAGAAGACCCAAGCTCAGAATGTTACCTGGAAAAAGAAGAAGCCCGCGACCCATTTGTGTTTCAGCCCAGCATCTGAAGAAGCCCGCGGCCCAGACCCAGTCACCTGCAATTACAAAGGAAAAATGGCTAAGTACAATTTCCAGAAAGTTAAAACTGCTACACAACCTATAATTTGCTGATTTTTGCAAGTTATTGAGTTTGACATTTTAATATTAAGACCTATAATTAGCATCTATGTAATGCACATTTTTATAAGGTTATTTTATATATATGAAATGAGAAGGGGGTGAGGATGTATTACCACCAAAAATTATCCAAGAAAGTCATTATGCAAAATACCAAAAACCAGTTTACATTTTCCAGCAATATCATAAACACAACAAGTCAAATTCCATCCATTTTTATTTTTCTAGTTTGCACTATGAATATGGGAGAAGAGATTTCATGAGACTAACCAAACTTAAGCTCATGAACAGATAACAAATTAAAAAAAACTTTCTTACAATAGACCACCACCAACAAATCAGATTCTTTAAGTGTAGAAACTGCTTTTGGTATATTTCCAATATATGCACGAGCATTCATCTTTGCGAGCTAAGTTTCAGGGTTGGTTATCTTTTTATCACGTAGTGACTTTTGCAATAGATCCCATGATGCATTCAACAAAGTTGAAAAAAAAATCCTAGTAGTAGTTGCAAGTGATAACACAACCAATCATTCATCTAATGAAGCAAACTGGAGGTCTTTACATTTCAACCTTAGAAATCCGCATAAACATAAATTCCAGTGTATAAATGCCAATTTGGTGTTGTACTCTTGCATTTCAACTAAAGCGAGATAGTTACAAAGGCTCTAGCTAGTGCTTAATGACTTATTCTGATCAGTAGCTTAAAAACATGAATAAATGAATGTCAAATAAGTGAGAAGAGGTTTCTAGAATAACCGAATCCAATACAAATTTGCTTTTACCTTGTATTACGCAATGATTAAAACCAGTGCATCTGTCCGGCCTTTGGCGACACAACTACGAACAAAAGCACCAAAAATATTCATGGATAATATATAACCAGACTTTGGACCATGTCCAAGTATTTTACAAAGTTGTATGCGGAGATCATGGCGTAATCGAAGAGGAGGAAAGATAAAAGAAGAGGGTCGTTGAACCAACAAATTACCTTGACCTTATCCTTTAGCTCGCATATCCTCATCGCTTGATGTGGTTAATCTCAAGTAATAACTACCTAGACTAATGTTTCCGCAAGAATACAGATCGTGTAGTACCAGGATCGAACACTAGAGAATCAATACAACTATAAAGCTAGTGAACTAATGAATAGAACGGTTAAGAAATTAATGATTGATTTCGAAGTAAAGACTAAATAATCTAAATGGTTTTAAATTCAATAAACTAAACACTACAGGTTTCGAGAGATGCATGATAATGCAATGAAGTGATAACAAAGATCATGGTTATAGATATAATCACGTATTCAGAGAATTCATGCTCTTTTGTAGCGAATGAATCTTCCGATGCTAATCCCACTATCTAGCATGTGTACTACCAATCTTCCAATTGCGTAATCTCACACACTAAATGCATTAAGACCGATATCCTAATTCCTGAGTTCAATCGATCGATCGGTCAAGGTTCTAAATCGATTAAGACCCTAAATCATAGCTATGTTCCAAAATCTGATTCATCTTCCAATGCCATCAGACTTTTATAATCATTCATTTAAGCGGCAACAAGAACAAAAGCATTAAGAACAACCAATCAATCTGTAAACAATCAAATATCATAACCAAGCATTAAGCATAAGACTTCATATCGGTAAAACTCTAACCCGTAGCTACTAAACTACTCGGACATGGGTTCCGAAAACAAAACACAAAAGAAAACTATTGAAAACATAGATACAGAATGAGATTCCTACCTATCCTACTACCATAGTCTTCAATAGTTCCTCCGCGTTCGGAGTTCGTCGCCCCGTCTCTTGCCTCTCGGCGCTCTGCTCTCTCTCTTGCTCTGTGCGTGTGTTGTTATGTGTGTGTTGTCTTTTCTGTCTGAAACTGATCTTGTCCTTTTGACTCCTTCATCTTTCTTTCCTCTTCTCTTCTTTTCCTTTTCTCCTTCTTTTCTTCTTTGGCCGTGCACTTCCAATTCTTGTCAAGCAGCTGTAGTTTACTTTTTTTGTGTAGGCAGCTGGAGTTTACATTTTCTTATGTAGGCGGCTGGAGTTTACTTTCTGTTTGCAGCGGTTGGAGTTTCCATTTGCTTGCTCACAGTGCTGCCTCTTCTGCTCCAGCAAGTTTCCATTTTAGGCGAGCAGTGTCCTTCCAAGCATTGCTCCAATCGAAGGTTTCCATTTTACTCCAGCGGCCAACAAGTTTCCATTTTACTCCAGCCTTGTGTCCATGTGTATTCCAACCAACTAGCTTCCATTTCTCTTCTTTGGTTTATGATTCTTTGATGTTGGCTGTGCATAGCTGAATGGATAATGATTTTGCTTAGTTTTGTGACATTTGCTCGTGTTATTATCCAATATCCTCATTTCCTACAAATACACGAGAAAATGCTAGAAGATAGCTAAATGATGCTTAATGCTCGGTAAAATCTAAACGAATGATGAATCTAACTATAAAAATGGACGAAAATACTATAACAAAATAGACGTTATCATCGCCCTCGCCATTGATTCGCTGCTTTAGCTTGCTTGTGGCATCTCTTCGCTGACATAACCATCATGAAATGAGGTGAAACGAATAAGCAATGAAAAGATTCTTCTCCGAGAAATGTAAGCCACCAGAAAGAATTCTAAGTGTTGTGATAAAAGGAAAGGGAAACCATGTTTAACCCAGTTGATTGCGAACTATCAAGCAAATAAAATGCCTAATATTCACTTACCGCAAGAATACGAATTAGTATCACTAGTGTCGAACTTTAGAGACTAATGCAATCTAAGCTAAGAATATAACTAAACTAAGACGGATGAAAGTGATTTGATGTGGGGTAAATTCCAAGAATGCTACAACGAATTATGACAGCGATGAGGGCACACAAAAAACTTGATAATTAAGAACACTACTGGCTTTGGGTTACCGGAATTGCAAGGGTGCGACCAACAAAAGATCATAAATTAATCAAACTATCTTGATAACGAGAAATTCATGCTCGTAAGTAGAGAATAGTTCTCTCAACACCTAAACTCTCTAACCACAATAACATGCAATCCTACCTCCCAACAACGATTAAAACGAAATTATGGTATCATTAAGCATGCAATCCTAATTCTTGCGTCGATTAACCGACCGGTTAGATTCTCATCAATTAAACTCAATCAACAATCAATATTTCTGAATTCATAATCTAACCTCCCAGTTAAACATGAAATCCTAAGTTACTGAGCGACCCGCACAAGTTTAGAACCTTTATAGCATTGTTCGTAGAATCGAAATACAACAAATTTTGAATGATCTAAGCATTACTGCATAAACACAAGCATCCCTTACAAAAAACGGTGTCCCTAACCCATAGCTATAGGCTTCCTCACTCATGGATTCTGCTGTAAACCAAGAGAAAATAAGAAGAGTCAAACAACATCCGGATACTAGTACAGTACTTCGAAAAATTAACCAGCATGCACAAGAACGCGTCACACGAACATAGACCTAATCAAACTTAGTTTAGACTTCTATCGACCAAAATCCATGAGCCGTGCAATCTAACACATCACCAAACTTCATTGCACTACCCCCTAAACAAAATCCAAGCAATCTCCATACGAGTTTACCCATGCATACGTGAGACACCTTTCTTAAAAACAATTATTTTTTTCTTTTTTAGCATAGAACATTCCACGTTCGGTTTCTAGGACGTCAGAGTCAGAGAGGACAACTTTCTACTTAGATCTAGGTTGCCATTTGGCACACTCATAAGGTATTGTAACCTTACAGGAGTGAAGATATTGCATTATTGAAGAACCGTTTAGACCCGAACCATTGAGATCATGCATCAACTCTAACCCTTAGGATGTAGAAAAACACATCAACCCACCACTTAGACTCGAACCATAGAGATCAATGCACTCATGTCAATGTAAGGTAGAAATAGCTAGAAGCTTATTCTATTGATTGACATCGGAGTGCAAGCGCGTGGAACCTGCACAACTATAAGGTGTCCGACTTAGCAAAGACTGAACGATCTACACAGAGATATAGACACTTGGGACTGAAACCAAAGTGGTGGAATACAACTATAAGCCATGGATTCATGCACAATTACTAGACTAGCTAGTATCTAAAAGTCCGTTTTAGAAAACCTAGGCTTTTGTTCCCGATTTGACAAAGTCATACAAAAGATGACTAAAGCTCATTGTCTCATACTAGATATCCTGTAGAAATCCTAAGAAAACAATTGACGTAAAATACTAAAATAAAAAAGAAGAAATTAACGTCTAATCCTAATCGCGAGCATATCACTCAAAGAGTACCCCCTAGACTTTAACAAAACATAGTCTTGGTGTTCAAGATCTGTGAGAGGAACTCCCATGCCAAAACTCGAGAGAGGATAAGGAAAGTGAGAACGTATACACCTGGTGTATTCTGCTTTCCCGAGTTGGTGGTATACTGTATATTATACGCGTCTGCTCTATTGTGGATGATATCAAAGTGGAAACCTTGTGAAAAGAGTCACACAACCCAAAATAGAAAGAAAACGATACATCATACATGCGAAAAAGGAAAAGAGTTAAGTCTTGGAAATCAAATAGATATAAAAAAGAGATACGAAGGTAAAAAGAAAGGCTCGGGTTTCCTTCCGAGAAGCGCTTGTTTACGGTCTTTGGCTTGACCGTTACACTTTAAGCGTGTGTGGGATCGGAGAGAGGAAGTATGTCTCATCCATCCTCTACGTGATCAACATTGTATGGCATTAGCCTCTGATTGTTTTCCATGAACGATTCCCCATTTCATTTGTCCAAGTCTACGGCTCTATGGTATACCAGTCGAGCTCGGTATTGCTTAGGTGCTTTCTCGGTGCTCTAGTCGGGATCAATGCGTAAGCGGGCGATCGAGGGTGTAGAGGTGATGCACAAAAAAGAAGCAACATCGCTCGCTCGTGCTTGACACCATGCCCGTGCGAGTCCTCTACCTCCAAAAATGATGCCCATGATGGGGTTCCACCTAGCCCGCTCGGGCTTGAGTTCAGGTAGGCAGCTCGTGGAGACTCTTCCTCCACACCGTGCGAGCTTTGTAAGGCGTCAATTATCCCCTAGAGTTTTGCATAAGGTGAGGCATCTATCTGGACGCGCGGGGTGCTTGATGATTGAGGCCCCACACGGGTTCTTTGAGTAGCCCGCTCGGGATTCGCAGTTTCAAGAAAATCGCCCATGTCGGGGCACAATCCAATCCACCTGAGTCATGCAATTTGGGTGTAGCCTGCACGGGTTGAAGTGTGGGCACGTGCGGGTTAGTGCTAACCTCAAGTGCTGTCAACTCCTCCATGAATTGCATGCGTGCCTCGACATCTTGGGATGATTCAAATCGGCTCCCGGTGCATTATGACAGTGTTATCTCAACGGGATGGATGTCTCGATGTTCATGTTGAATTTCCTTAGCTACTTCATCCACTGTGTTAATGTGCATCATGCGTTCAGTCATGTACGACCTCTTGAGCACATCGTCGAGCTTTAACTCAATGGACTCATTTCCGAAGTTCATGACTAGTTTGTCTTTAGCTCAATATATAACCATATTCGCCATGTTGAGAAATGATCTTCCAAATGATGGGAATCTTCGGGTTTATCTCCATGTCCACTACTACGAAGTGTGATGGGAACCAGAATGTACTGCAACATTCGTCAATATGCCTATGGGAGTTCGTACAAACTGATCGATCAAGGTGATCAGCATGCATGTGGGCTGTAGATCTTGTACCAGAATGTTCCTACTTGTACTGTCTCTTGGAGTCCTTGCATGAAGCTGGTGATGAGGTACTTCTCGTCCATCCCATGATGTGGAAAAATGTGCTGATATCTCTTGAATTGCTCCCATGCATCATGTAGACTCTCACCTCTTTCTCGAAGAAATGAATTGATTCGGCTTTTCCCCAGCAACGTCCTATGATCAGGGAAGAACTGCTGCATGAATCGTTTCTCTAGCTGTAAAGGATACATGTATAGGGGTATATAAGTCTTTTTGTAATTAGATCTATTATTATTGTAATTAGGTCTAACTTTGTATATTTAGCCTTTTCGGCTCATTTGAATCAATTAATCTGATTTTAAATTATCATGGTATCAGAGCCCAAAGTCTAACGACGCAACAAACTTCCCTAAAAACTCGGCGGCCTCTCCTCCCCTCTCCAACCACCGCCGCCGCCGATCCCCCCCTCTTTCTTGCGGTCGCCGATCAGCCTCCTCCTCTCCTCCGGCCATTCACTTCTCTCCTCCCTCCCCAGCCGTCGTACGACACTTACCAACACACAAAACGCACCACAAACCCTAAATTTCCGACCGTCGTCCTTCACTCCTCCCGCCGGCCCGCTTTTGTCGCGTCCCGGGTCGCCGCTCGCAGCCTGTCCCGCGCCGTGTCTAGTTGCTGGTGCATCGCCGTTCTCCTCCACTCCAAACCCTAGATCCGCATTCCTAACCCTAGATCTACTGTTCTAACCCTAGATCTACATCCCCAAACCCTAATTCGTGCCCCTCTTGTTCACCGTCTTCAAACCCTAACTCATGGCCGGCCAAACAAGTCATTCTACCGCCCGTGTCTCCGATGCGGCCCCGACTTTCGATCCACTCGGTGGATAGGTTGAACAACCAACTTTGTGCTGCGTCTTTAAGTGAGAATGGGAATGTTGACATGTATAGGTCTTCGCGTGTTACTTCTGTGCCAACTTTGGTGGTGCCACGGAGCATCTTGAAGTCGGTAAGGCATGTATTCGGGTCCTCAATCTCCATTCCTCTGAAAGCAGAATTGCTGAGTATTTGGATAAAAGCCAGTTGCAGCTCAACTTGGTTTGCCGTCGGACGGGCAAGACAATCACGCGGATGCACGGGACGCTTATGAGGACATGTGGGATGCTGTCGAGAACGCACGGGACGCGGATACGTGGACCGTTGACGAGACTAGCGGACTAACGGTCGCGTCCGATATTCACGGGCCGCCTAACTAGGAGATGATACTTTTTACGAAAGCACCTAAATGGAGGCCTTCCTGAAGTCCAAATTCGATGCAACCAAAAACATTGGAACCAGCACTCAAAGATCTTTCAGATGAGTATCAGATCGCTGCAGGAACGTCACTTTTCCGATGACACTCCGGCGACCTTTCTGACGAGACCTCTAGTGCACACTTAGAGCCAAATTCCGAGGTTTCAAGCATGTTGGAGGGGCCTTGGAATAGATCTAAGTCCAGGAGGATACAGGAAAATATTCAAGACATCTTAGATGCCCAAGAGATTGAACAACAAGATCATTTGAAGGGTTTAGAGCCCATGGACCACACAAAGACCCATCAAGAGGAAGTGTCTTGGATTTGTGTCATTCAAATTCAAATTTGAATTCAAATTTGAATTCAAATTGTACTAAGAATACCTATAATTTAGGGATTACTTCGTGCATTGTCAGTAGGAATAAAATCTAGGAAGATTAGTGGTCAATAAGAATCTTAGACGTTTGAATAGGAGTGTAATGTGGGAAGTTTGTTTTGGACTTCTTCCTTTTTAAGGAGTCACACATGAATAATAAAAAACAAGTCATTTTCGAACCAATTACAGACCAAAGGAGCTTAGCTCATTGTTCTTGAGATTGAGAGATTCATCTCACACAAATCGTTCAAGTCCGGGACTTGCTTGATTCGACTTATCAAGTAACGAACCACGGTTGCTTGTGGTGTCTTCTATCGTCCTAAGAGTTATAGAGGTGCATATGCTCAAGGATTTTGGACGGTCTCACTAAGATTTGGGCCAACGTTCTTCAGCACATATCCGTTTACGGGTTCAAAGGCATCCATCCGCACAACCGAGTGAAACCCACGATCCAGTCGCGCATCAGTTGTTATTCGAGCCACGTTCTCACGGTTGTATCTATCCAATTCTTATTCATTTTATTCCTAAGGGATTTGGTTGTTCACTCGCTTGTAGGTTCAGCCAAGGAGTCATTTAGGGTTTAGAGTTAAACAAAAACAAAAGAAATGGCCAAAGATCCTAAGAAAAACAAAGAAACGACCAAAGAGTCTAAGAAAAACAAAGAAAACGGCCAAAAAGCCTAAGAAAAGAAAAAATAAAGAAAAATTAAAGTAGGAACGAAGAGCCCAAAGGGCCACTCTTTAGAGGCTGAACCATGGGGACACCATCCTAAGTTCATCATCAAAGAGCGACTCAATACACGAGAAACACACCACTCGCGGCAAAGCACTTGGACCCGGACGACGAACACGTTTTAAAAACGTGAACTCGAAGATAGGGAGTCCTATGGAACCTAAGATCAGTCCACCAACGGATCCCGAAGGAACCTAGTAGACCTCACAATCATCGGGAACTAAGCTTGATAAGAAGGTTGAGTGATTATCTTCGCTTGAATTCGTTTGTGCATAGGTTATTTCTCAATTTCTTTTGCGTGAGTACTAATTTATTTTGGTCACATTTCCTTTGATTCAACATGTCCAAAGAGAGTGAAGGATCAGCGAATATAGCACCGGAGCCTCAAGTGACACGAGAGGAGTTTCAAGCGCTCCAAGAGCAAATCGCATATCTCACGCGTCTTCTCACGGTTCAACAACAACCACGACGGCTTGAAAAGGGAAAACCAGCTCATTCAAGGCCTAATCATGATCAAGTCAGGCCTTGAATACCACCTAGGGGAGGCCAAGAACCACATCCTAGAGCTGACCTAGGAGAGGACGTAGATCACAATGCAAACTTGCATTTTGGCCGATACGGCGGGGGAGGTGCAAACGGACCCTCTAATGACGAAGATGACCTACCCTTCATGGCAAGACGAAGGCAAGAGGGAAGAGCACCACATAGAGACTTCCATGACCATGATAATGATGGTGTGAGAGTGGATTTTCCCATGTTTACCGGGGGTAGCGATCCAGAGGCATACTTAGAGTGGGAAAGACGCACGGAGATGGTGTTTGATCTCCACGAGTACACCGAGCAACGAAAGATCAAACTAGCCACTGCTAAATTCCGTGACTACGCTTTGATTTGGTGAGATCAAATCATCCAGTTCAGAAGGATGAACGGTGACCAACCAGTCAACACATGGCGGCAACTCAAGCAAATCATGAGAAGCCGATACGTACCTTCATATTATTATGAAGAAGTGCGTAACAATCTGAATTTCCTTGAATTTAGCAGGGTTGGTTTGCCTTAAACTTCCCGCGGCGTCGTTTATCTTGAAAGGATGAATTTGATGTGAAAAATCATGTATTTCGAAGCTTCGTACGCAAAGTTATGGTATTTCAAAGCCAGTCGTACAATTCAATGTTTTAGACGTCTAATCACGTGAAAACAAAAACAAAAAGCGGAAAAGGGGTGCAACACGAGAGACAAATGCAAATAGAAAATAGCAAAAAAAAAAAAAAAACGAATATCCGGGAGACAAATGAAACGCAAGCGGCGTATTGACAAGAAATGACATTTGTATCCTAAGAAACTCGAAAAGGCCATCTTCTGGCTCTAAAAATTCAATTTATCGACCTAAAAAAAGGATTTTGAGATTAAAAAAAGGGGTCGCGCTGCCTTCAGCATCCCGGGGCACCGTTTATCTCGAAATATGAATGAGATGTGAAAAAATCATGTAATTCATAGCTTCGTACGCAAAGTTATAGTATTTCAAACCCCGTCGTATGATTAATTGTTGTAGACGTCTAATCACGTGAAAACAGAAACAAAAAGCGGAAAAGTGGTGCAACACGAGAGACAAACGCAAATAGAAAATAGGAATAAAATGAATATCTGAGAGACAAACGCAAAGCAAGCGACGTATTGACAAGAAATGACATTCGTATCCTAAGAAACTCGAAAAAGGCATCTCCCGGCTCTAAAAATCCAACTTATTGACCTAAATAAAGATTTTTGAGCTTGAAAATGGGGTTGGATTTCCTTCAGCATCCCAGGGCATCATTTATCTTGAAAATATGAATGAGATGTGAAAAAATCATGTAATTCGGAGCTTCAAATGCAAAGTTATAGTATTTTAAAGCCCGTCATACAATTCATTGTTTTAGACATCTAATCACGTGAAAACAAAAACAAAAAGCGGAAAAAGGGTGCAACACGAGACACATACGCAAATAGGAAATAGGAGGAAAAATTAATATCTGAGAGAAAAATCCAACGCAAGCGGCATATTGAAAAGAAATGACATGCCCAAACTAAGAAACTCGAAAAGAGCATCTCTCGGCTCTAAAAATCCAACGTATCGAACTAAATAAAGGCTTTTGAGCTCAATAATGGGGTCGAACTGCCTTCAGCAGCCAGTGGTATCATTTATCTTTAAAAGAGGAATGAGATGTGAAAAAATCATGTAATTCGGAGCTTCGTACGCAAATTTATGGTATTTCAAAGCCCATCATACAATTCATTGTTGTAGTCGTCTATTCACATAAAAAAAACACAAAGCGCAAAAGGGGTGCAACACGAGAGACAAACACAAATAGGAAATAGAAAGAAAAATGAAAATCCGATAGACAAATGCAACACAAGCATGAATATACGAGAGATAAATCATGTAATTCGGAGCTTCATATGCAAAGTTATGGTATTTCAAAGCCCATCATACAATTCATTGTTTTAGTCGTCTAATCACCTGAAAACAAAGAAAAAGCGGAAAAGGGGTGCAGGACGAGAGGCAAATGCAAATAGGAAATAGGAAGAAAAATGAATATCCGAGAGACAAATGCAACGCAAGCGGCGTATTTACAAGAAATGACTTTCGTATCCTAAGAAACTCGAAAATGGCACCTCCTAGCTCTAAAAATCCAACGTATCGACCAAAATAAAGGATTTTGTGCTTTAAAAGGGGATCGGGCTGCCTTCAGCATTCCCGAGGCATCGTTTATCTTGGAAAGATGAATGAGATGTGCAAAAATCAGGTAATTCGGTGCTTCGGTCGCAAAGTTAGGGTATTTCAAATCCCATCATATAATTTAATGTTGTAATCATCTAATCACTTATAAACAATAACAAAAAGCAAAAAACGGGTGTAACACGGGAGACAGACGAAAAAGGAAATAGGAAGCAAAAGGAATATCGGAGAGACAAGCGCAACACAAGCGGCATTTTGATAAGAAGTGACATGTGTATCCTAAAAAACTCGAAAAGGGCATCTCCCGGCTCAAAAAATCCAACTTATCGACCTAAATAAAGGATTTTGGGCTCGAAATCGGGGTCGGGCTGCCTTCAGTAATCCGAAACATCGTTTATCTCGAAAAGATGAATGAGATGTTAAAAAATCATGTTATTCGGAGCTTTGTGCGCAAAGTTATGGTATTTCAAATCCCGTCATAGAATTCATTGTTGTAGTCGTCTAATCATGTGAAAAGAAAAACAAAAGGCGGAAAAGGGGTGCAACACGAGAGACAAACACAAATAGGAAATTGAAAGAAATATGAATATCCGAGAGACAAATGCAACACAAGTGGAGTATTAACAAGAAATGATGTTCGTATCCTAAGAAACTCTAAAAGGCATCTCCTGGCTCTAAAAATCCAACGTATCGACCTAAATAAAGGATTTTGAGCTCGAAAATGGGGTCGTGCTGCCTACAGCAATCCTCAACATCGTTTATCTCGAAAAGAGGAATAAAATGTGAAAAAACCATGTAATTTGGAGCTTCGTACGCAAAGTTAGGGTATTTCAAAGCTCGTCATACAATTCAATGTTGCAATCGTCTTATCACGTATAAACAAAAATAAAAAGCAGAAATGGGGTGCAACACGAGAGACAAATGCAAATTGGAAATAGGAAGCAAAAGGAATATCCAAGGGATTAATGCAACGCAAGTGGAAAATTGACAAGAGGTGTCATGCGTATCCTAAAAAACTTAAAAAGGGCATCTTCGGGGTTTAAAAATCCAACGTATCGATCAAAATAAAGGATTTTGAGCTCGAAACGGGGTCGAGCTGCCTTAACCAATCCGGGGCGTCGTTTATCTCGAAAAGATGAATGAGATGTGAAATGTAATTCGGAGCTTCTTACGCAAAGTTATGGTGTTTCAAAGCCCACCATACAATTTATTGTTGTAGTCATCTAATCACATGAAAACAAAAATCAAAAAGCGAAAAGGGGTGCAACACGAGAGACACACGCAATTAGGAAATTGGAAGAAAAATGAATATCCGAGAGACAAATGCAATGCATGCGGCGTATTGACAAGAAATGAAATTCGTATCCGACGAAACTCAGACATGGCATCTCCTGGCTATAAAAATCGAATGTATCAACCTAAATAAAGGATTTTGAGTTCGAAAACGGGGTCGGTCTGCCTTGAGCATTCTTGGGGCATCGTTTATCTCGAAAAGATGAATGAGATGTGAAACAATTATGTAATTCGGAGCTTCGTACGCAAAGTTATGGTATTTCAAAGCCCGTCGTACAATTCATTGTTGTAGTCATCTAATCACGTGAAAAAAAAGCGGAAAAGGGGTGCAACATGACAGACAATCAAAAATAGGAAATAGGAAGAAAAATGAATATCTGAGAGAAAAACGCAATGCAAGCGGCGTATTGACAAGAAATGACATTCATATCCTAAAAAACTCGAAAAGGGAATCTCCCAGTTCTAAAACTCCAACGTATCGACCTAAAATAAGTATTTTAAGCTCGAAAAATGAATATCCAAGAGAAAATTGCAACACAAGCAGTGTATTGACAAGAAATGAAATTCATATCCTAAGAAACTCGAAAAGAGCATCTCCTGGCTCTAAAATCCAACGTATCGACCTAAATTTAGGACTTTGAGCTCGAAAATGGAGTCGCGCTGTCTTCAGCACCCCAAGACACGTTTATCTCAAAAATATGAATGATGTGTGAAAAAATCATGTAATTCAAAGCTTCGTACGCAAAGTTTTGGTATTTCAAAGCCCGTCGTAAAATTTATTGTTGTAGTCGTCTAATCACTTGAAAAACACACAAAACGGAAAAGGGGTACAACATGAGAGACAAATGAAAATAGGAAATATGAAGAAAAATGAATATCCGAGAGAAAAATGCAACGCAAGAAGATTATTGACAAGAAATGACATTTGTATCCTAAGAAACTCGAAAAGGGTATCTCCTGGCTCTTAAAAATCCAATGGATCGACCTAAATAAAGGATTTTGAGCTTGAAATCATGGTCGGGCTGCCTTCAAGAAGCTGAGGCGTCGTTTATCTCGAAAAGATGAATGAGATGTAAAAAAATCATGTAATCCAGAGCTTCATACGCAGAGTTATGGTATTTCAAAGCCAGTCGTACAATTCATTGTGGTAGACCTATAATCTCGTGAAAACAAAATTAAAAAGCGGAAAAGGGGTGCAACACGAGAGACGAACACAAATAGGAAATAGGAAGGAAAACAAATATCAGAGAGACAAATGCAACGCAAGCCGCAAATTGACAAGAAGTGATATGTGTATCCTAAAAGACTCGAAAACGGGATCTCCCGGCTCTAAAAATGAAATGTATCAACCTAAATAAATGATTTTGAGCTAGAATATGAGGTTGAGCTGCCTTCACAAACCCGTGGCATCGTTTTTCTCAAAAAGATGAATGAAATGTGACTAAATCATGTAACTCGGAGCTTTGTATGCAAAGTTATGGTATTTCAATGCCCGTTGATAACACTTAATCCGTTATAGTATTTTCATGATTCATAGGTTTAGTTTTTATTCTGATTCTTGCACTTTGCCAACTTAATTAATATCTTTGAGTACTTCTTCTATCACTTTGTGCGTTTTTAGGAAACGAAGATATGTTAAGCAAACACGAGAGATTATGGCGAATCAACCCAAAAGCATGACCAAGTGATCAAGTTGTGATTTGAGCACGACCAAGATGAAAATATGTGATGAAAACATGCAGCACGGCCGGGCATCACCTTGTGTAGGACCGAGCTGAAGAGGCAACCAAGCTGCACGGCCGAACTACATCACAAGCACGATCGGGCTGGAGGCAAGCATAAGCAGAACGGCCGGCCAGCTACACGTGCATGACCGAGCTGAGGACACAAAGAAGAAGCACAGTCGAGCTTCAACCAATGTACGGTCGGTGGAGAATGAAGCAACTAAACACGCACAGCCGGGCATCACCTTGTGCATTACCGTGCTAAGGATAACATCAAGGCTCACGACCGGGATTCAACCAGAGCATGACCGAGCCTTTTATCCAAAATCAACCCCATAGCTTAGGCACAAGCAGGGCTTGTTCCATGCACGGTCGGGCACTCAAGAGAAGACATAGCACGGTCGGGCATTCATAGGAGAACGGTCGGGCTTGCATGCCAACAACCAAAGCGAATCACACAGACATCATTTGAACGTGCATGGATTTAAAAGGAACCAAAAGAGAGAAGCCAAAAATAGACTGGAAAGGAGAAGAGAACAAGGAGACGAACCAGACCAAAAGAGAAGCGAGAGAGCACGTCTGAAGAAGGAGACTTTGGGAATCCGAAGGCTTCGTCGGAGGCCACGCTCAGAGGATAGGGAAGATGCATACTTTACTGTTTGTATTTGTTTTTCTATGATTTCTGAGTAGTTCTCGTTGCTATGGTTTAGGGATGCCATTGTAATGGATTGTTGCTTCTTTAATGCTTGATATCGGTTTTTGTTCAATCGTATGGTTCGATAGGTCGTAGTTGTGCTTAATGCTTTCATACATTGTTGATTTCATCTTTGAATCAGACTAGATCCATTCGATGAGATTAGACACGCTTGAATGAGATTAGAGAATCGTCTAGGCATTGAGAGAGTCAGACTGAAGTCTCGGGATTAGCCTTCAAATGAATTAGATTGATGAGAATCTACCGATCGGTTAATCTATTTAGGATCGGTAGAGCTGCCATTGTTCTTTATGCGTTTAGGATATAGGTTACTGCATCGAGAGGTGAGTACTTGTATAGCATAGATACTGGATTTAGGCATCGAGAGAGTCACTTCCGTCAATAGAGGTCGAGTTCCCATTGTTTCCGATAGTAGAGATTAGAGTTCTCCCTTGTACTTCATGCATCTAGACGTTCCATGCTGCATCGAGAGATGAGTGACGTTGATTCCCTAGGTAGAGGATTTAGGCATTGAGAGAGTCATTTGCGATAGTTGAGGTAGAACTCCCCACTCGTTCTTCATGCATTTAGATGTTCCGTGCTGCATCGAGAGATGATTTTCGTTGATTCCTAGGTAGTGGATTAGATTTAAGTTCCCCATAGATTCATAGAAACCGATTTCATATTCTATAGAGACATCCATTGCATGTCCCGACATTCCCGAATCCCGTCGTACTATATCTTGTTGAATCTAGCTTCATCATCCTTTACTATCTTTACTTTCTAATTTCATAACCATATATTGATCCATCTTCTTCTCATGAATCCTTAGTTCTAACGCTGCTCTCAGTCTCTAGAGTTCGACTCTGGTACTACACGAGCCGTATACTTGCGGTAGAGTGGTCTAGGAAATTTAAAACCTGATTTCCGCACATCAAGTTTTTGGCGCCGTTGCCGGGGACTAGTTACAGTATTAGAATCAGGATTTCATTGAGTCGAGATCCAACCAAGCTCGGGATGTTAAACAACCGCTTTTCGGGAGGCAACCCGACTTTTGCATTTTCTTTTTATTTCATTTCATTTTCAGAAAGAACTTATTCTTATTCTTTTTGCATTGATGTACTCGGTGAGCTATTTACGTTGTGTTTTCTCTTTTGGATTGTGTGATTCTTTTTTTTCTGCGTACAATGTCCAGCCACATCACCAACTCGGGACAACAAGAGACACAAGGTGAAACGTTCTATCCTTCTTTTCCCATGTTTTGGTGTGCGAGATTTTCTCTTAGGTCTTGAACACCGGGACGGTGTTTCATTCACGTCTGGGGGAGTACTCGTCGAGTAACATGCATGTGATTAGGATTAGATGATTAGGATTAGATGTTGATTTTTGTTTTAGGAATAAACAGATGGAAACCTAGTACGAATTTTTGATCTTTAGTCATTGCTGTAAGACTTTGTGGAATCATGAACACTAGTCTAGGTTTGCTAAGGAAGTCTTTTGGATATCGATTAGTCTAGTAGTTGTGCTTGAAACCATGATCTGTAGTTGAATTTCACCTCTTCGTTTCAGTACCAAGTATACGTATCTCCGTGTATATCGTTCATTCATTGCTTTGTTGGATATATTTTATCGTACATTCTCTATTGATTATTAGATTCCATGCGCTTATACTCCGCTGTAGATATGGATAAGTTTCTAACTTTTTCAGATTTACATTGTGGTGTGCATAGACTCAAGTAATAAATTACCTAGACTAACGCTTCCGCAAGGATACGGATCGTGTAGCAACTAGGGTCGAACACAAGGAATTGATGCGACTTATAAGCTATTAGACTAATGAATAAGACGTGATGAATCTAATGGTAGATAGAATGCAAAATGCAGATGCAAACTAAACCTAAGATGGGAATGATTCAGCGACAAATCACCATAGGTATCAAGAGTTGCACAACGATGTATCGAAGTTCTAACGAGATAATTGGTCTTGGATACTATCATGAGTTCAGGGAATTCAAGCTCTCCTATAGGAACTGACTGGCGTAGACTTGTCCACTATCTAGCATGCATATACCAATGTATCCATTGCGCATCTTACATGGATAGACGCATTACGACCGCTATCCTAATCCCTAGATTTAACCGATTGACCTGGCGTAGATTCTAAACCGGCTAAACCCTAAATCATGGCTAAGTTCCGAAACCTAATGCCCTGGCGTTGGTTTATTAGACTCCTAACATCATTCATTCAAGTGGCGTACAGGTAATGAAAGCATTAAGAACAACCATAAGATCTGAAAACATGATAAAATACCGAATTCAGTCATAACGAGTGGCGTACAAG
>CM071876.1:15083291-15101718 GCA_036759665.1 Gynandropsis gynandra | reverse complement strand
GCTCCTTTCGCTCGGTGTTTGCACGTTCTCTTCAATCCACGGTCTTGCACAAGCTGAACCTTGTCATTTTGGGGTTAAATTGCCAATATCTCTCGTGTTTCTCGTCATGTCTTCGTTTCCTACAGAAAACACTAAATGTAGATGAAATCCTCGAATAGACTCGATAAATGAATGAAATCTAACAAATCTACTAAAAACTAGACCTAAGAATGATATAAAAACTACTACGGATTACGTGTTATCACATTGACATGATTACATCGAGATCAATGGTTCGGGTCTAAGTGGTGGGTTGAGGCGCTATTCTACGTCCTAGGGGTTAGAGTTTATGTGTAATCTTTGGTATAAAAAAAAGCTCTTCTACGACGCACCTCTTTACTCCGCTAAGGTTACAAGACCTTATGAGTGTGCCATAGGAGCCTGGGTCTAAGTAGGAATCAATCCCTCTTCGAATTTGGTGTCCTAGAAACTAAGCGCTCATCTTCAAAGAAGAAAGTTCTTGAAACTGAAAAAAGTGAAGAATAGAAAAGAACGAGGAAATGATTGTAATGGTATCTCGCGTAAGCATAGGGGAATTGGTATGGAGATTGCTTGGATGTTGTCTAGGGGTAGGAAATAGACTTGAATTCAAATTGTATTTTCTGAATAATGTGTTTGAATAGCCCTAAAACGGCTATATGTACAATAGGTTAAGAATTAAACCTAATTACGGAATAAGAAATTACAATAATACCCTTATGTACAATAATGTTCTTAATACCCTTTATACGCCCCCGCAAGATGAATCACCCGATGTGATTCCAATCTTGGAACACAAGGCATGAAAAGGCAACCGCGGAAGCGGCTTGGTGAGGAGATCGGCAAGCTGGTCCTTGGAGTGCACATGAGACACGCGAAGTGTACCAGCTTCTATTTGACCACGAACGAAGAAGTAGTCAAGTGCGAGATGCTTCATGCGCGAATGAAAATCCGGATTGGCACTTAGGTAGGTAGCTCCAATGTTGTCACAATAAATGGTAGGCGCCAAGGGGAGAGTGACTCCAAGTTCATCGAGAAGATTACCAATCCAACAAAGTTCAGTCGAGGCATTTGCTACGGACCGATATTCTGCCTCGGTGGATGAGCGTGCGTGCCATTTTGTTTCTTGGACGACCATGAGATGGGATGTTTGCCAAGATATACAATATACGCCCCCGTAGATTTGAAGTCAGATTTGTCTCCAGCCCAATCCGCATCACTAAAGGCATGAAAAGACAAAGTATTGTGAGCTGCAAGAAAGATACCTTGGGCACGAGATCCAGCAAGATAACGAAGCACACGTTTGGCACATTGCCAATGCTCATCCGTCGGTTGATGCATGAATTGAGACAACTTGTTGACAGCGTAGCTAACATCCGGGCGCGTGAGAGCAAGGTATTGTAGGCTGCCAACAACTTGACGATATTCGGTGGGATCTGACAAAGGTGAGCCCGAGGTGATGGTGAGCCGAGAGGTGGATGGCAAGGGTGTGGAGACGGGCTTCGCCTCATTCATGTTGGTGCGAATGAGGAGATCCGTAATGTACTTCCGCTGTGACAAGTGGAGACCCCGTGATGTCCTCGTAGCTTCAATTCCAAGAAAGAATTGTAGGGCACCGAGGTCTTTTATGGAAAACCGAGACGCCAACAACTTGATGAAGTGCTGAATGTGAGAGGAAGATGAGCCCGTGATGATCATATCATCAACATAAACTAGCACATAGAGTTTATGTGTTGCCTTCAGTATCCCGCAGAACCGTTTATCTCGAAAAGACGAATAAAATGTGAAAAAAGTCATGTAATTCGGAGCTTCGTACACAAATTTATTGTATTTCAAAGCCCGTCGTACAATTCATTGTTGTAGTTGTCTAATCACGTGAAAACAAAAACAAAAAGCGGAAAAAAGGTGCAACAAGAGAGACAAATGCAAATAGGAAATAGGAAGCAAAAGGAATATCCGAGAGAAAAACGCAATGCAAGCGGCGTATTGAAAAGAAATCACATTCGTAACCTTAGAAACTCGTAAAGGGCATCTCCCGGCTCAAACAAATCCAAAGGATCGACCCAAATAAAGGATTTTGAGCTCGAAAATAGGGTCACGTTGCCTTCAGCATCCCGCGGCATCATTTATCTCGAAAATAGGAATAAAAGAGAAAACAATCATGTAATTCGGAGCTTCGTACGCAAAGTTATGGTATTTCCAAGCCCGTTGTACAGTCCATTGTTGTAGTCGGCAAATAATGTGAAAACAAAAACAAAAAGCGGAAAAAGTGTGCAACACGAGAGACAAACACAAATAGGAAATAGGAAACAAAAGGAATATCCGAGAGACAAACGCAACGCAAGCGGCGTATTGACAAGAAATGACATTCGTATCCTAAGAAACTCGAAAAGGGCATCTCTCGACTCTAAAAATCCAACGTATTGACCTATATAAAGGGTTTTAAGCTCGAAAACATGGTCGGGCTGCCTTCAGCATCTGACAGCATCATCTATCTCGAAAAGAGGAATAAAATGTGAAAAAATAATGTAATTCGGAGCTTCGTACGCAAAGTTATTGTATTTCAAAGCCCGTCGTACAATTCTTTGTTGTAGTCGTCTAATCATTTGAAAACAAAAACAAAAAGCGGAAAAAGGATGCAACACAAGAGACAAACGCAAATAGGAAATAGGAAGCAAAAGGAAAATCCGAGAGACAAACGCAACGCAAGCGGCGTATTGACAAGAAATGACATTCGTATCCTAAGAAACTCGAAAAGGGCATCTCCCGGCTCCAAAAATCCAACGTAACGACCTATAAAAAGGATTTTGAGCTTGGAAATGGGGTCCGGCTGCTTTCAGCATCCCGTAAATTTGTCTCGAAAAGAGGATTAAAATGTGAAACAAATCATGTAATTCGAAGCTTCGTACGCAAAGTTATGGTATTTCAAAGCCCGTCGTACAATTCATTGTTGTAGTCGTTTAATCACGTGAAAACAAAAACAAAAAGCAGAAAAGGGGTGCAACACGAGAGACAAATGCAAATAAGAAAGAGGAAGAAAAAGGAATATATGAGAGACAAACTCAATGCAAGCGGTGTATTGACAAGAAATGACATTCGTATCCTAAGAAACTTAAAAAGGACATCTCCCAGCTCTAAAAACCAATGTATTGACCTAAATAAAGCATTTTGAGCTCAAAAAAGGGTCGGGCTGCCATCAGCATCACGCAGCATCGTTTATCTCGAAAAGAGGAATAAAATGTGAAAAAAAATCATGTAATTCGGAGCTTCATACACAAAGTTATGGTATTTCAAATCTCGTCGTACAATTCATTGTTGTAGTCGTCTAATCACGTGAAAATAAAAAAAAAAGCGGAAAAGGGGTGCAACACGAGAGACAAATGCAAATAGGAAATTGGAAGCAAAAGGAATATTCGAGAGACAAACGCAGCGCAAGCGGCGTATTGACAAGAAATGACATTCGTATCCTAAGAAACTCGAAAAGGGCATCTCCCACTTGTAAAATCCATTGTATCGACCTAAATAAATGATTTTGAGCTTGATAACAGGGTCAGGCTGCCTTCAGCATCTCGGAGCATCGTTTATCTCGAAAGAAGGAATAAAATGTGAAAAAATTCATGTAACTTGGAGCTTCGTACGCAAAGTTATGGTATTTCAAAGCCCGTTGTACAATTCATTGTTGTAGTCGTCTAATCGCGTCAAAACAAAAACAAAAAGCGGAGAAAGGGGTGCAACACGAGAGACAAACGCAAATAGGAAAAAGGAAACAAAAGGAATATTCGAGAGACAAACGCAACACAAGCGGCGTATTGACAAGAAATGACGTTCGTATCCTAAGAAATTCGAAAAGGGCATCTCCTGGCTCTGAAAATCTAACATAGCGACCTAAAAAAAGGATTTTGAGCTGGAAAACGGGGTTGGGCTGCCTTGGGCATCCCACGGCATCGTTTGTCTCGAAAAGAGGAGTAAAATGTGAAAAACATCATGTAATTCAGAGCTTCGTACGCAAACTTATGGTATTTCAAAGCTCGTTGTACAATTCATTGTTGTAGTCGTCTAATCATGTCAAAACAAAAACAAAAAGCGGAAAAGGGGTGAAACACGAAAGACAAACGCAAATAGAAAATAGGAAGCTCAAGGAATATATGAGAGACAAACGCAACGCAAACGGCGTATTGACAAGAAATGACATTCGTATCCTAAGATGCTCGAAAAGGCCATCTCCCGGCTCTAAAAATCCAACATATCGACCTAAATAAAGGAATTTGAGCTCGAAAACGGGGTCGGGCTACCTTCAGCATCCCGCGGCATTGTTTATCTCAAAAAGAGATATATAATGTGAAAATAAATTATATAATTCAGAGCTTCGTACACAAAATTTTGGTATTTCAAAGCTCGTCGTACAATTCAATTTTGTAGTCGTCTAATCACGTGAAACCAAAAACAAAAAGCGGAAAAGGGGTACAAAACGAGAGACAAACGCAAATAGGAAATAGGAAGCAAAAGGAATATCCGAGAGACAAACGCAACGCAAGCGGCGTATTGACAAGAAATGACATTTGTATCTTAAGAAACTCGAAAAGAGCATCTCCCGGCTCTAAAAATTTAACGTATCCATCTAAATAAAGGTCAGGATGCCTTCAGCATCTCGGAGCATCGTTTATCTAGAAAAAAGGAATAAAATGTAAAAAAAATAATGTAAGTCAGAGCTTCGTACGCAAAATTATGGTATTTCAAAGCCCGTCGTACAATTCATTGCTGTAGTCATCTAATCAAGTGAAAACAAAAACAAAAAGCGGAAAAGGGGTGCAACACGAGACATAAACGCAAATAGGAAATAGGAAGCAAAAGGAATATCCGAGAGACAAACGCAACACAGGCAGAGTATTGACAAGAAATGCCATTCGTATCCTATGAAACTCGTAAAGGGCATCTCTCGGATCTAAAAATCCAATGTATCGACCTAAATAAAGGATTTTAAGCTCTAAAACATTGTCGGGATGCCTTCAACATCCCGCGACATCGTTTATTTCAAAAAGAAGAATATAATGTGAAAACAAAACATGTAATTAAGAGCTTCCTATGCAAAGTTATGGTATTTCAAAGCCCATCGTACAATTCATTGTTGTAGTCGCCTAATCACGTGAAAACTAAAACAAAAAGCGGAAAAGGGGTGCAACACGAGAGAAAAACACAAATAGGAAATAGGAAGCAAAAGGAATATCCGATAGACAAAGGCAACGCAAGCGGCGTATTGACAATAAATGACATTCGTATCCTAAGAAACTCGAAAAGGGCATCTCACAGCTCTACAAAACCAATGTATCGACCTAAATAAAGGATTTTGAGCTAAAAACGGGGTTGGATTGCCTTCAGCATCCCGCGACATCGTTTATCTCCAAAAGAGGAATAAAATGTTAAAACAATCATGTAAATCGGAGCTTCGTACACAAAATTATGGTATTTCAAAGCCTGTCGTACAATTCATTGTTGTAGTCGGCTAATCACGTGAAAACAAAAACAAAAAGCAGAAAAGGGGTGCAACACGAGAGAAACAGAAATAGGAAATAGGAAGCAAAAGGAATATCCACGAGACAAACACAACGCAAGCGTCGATTTGACAAGAAATGACATTCGTATCCTAAGAAACTGGAAAAGGGCATCTCCCGGCTCTAAAATTCCAATGTATCGACCTAAATTAAGGATTGAGCTCGAAAATGGGGTCGGGCTGTCTTTTGCATCCCATAGATTCGTTTATATCGAAAAGAGGAATAAAATGTGAAAAATATCATGTAATTCGGAGCTTTGTACGCAAAGTTATGGTATTGTAGAGCCCGTCGTACAATTCATTGTTGTAGTCGTCAAATAAGTGACAACAAAAAAAAAAAAACAGAAAAGGGGTGCAACACGAGACCCAAACACGAATCGGAAATAGGAAGCAAAAGGAATATCCGAGAGAAAAATGCAATGGAAGCAGCACAAGAAATTTTATTCGTATCCTAAGAAACTTGTAAAGGGCATCTCCCGCCCCTAAAAATCAAACGTATCGACCTAAATAAAGGATTTTGAGCTCGAAAACGGGGTCAGGCTGCCTTCACCATCCCTCCGCATCGTTTATCTCGAAAAGAGGAATATAATGTGAAACAATCATGTAATTCGGAGCTTCGTACGCAAAGTTATGTATTTCAAAGCCCATCGTACAATTCATTGTTGTAGTTATCTAATCACGTGACAAAAAGAAAAAGCGGAAAAGGGGTGCAACACAAGAGACAAACGCAAATAGGAAATAGGAAGCAAAAGGAATATCCGAGAGACAAATGCAACACAAGCGGCGTATTGACAAGAAATGACATTCGTATCCTAAGAAACTAAAAAAAGGTATCCCGGCTCTAAAAATCAACCATATTGACCTAAAAAAAAGATTTTGAGCTAAAAAAAGGGGTCGGGTTGCCTTCTTCATCCCGTGGCATCGTTTATCTCAAAAAGAGGAATAAAATGTGAATTAATCATGTAATTCGGACCTTCGTACGCAAAGTTATGGTATTTCAAAGCCCGTCGTACAATTCATTGTTGTATTTGGCTAATCACGTGAAAACAAAAAAAAGCGGAAAAGGGGTGCAACACGAGACCCAAATGCAAGTAGGAAATAGGAAGCAAAAGGAATATCCAACAGACAAACGCAACGCAAGGAGCGTATTGACAAGAAATGACATTCGTATACTAAGAAACTCGAATTACATGATAATCACGTGAAAACAAAAAAAAAAAAAACGGAAAAGGGGTGCAACACGAGACCCAAACGCAAATAGGAAATAGGAAGCAAAAGGAATATCCGAGAGATAAATGCAACGCAAGCAGCGTATTGACACGAAATGTTATTCGTATCCTAAGAAACTCGTAAAGGGCATCTCCCGACCCTAAAAATCCTATGTATCTATCTAAATAAAGGATTTTGAGCTTAAAAATGGGGTCGGGCTGCCTTCACCATCCCGCGGCATCGTTCATCTCAAAAAGAGGAATATAATGCAAAAATCATGTAATTCGGAGCTTCGTACGCAAAGTTATGGTATTTCAAAACCCATCGTACGATTCATTGTTGTAGTTGTCTAATCACGTGACAATAACAAAAAGCGGAATAGGGGTGCAACACGATAGACAAACGCAAATAGGAAATAGGAAGCAAAAGGAATATCCGAGAGACAAACGCAACACAAGCGGCGTATTGACAAGAAATGACATTCGTATCCTAAGAAACTAGAAAAAGGCATCCCCTGGCTCTAAAAATCAACCGTATCGACCTAAAAAAAGGATTTTGAGCTAAAAAACGGGGTCGGGTTGCCTTCTTCATTCCGTGACATCGTTTATCTCAAAAAGAGGAATAAAATGTGAATTAATCATGTAATTCGGACCTTCGTATGCAAAGTTATGGTATTTCAAAGCCCGTCGTACAATTCATTATTGTATTCGGCTAATCACGTGAAAACAAAAAAAGCGGAAAAGGGGTGCAACACGAGAGCCAAAGGCAAATAGGAAATAGGAAGCAAAAGGAATATCCGACAGACAAACGCAACGCAAGCAGCATATTGACAAGAAATGACATTCGTATCCTAAGAAACTCGAAAAGGGCATCTCCCGGCTCTAAAAATCCAACGTATCGATCTAAATTAAGGATTTTGAGCTCGAAAACGGGGTCCAGCTGTCTTCAGCATCCAACGGATTCGTTTATCTCGAGAAGAGGAATAAAATGTGAAAACTATCATGTAATTCGAAGCTTCGTACGCAAAGTTATGTTATTTCAAAGCTCGTCGTACAATTCATTGTTGTAGTCGTCTAATCACGTGAAAACAAAAACAAAAAGCGGAAAAAGTGTGCAACACGAGAGACAATTTCAAATAGTAAATAGGAAGCAAAAGGAATATCCGAGAGACAAAAGCAACGCAAGCGGCGTATTGACAAGAAATGATATTCGTATCCTAAGGAACTCGAAAATGGCATCTCCATGCTCTAAAAATCCAATGTATCGACCTAAATAAAGGATTTTGAGCTCGAAAACGGGGACGGGTTGACTTCAGAGTTCCGTGGCATCATTTATCTCGAAAACAGGAATAAAATGTGAAACAAATCATGTAATTCGGAGCTTCATTCGCAAAGTTATGGTATATCAAAGCCCGTTGTACAATTTATTGTTGTAGTCGTCTAATCATGTCAAAACCAAAAACAAAAAGCAGAAAAGGGGTGCAACACGAGAGACAAAATCAAATAGGAAATAGAAACCAAAGGAATATAAGAGAGACAACCACAACACAAGCGGCGTATAGACAAGAAATAACATTCGTATCCTAAGAAAATCGAAAAAGGCATCTCACGGCTCTAAAAAGCCAACATATTGACCTAAATAAAGGATTTTGAGCTCGAAAACGGGATCCGGCTGCCTTCAGCATCCCGCGTATTCGTTTATCTCGAAAAGAGGAATAAAATGTGAAAAAATCATGTAATTCGGAGCTTCGTACTCAAAGTAATGATATTTCAAAGCTCGTCGTACAATTCATTGTTGTAGTCGTCTAATCACGTGAAAAAAAAGCAGAAAAGGGGTGCAACACGAGAGACAAATGAAAATAGTAATTAGGAAGCAAAAGGAATATCCGAGAGATAAACGCAGCGCAAGCGGCGTATGGAAAAGAAATGACATCTCTCGTTTCTAAAAGGGCATCTCCCGCTTCTAAAAATCCAACGTATAAACCTAAATAAAGGATTTGAGCTCGAAAATGGGGTTGTGTTGCCTTCAGCATCCCGCAACATCGTTATCTCGAAAAGAGAAATAAAATGTGAAAACAATCATGCAATTGGGAGCTTGGTACACAAAGTTATGGTATATCAAAGCCCATCGTACAATTCATTGTTGTAGTCGTCTAACAGCGTGAAAACAAAAACAAAAATGGAAAAGAGGTGCAACACGAGAGACAAACGCAAATAGGAAATAATAAGTAAAAGGAATATCCGAGAGACAAACGCAACACAAGCGGCGTATTGACGAGAAATGACATTTGTATCCTAAGAAACTCGAAATGGGCATCTCCCGACATTAACAATCCAATGTATCGACCTAAATAAAGGATTTTGAGCTCGAAAACGGGGTCCGGCTGCCTTCAGCATCCTGCGGATTCGGTTATCTCGAAAAGTGGAATAAAATGTGAAAAAAATCATATAATTCGGAGCTTCGTACGCAAAGTTATGGTATTTCAAAGCTCGTCGTACAATTCATTGTTGTAGTCGTCTAATCACGTGAAAACAAAAACAAAAAGCGGAAAAGGGGTGCAACACGAGAGACAAACGCAAATAGGAAATAGAAAGCAAAAGGAATATCTGAGACATAAACGCAACGCAAGCGGCGTATTGACAAGAAATGACATTTGTATCCTAAGAAACTCGAAAAGGGCATCTCCCGGCTCTAAAAATCCAACGTATCGTCCTAAATAAAGGATCTTGAGCTCGAAGATGGGGTTGTGCTGCCTTCTGTATCTCGGAGCATCGTTTATCTTGAAAAGAGGAATAAAATGTAAAAAATCATGTAAGTCGGAGCTTCGCACGCAAAAATGTGGTATTTCAAAGACCGTTGTACAATTCATTGTTGTAGTCGTCTAATCACGTGAAAACAAAAACAAAAAGCGGAAAAGGGGTGCAACACGAGACACAAACGCAAATAGGAAATAGGAAGCAAAAGGGATATCCGAGAGACAAACGCAACGCAAGCAGCAAATTGACAAGAAATGACATTCGTATCCTAAGAAACTCGTAAATAAAGGAAAACAAAAAGCAGAAAAGGGGTGCAACACGAGACAGAAACACAAACAAGAAATAGGAAACAAAAGGAATATCCTAGAGACAAACGTAACGCAAGCAGCGTATTGACAAGAAATGACATTCGTATTCTAAGAAACTCGTAAACTCGTAAATAACGTATCGACCTAAATAAAGGATTTTGAGCTCGAAAACAGGGTCGGGCTGCGTTCACCATCCCGCCGCATCGTTTATCTAGAAAAGAGGAATATAATGAGAACAAATCATGTAATTCAGAGCTTCGTGCGCAAAGTTATGGTATTTCAAAGCCCATCGTACAATCATTGTTGTATTTGTCTAATCACGTGACAAAAACAAAAAGTGGAAAAGGGGTGCAACACGAACGACAAACACAAATAAGAAATAGGAAGCAAAAGGAATATCCGAGAGACAAATGCAACACAAGCGGCGTATCGACAAGAAATGACATTCAAATCCTAAGAAACTAGAAAAAGGCATCCCCTGGCTCTAAAAATGAACCGTATCGACCTAAAAAAAGGATTTTGATCTAAATAACAGGATCAGGTTGTTTTCCTCATCCCGTGGCATCATTTATCTCAAAAAGAGGAATAAAATGTGAAAACAATCATGTAATTCGAGGCTTCGTACGCAAAGTTTTGGTATTTAAAAGCCCGTCGTACAATTCATTGTTATAGTCGTCTAATCACGTGAAAACAAAAAAAAAAGTGGAAAAGGGGTGCAACACGAGCCCAAATGCAAATAGGAAATAGAAAGCAAAAGGAATATCCGACAGACAAACGCAACGCAAGCAGCGTATTGACAAGAAATGACATTCGTATCCTAAGAAACAAGAAAATGGCATCTCCCGGCTCTAAAAATCCAACGTATTGATCTAAATAAAGGATTTTGAGCTCGAAAATGGGGTCTAGCTGCCTTCAGCATCCCACGAACTCGTTTATCTCGAAAAGAGGAATAAAATGTGAAAAGAATCATGTAATTCGGAGCTTCGTATGCAAAGTAATGTATTTCAAAAGCCCTCGTACAATTCATTGTTGTAGTCATCTAATCACGTGAAAATAAAAACAAAAAGTGGAAAAGGGGTTCAACACGAGAGACAAATGCAAAAACAAAATAGGAAGCCAAAGGAATATACGAGTGACAAATGCAATGCAAGTGGCGTATTGACAAGGAATGACATTCGTATCCTAAGAAACTCGAAAAGGGAATCTCCCGGCTCTAAAAATCCAACGTATCGACCTAAATAAAGGATTTAAGCTCCAAACAGGGTCAGGCTGCCTTCAGCATCCCGCGGCATCGTTTATCTCAAAAACAAGAATAAAATGTGAAAAAAATCATGTATATCATAGCTTCGTACGCAACGTTATGGTATTTCAAAGCCCATCGTACAATTCATTGTTGTAGTCGTCTAATGACGTGAAAACAAAAAGCGGAAAAGGGGTGCAACACGAGAGACAAACGCAAATAGGAAATAAGAAGCAAAAGGAAGATCTAAGAGACAAACGCAACGCAAGCGGCGTATTGACAAGAAATGACATTCGTATCCTAAGAAACTCGAAAAGGGTATCCCTGACTCTAAAAACCCAACGTATCGACCTAAATAAAGGTTTTTGAGCTAGAAAATGGGGTTGGGCTTCCTTTAGCATCCCATGACATCATTTATCGCGAAATGAATAATAAAATGTGAAGACAATCATGTAATTCGGGGCTTCGTACGCAACGTTATGGTATTTCAAAGCCCGTCATACAATTCATTGTTGTAATCGTCTAATCACGTGAAAAAAAAACAAAAAGCGGAAAAGGGATGCAACACGAGAGACAAATGCAAATAGTAAATAGGAAACAAAAGGAATATCCGAGAGACAAATGCAACGCAAGTGTCATATTGACAAGAAATGACATTCGTATCCTAAGAAACTCGAAAAGGGCATCTCCTGGCTCTAAAAATCCAACGTATCGACCAAAATAAAGGATTTTGAGGTCGAAAACGGGGTCGGGCTGCCTTCAGCATCTCGTGCATCGTTTATCTCGAAAAGAGGAAAAAAATGTGAAACAAATCATGTAATTCGGAGCGTCGTATGCGAAGTTATGGTATTTCCAAGCCTGTCGTACAGTTCATCGTTGTAGTCGTCTAATCACGTGAAAAAAAGAGCGGAAAAGGGGTACAACACGAGAGACAAACGCAAATTGGAAATAGGAAGAAAAAGGAATATCCGAGAGACAAATACATTGCAAGTGGCGTATTGACAACAAATGCATTCGTATCCTGAGAAACTCGAAAAGGGCAACTCCCTACTCTAAAAAAATCCAACGTATCGACCTAAATAAAGGATCTTGAGAATGAAAACGGAATCGGCTGCCTTCAGCATCCCACGACATAGTTTATCTCGAAAAGAGGAATAAAATGTGAAAAAATCATGTTATTCGGAGCTTCATATGAAAAGTTATGGTATTTTAAAGCCCGTCGTACAATTCATTGTTGTAGTTGTTTAATCGCGTGAAAACAAAAATAAAAAACGGAAAAGGGGTGCAACACAAGAGACAAACGCAAATAGAAAATAGGAAGGAAAAGGAATATCCGAGAGACAATCTCAACGCAAGCGGCGTATTGACAAGAAATGACATTCGTATCCTTAAAACCAAGAAAAGGGCATCTCCCGGCTCTAAAAATCCAACGTATCCATCTAAATAAAGGACTTTGAGCTCAAAAGCGGGGTCTAGATGCCTTCAGCATCCCGTGGATTTGTTTATCTCGAAAAGAGGAATAAAATCGTAAAAAATCATGTAATTCGGAGCTTTGTACGCAAATTTATGGTATTTCAAAGCTCGTTGTACAATTCATTGTTGTAGTCGTCTTATCACGTGAGAACAAAAACAAAAAGCAGAAAAGGGGTGCAACACGAGAGACAAACACAAATAGGAAATAGGAAGCAAAAGGAATATCCGAGAGACAAACGCAACGCAAGCGTCGTATTGACAAAAAAGCCATTCGTATCCTAAGAAACTCGAAAGGGCATCTCTCGGCTCTAAAAATCCAAAGTATCGACTAAAATAAAAGAAATTTATGCTCGAAAACGGCGTCGGGCTGTCTTCAGCATGCCAGAGCATCGTTTACCTTGAAAAGAGGAATAAAATGTGAAAAAATTATGTAATTCGGAGCTTCATACGCAAAGTTATGTTATTTCAAAGCCCATCATACAATTCATTGTTGTAGTAGTCTAATCACGTGAAAACAAAAACAAAAAGCGGAAAAGGGGTGCAACACAAGGGAAAAACGAAATAGGAAATAGGAAGAAAAAGGAATATTCGAGAGACAAATGCAACGCAAGCGGCGTATTGACAAGAAATGACGTTCGTAACCTAAGAAACTGATGCGTTATCAGAGTTAAACAAATAACCTAAACTACCCGCAAGTGCACCGCACGTGTCGAACCCACAGGGACTACGCAACGCAACTTAAACTCGAACTACGAATCAAACTTGTTAATGAACGAAATATGGTTTTAAGAATGAAATACTAAAAGAAAATAAACAAACTAGTTCTTAGGAATGAAACAAACGTTCCAGGAAACCGGTTTCACCACAAGACTACGGAAACCAACAATCAGCCTATCTATCATGCAATCCCAGTCAAGTTATCTAAGATAGACGATCCTATTATGATATCTACCCTCTCTCGAGGCATAGACACGTAATCTAGTCAAGTTACCCCCTGCTTTCGTGGCTGACACCTTGAACTAAACCCATAAGACCTGTGATTCATCCGTTTTACCCTCAACCGTTGCTACCCTACTTTCCTGGCCTAACCTCGGTTTTTCTAAACCTGATCTTCTAGGACTAGAATTCTCCTTTCGGTCCTTCTCCTAATCCCTAACACATGCATCTACGTCGCCATCGCAAACACAAGTAAATTAAGCACTCAGATAAAGAATAGATAAACGAAAACGGGAAGATGCATTCAAAGATAATCAAAAGTGGTTCCGGGATAGTCATGCGCTAATCAAAAGTGGTTCCGGGATAGTCATGCGCTAATCCCTTCTCCTAGAACAAACAAACTACTCGCTCATGCGTCCGTAAACAATCATAAACGAAATAGAGATTCTAAGGAACATGAAAACCAAATGAAACCGAAGTGTGGGGTTTATCTCCAATGCTCCTCGTAAGTCTCCTTCGCAAGAACCTTCTTCTCTCTACTCTCTCTCCCTTCAAGAACTGAAAACTGAGTGAATGAGCTCGACCTCTCACTCCTCTCCTCTTCTTTCCTTCCTGTTTTCTTTCCTTTCCTCCCTTTCTTTCCTTCTGGACGTTCAGTTCTTCCTTCTATTGCAGCAGCCACCGATTGTTGTCTTTTATGAGTTTCCATTCTTGAATGAGTTGGGTGACGTTTCCATTACTTCATTCCAGCGAAATATCACTTATTCCTCTTCTCCAAAGTCGTTTTCCTTATTGTATAAGTCCCCAACAAACTCCCATTTGTTTTAAGTTAAATTAACTTATTTGGAGATGCAGGTGACGGTCGCGAGCTGCGCGGGCAGAGTGAGTGACCCGCTCGGGTACGGCGCGGAAGATCGCGCAAGAACTCGATGGAAAAGAGGCTGCCCGCTCGGGCTCAAAGGCTACCTGCTCGGGCTCATGGTTTGCCCACTCGGGCTCGAGCCCTGGGCGTGGTATTTCTTGCCCGACTCGTGCTCAATTCGCTGGACAAAATCACCGTAACAAATGCCCGCTCGGGCTAGGGAGTTACCCACGCGGGTAATGGCTATTCCATGCCGATTCTCATCTCGCTTGTCCCATGATGATCCTCAATGTTGGTACTTTGTCTCGTGTACGTCCTTTGGGTCCGAAATGAACCGAAAACGCATAAAAACCTGTAAGAACATGAAAACACGAAAATAAGTAAAACGGATACAGAATCATATGTAAAGCATCGCTTATATATCATAAACATCTCTAAAATCGTGCAAGAAATACGTATGAAAACGAGATGATCAAAATCCCTTAGACTTGAATGTTGTCTTGTTCCTAAGTAAACGTAAACGTGGAACACGTGGGGTGTACAAAATCTGAGAATTCCCCTTTCTCCTAGAAGTACCGCTAAAGCAAACTTAACCGATCAACTAGCACGTCGAGAGCAAATTCGGCTTAATTAAGTTTTCAGTCTTCATCCTAGGTTCACCAAGGCTACCCATGAGAAAGTAAATCAAAGGAGAACTAAACAAGCCACCGTAACTCTCTCTCCACCAAACAAGACTTCAGACAATGCTAAACCTAGAAAAACCGAGGATAGTTGTTTCTTTTCCGAGCTTCTTTCTTTCTTTATTCTTTTTTTTTCTTTTTCTTTCTCTTTTTTCTCTTTCTTTTTATTTTCTTTTTATGAATTCTTTTTCTTTTTTTCTTTTTCTTTGCATACACACTAGGCTTCTAGGACGTCGAATTTGAAGGGATCCAGCCTCTACTTAGACCCAGACTACCGATGACGGTATACTCATGCATCTCGTTCAAGAGTGCAGCGGAGTAGGCGGCGTTTTATTTGTGCCATGCCCTTAGGACGTAGAAAGATGATCGCCAACCCACCACTTAGACCCAAGCCATCGAAAGAGTATCAAGGTCGATGCACTCATATCGATTTTAGATTATGCTTTTTAGGCATTATTTCTATCGACAACGGAAGGTTAGTGTGCACGCTTAATCTGCAAATAAGCTCGATCTCATACGATATAGTAATCCTCATAGAAAAGTGAAGTAAAGTATCGTCTACATGAAGTATGTCCATCTGGATAGAGAGAATAAACGATAAACTAGCCTAGCAACCTCGTCTAAACCCCCATAAACAATAGTAGGATTCCCAAAGAACTACGACCTATTGTTTTTCAGCCGACTAATAAGCTCTAACGCTTAGGAAAAACCTAGCTCAAACGTGCAAAATATCACGGAAAATGCCAACTTCTTAAGCATCTTAGGTTTAGGGTTCATCTCAAAACGTGGCACCGAAAAAGTGCCTGGGACGACTCTGACTCACGAAAACAAAAACAAACTAAAAACTACAAAAATAACCTAGAAACTACAAAGTCAAAGGGAAAATGAAACGAAATCACCTGACATACGTGAGCTGCTCCCCTAGACTTGAATTGAACGGCGTCCTCGACGTGATGCTCTGATGGAGGGTAAGGGAAGTGAAGCACGTTTGCGGTGGTATTTTTTGTGTTTTTCTGTTGTTTAAAACGAAAACAAATAACCGAGTCTCAATCTAAAAACTAAGAAAAATAAAAGCAAATAGCTGAGTTGCCTCCCAGAAAGCGCTTATTTAATGTCTTTAAGCTTTGACGTCTCCATTCCTCATGCGTGTGCGACGGGTGGATCGAAAAGGGAAATGGAGTTTCCACTTTCGATCGGTTGAGCGGCTTGGTAGAGCTTTAGCCGCTGTCCATTAGCTTTGAATATGTCACCCGTCTTGCTCCATAGTTCCACTTCGCCATGTGTGAAGACTTCTCGTACCTGAAAAGGACCAGACCGACGCGGCCGTAGGTTGTCCGAGAATGACTTAGGACGAGAATTGAAAAGTAGAACGAAATCACCTGATTGGAAGTCATGAGGTAGGGTCTTCTTATCGTGCCATCCCTTAGTCATTGCATCATTCTTTGGCACATCATGCACGGGATTCACTCGTTCGCTGCCCGAGGTTGGATAAATGGTGTCTGCATCGAACAGTTTTAAGACGTCTTTTTCCATTACCTTGTGCAAGTGCGGGTGCAGCCTCCTTTGAGTTTCGATGGAAGGTTCGTGGCTGTCTTCCATATAATTTCCGTGCATACACATTGAAGAGTTGACTCTCCTACGTTTCTTCACGTGTGTGGGTTGTTTTCTCATCTCATCTGCGCTCAAGTTAGCATTCATAACAGCAGGGTATGTTTTATTGGATTCAACGTACTCATACCGAAAAGAAGATGGCGGAGGGTCGGGCTCAAGTTTGGACGTCTTCTCCGCTGCAAAACCAGCGTGCATTTCATGTGGCATCTCCTCACATGAGGCGTCTCCTAGCGCTTCAATAGCACTCATGAATTTCGTGTAGACCTCAGCTCCTTCGTCCGTAAATCCTGCATTATCCCAAACTCATGTTAAATATCGTACAAGAGGATCAGAAGCACTTACTTGATCTTGTGTGTCTTTTGCTAACTCGTCCATCAAATAACCTCTAAGACAAGACTCCTTGGATAAGGGTTCGTTCATGGGGGTGAACAGGTTGAATTCGATCGTCTCATCTCCGACACGTAAGGAAAGCTTCTCTTGTTGTACGTCTATCAAGGCACCCACAGTAGCTAAGAACGGTCTACCAAGAATAATAGGTGTCCTAGCATCTTCCTTTATTTCAAGTACAACAAAATCAGTGGGAATGCAAAGCTTACCTACCATGGTGGGAACGTTTTCAACAATTCCAACCGGATATCTTACCGAATGATCCGCGAGGCGTAGAGACATCTTTGTAGGTTTCAGATTCCCGAAGTCCATCCACTTGAGAACCGAGTGTTGCATGATACTCACGCTTGCTCCTAAATCACACAAAACATTTTCAATATCGAGATTACCTATTGTGCATGGAAGGGAGAAGCTTCCGGGGTCCTTCACCTTTGGTGGCAGCTTGTTTTGAAGGATAGCGCTGCATACCTCGGTGAGTACTACCATCTCGTTCTCTTCGATATGCTTCTCTTTAGACATAACCTCTTTGATGAGTTTGGCGTGATTAGGCATCTTTTGGAGGGCTTCCACGAATGGAATGTTGATGTCAAGCTTCTTGAGACCCTCTACAAATCTGCCCACTCGTTCTTCATTCTTACTGCTCACCAATCGTTGAGGAAACGGTATAGGAGGTTTGTACGCCGGTGGAGCAACATATGGTTTGTCTAAATCCGGTTCAACTCCTTCCATTATCGTAATCTTACCTTTTCCTCTATTCGTGGACGTTCTAGCAGCATGGTTTTGCTCATTGGAGGGCGAATCCTTGATCATATCACTGCTGCACACAGAAATAGCATTCACGTACTCTCTCGGGTTCAATTCGGGTTTACTTGGAAGCTGTCCGGGATTCCGAGAGGATGAGGCAGCTTGCTGTGCTACTGAGTTATCTAAGCTCTTCACATGATTGCTCAACTTGCTGAGCTTGCTGGAATTGCTGGTTGTTTTGCTTAAATGTTTGCTGCCTTTCCTGAAACCCCAAAAAATTTACCAGTTTAGTCGTTCGATACGACAAGTTCGGGTGATTCCTCCAATTCGGGTTGTAGGTATTCCCAAATTGCGTGTTTCCTTGCTGTTGGGCGTAATTCATATGTTCCATATTCTCTTGCAGTGTGCATTGATAAGACACATGTTCTCTATCTCCACAATTCACGCAGTACATGGCATTCGCTGCGTTCCCCGTTGCTCTGCTCTGATTCGGCTCATATAAACGCCGAGTGCTGTTAGGCATACCTCTCGGTGTTGACCACATGGTGTGGTTCATGGCAAGGTTATCAATCAGCTCGTCTGCCTCCTCGACGCTCAGATCCATAAATGATCCTCTGGCAGCGTTATCCAACGTCGTTTGGTGTTCATCTGAAAT